>CM053752.1:26539867-26574180 GCA_028658305.1 Pachyuromys duprasi | reverse complement strand
TGAGCATCCAGAATATGGAGAAGTAATTCAGCTACAGGGTGACCAGCGCAAGAACATATGCCAGTTCCTGATAGAGATTGGACTGGCTAAGGACGATCAGCTGAAGGTTCATGGGTTTTAAGTGCTTGTGGCTCTGAAGCTTAAGTGAGGATTTCCTTGCAATGAGTAGAATTTCCCTTCTGTCCCTTGTCACAAGTTTGAAAACCTCACAGCTTGTATAATGTAACCATTTGGGGTCCGCTTTTAACTTGGACTAGTGTAACTCCTTCATGCAATAAACTGAAAAGAGCCAAAAAAAAAAAAAACAAAAACTTTTTTCTGCACATCTAGGGAAGTTAGAGAACTCTATCCAAGCACAGTACATGCACAGGACTTTAAGTCATCATTGAATTCTCTGAACAGACAATTCTGTGGCCATCTTCATACCATTAAAGATTAGTCCATAGAGCCTGGTATATTTCAGGTCTGAAATCTCAGCTCTCAAAAAGGCTAAAGCACAGTGACTGTGACTGCAAAGCTAGCCTGGGCTACAGTGCAGATTCAAAGACAGCCTGGGCTATGTAGCGAGACTGTCCTTAAAAAAAAAAAAAGTGGAAGTGGAGGGAGTGATGGTGGTGGTATGGCTCACTGGGTAAGAGCATCTTAAAAAGAATTTAAAAGCATTTGCTACATAGATTTTATACCCTGAGTTTGAGTCCTTCAGCCCATGGTGGAAGGAAAGAACTGAATCCCAAAAGTGGTCCTCATCCCCATAGGTGTTTGGGGTGTGCACCTGAACCCATGTACACATCTTACAAACACCAAACAAAACAACAGACAAATATGCCTATCTTATTGGCACAGCATTTGCCTAGCATGCTCAAAGTCTTAGTTTTGGTCCCTACCATCATTTCTTTTAAGTTTGTAAAATATGGTAAAAGAATCTTAATACTCCTATTTTTAAAACTCTCATGTATTTTCAATTTTTTAAAGAAAAGTACTATTGTAAAGGTATCCTGCCAGCCCCCTCTCTCTCTCTGGTATTGTCTCCTCTGCACTAACTAACCCAGATAACTCTGAGAACTGTTCAGCTTAAACTAACTCCACATACCCGGAAGGCCCAGCCAGATACAGCTTTCCCTGAAAAGTCCTCTGCCTGTCTGTTGGCCTCCAGCCTGCCGTGGAGCCCCTGCGGGCTCCTTGTGACTAGCACAGAAGTCCAGAATGCTACCTTAGACACTGGTAAGCACTTACCTAAAATTTGCACACATCTGCTCTGTATTAAAGGGAAAACATACTCCATGTCTCCCAGGTCTGATGCTGCTCTCACAAAGCCCCCTGGGATGTGAGAGGATAGGAAGTGGGAATATCTCTGCAAAGAGAAGCACAAGCCCCTCCCTCATATTCCTACAAGCCCGAGTACAAAGGAAGCAGTTTTCCCATTGGGACATGGCCACTGGCTTGCAGGACAATAGGGTGCCAAGTGAACAAAGGCAAAGCAACATGGTCCTCAACCTTGCTCCCCACAGTCTTTGTGGTACAGCAAAGAGAAGAAGAGACAGGGGTAGACAGTTCAAGCATATGAAGGGATGGCTCAGATCTGGGGTTGCTTCTCATGGGTGGAGAGCTGTATGGAGGGGAAGAGGGACGTGGATTCACAAAGACTGGACTCTAGCTCATTTCACATAGAAGCTGGGTCACTAGAGGCAGCCAATTCACATCCCACACCCAGGATCTGGGAGCACTCACTTGGCTTACAAGGGGTAATTGGTGCTTGAAAATACTATAGCTGTTATTTTTTAGGGTAATAATAATGTTTTGAATGATGGCTACACAGCTCTCTGAAGGCATTTGGATGCTATGCACTTCAAGTGTGCTGTGTCAACAGAGCTTTTAAAAAAGATTATGGCTATTATAGGAACTTGTCTAAAGACCAAAATGGGATACCTAAAGATGTTTTGTATGGTATAACATGATGCACAAATGCTAGCGGGCCTGTGTATCACTGCCCCTCACTGTCCTGCGGTCATAGGCAACATTCCACTGAAATTCATGTCAGGGGTCTTTCCCACCACACTCCCCCTTCTCTCAGGCAATGCTGTTCTCTTCAACTTGGTAGTAGCAGAACCCAACACAAATCTGATACTGGAAAAAGACAGCTCAAGGGGCAGCTGGCCACACAGTCACAACTTCCACACACCTGGATGATGGGTGCTGTCCCCCACCAGAACCAGACACCCTCTCTGCATTCCCCAGATCTGCTGTTTCTAAACAGAGGTTTGTAGCTTCTCCAGCCTGCTTGAGTATTCTGCAGACATCGTTACGGAGATTAAACTGTCTACAGGACTCTTGGCAGGTTTCCTGCTATTCCCGGGAAGTCTGAAAATGTCTGGGTCTACTTGAAATTCACTGTGCCTTTGGACAGGTCACCGGTCTCTGAGCTTTATCCTGGTCTACATCAGCCTCCTGCAGAGTCATTTCACCTATGTGAGGCCAGGTCAGGGCATGTGCAGCTTAGCAGAGGTGTCCCTCCAGATTCTATATCACTACAGGAAGCCAGTTGTTTGGAAGGCTCTCTGCATTATATGGCAAAGGGGACCTGGGGACTTCTTAGCTTCTCACTGAGCCTGGATAGAGTTTAGGCTGTTGGAAAAACATCTCCCAAGGAAGGCCAGAGAACCACCATGCGCATGGAGGGATCCAGGTACGTTCCTGCTTCTTCCTTCCATTCCGGGAGACACTCAGAAACTGTCTAGAGACTAAAGCTAGGACTAGATCTGTTTCCTGTGCTGATGCAAGGAAGGAAGGAAGTAGCTGGATGCATTTAGCATAGACCAGACAGGGCCAGCAAACACAACACACCATCCTCTCATTCTAGACCCAGAAGGCTGAAGATATACAGTGAAAAGACTTGGAGCCCTTCTGGTAGCTCATTTCCTAGGATGGTGCTGAACAGAGAAGGCAAGTATGCTCCATGGAAGGTTCTGAGCTCTGGCCTTAAGAAGAACTTGTGTTTCCCTCATCATGCTAATCAGAAGCCGAAGAACCCAGCTGGTGGGATGGCTCAGCAGGCAAAAGCATTTACCAAGTCTGAGTTCAGTCTTTTCGACCACATGGTAGAAGAACAGAACCAACTCCTGCAAGCTGTCCCAAAATTCCACATGGATGCATGTTTTGGGATTTGTGCGTCCACATAAACAAATGTACACAAGTGCTTGTATACATGCAAAATCTAGATGAATGTATATACTCATGCATACAACATAAATAAGTAAATGTAAAAATGAAGCCAAAGGACCAAAATCTCAAATGGTTTTTTTTCCCCTAGAACAGCTATAGCTGCTAAACCCACCACACCATATCCTTGGATCCTGCCATGTACCAACCCCAAAGGGAAATGAAACGGAACAAAGGATGGATGCGCCACAGGGCTCCCAGTGCCCACCCTCCGTGGAAATGAAAAGATCCTCAGTGTGGAAGTCCTCTGTAAGCGGAGATAAACCTCCTCAGCTTTCCAAGCTGCAGCACTGCTCTTGTACAGACGTCTTTTGATGCTAAGATGCAGATTCTCCTGCATGCTGCTACTTAAGCGTTGCTCCCAACAGAGTGGCAGAGCAGCAGCATGGCACAGGACACGCTGGGCAAGGAAACAGCTGCCAGACACTCAGTGCCTGTGCTGCATGTACCCCCAATTCCTACCCACACCATGGTCAGTCCCCACTAACCCTTCATTCCATTCTCACACCTACCCCACCATCATGGATTACATCCAGTGGAGGAGAAAACGAGGCCTGAGCTGTGTGTGGCCACAGTATATGGGGGAATCACGAGAGCTCTGAAGAACAGGGATTGTCCCTGTGTCCAGTAGGGCAAAGCCTCCCTGTGACACTAGGCTGTTGCCCTACAGCATCTCAGGGGCTTAGCCAAGGTCAACTTGGTCCCTAACATTGAGCCCAAATGTGCACAGGGCATCACAGGTTACCTTGGTCATGACTGCTGTGAGCCGGAGAAATATCCTGGCTGTTTTGAGTCTTGAATGATACACATATATCAAAACAGAGATGGCCAGGCTTCATTGAGACCATGTGTTCTTTTATTGTGGTTGTTGCTCAGTAGCGATCCTTTTGGAAGGTCTGGCTGTGTCCTAATACTCCAGCACACATTCTCACTGGCACCTCCCCCAATGAATCTAAACACCAGCCCAAGCCTGCTTCTCTCCAGAACCTCTTCCCTTCCCCCTGTCCATGCCCCACCCTCCACAGCCAACTGGGATCCCTGGCTCACACTGGCCTGATCATTCTGCTACATCTCAAAGCGTGATCAGGTGACAGCTGTGCACCTAGCCCTGCTGCAGCTTTCCTTTGTGGGCCTGTTCCCCATCCACCTCCTTCTTCCCCAGCCCTGGCACAGGCTGAAGGCCCCTCCCCTGTGGCCTCCACAAAGGTATCATCACGGGAACGCCAAGCTCTGACCTCCCCCCTTGCCAGCCTTTTTTACATAGCAACTATTAACTGCCCTTCAGAAGGACTTGGGTCACATATGTGATTCGCTGGCCGGGGTTGGGGGCAAGTAGGGGTGGATAGAGTGAAAGAAGTGGGCACATACTCCACAAGGCCTAAGTGGAGAGAGGTGGAGAGTGGGGCAGAGCCTGGGCAAAGACCAATCTGTGTGCTAAGGCCCATTTCAACCAAAACATCCCAAGCTTCGAGATTCTCGGAGGGATCTACAAATTGGAAACTGCCTAATTAGCATGTGTACAAGATAGCATCCTCATTACCATCAACAAATAGCGTAAATACCAAATATATTTATAGGATATAGATATGTAGTAAGTCAATACAGATTTAGAAAATAAAATTTTAAATACATTCTCAGAAAGCCAAAATTCATTTTGAGAAGCATGGTGCAAGGGAAGAATTAGAATGAAAAGACATTCTGAGAGGGGACTCCATTCCTAAAGAGACACACATGCTCTCTCTATGGAGCAGGCACAGTTTGTTCTTTTGGTTTGTTCACCATTCATCCCAGAAGAACTTGGTGCAGCCCATCAGACAGAACAGTACATGCTTGTCACTCTCTTACTCAGCTCTCTGAGCCCCTGGGTGGCAGGCACTGCTGTACCCCGACTTTAGAAACTAGGCTCCTGGGTAGCACATAGCTATGGAGGAACGTGGTGAATGGCTGGGGAAAGCTTCTTTTAGTGATGGCTGTATACCGAGATCACATGGGTAGCAGGTAAGAAAGGAAGGGTGGGAACTAGAGGGTAGTAGTCTCAGAACAAGCTGAATGGGGCCCTGAGCTGGGCAGTGGTGTGCAGGATGCAGCAGAAACAGGCAAATATCCACAGTGAGGCTTCTCAGCAGCATTAGAAGTGAGTACCAAGTCACAACTAAAGCTGTGGCCATAGAAGGCTCTAGACAGGACCAGATCCTCCTCTTGGAGTTTGAGGGAAGCCGCTGGCTCTGGAGCAAACTTAGAGTAGAAACAGGAAACAGTGAGTGACTGTGGCCTTGATCCTTGATCTGGGAAGGACTGTAGGCCTCACCTCAAGGTAGGGATGCAGAGAACTGGAGTCTGTGTGCTAAGGCCTTGACTTTCGCTCCAGAGGCACCTAAGTTGGTGCTGGTGATGATGAAGGTAAGACGCTCTAGGAAGCCCTTGCTAGCACTGGGATCACAAAGACATCTGGCCCACTCTCCTGGGTCGAGACTCCACAGCCCCTGTCTGTGTACTCTGGACCTGCACAGCCTCTCTTGACAGCAACTCCCACCACTTGCACCCTGGCCCCGCCTGTTGGCATTCCCACACTGGTATCAAACCCCAACTCCTGATCCTGATCCCAAAGCCCTGCTCCTATCCATGGGGCTCCTACTTCAGCCCCTCCTTCAGTTGCCTTGCTGTTGCGTAAGAGCATCTGAATCTTCCTGCTCTCTGGGCTTCAGACTCTCTGTTACAGACACTTTGGGACAGAGCAGGGTTGTGTGGACAACCCTCCCAGACCATTGGTGCTGAAGCACTTGACTGAGCCCCTTCTGTCTGACTGGCTTTGTCCTCCTCATGGGATGAACAGCCGAGCATAGCAATGGCTGGGCTTCAACAGAAGCATACTTTCCTATCTAGAGAAGCCAGGACCTAAGCTGGATGGAGTCCATGCAGGCTCCATCATGCATACATGGGGAAAGGGGGTTGGGAAAGGCTCTAGTTCTGTGTGTAATTTCACACAGGTCTCAGACTGTAGCCTGAAGAAGGCAGACTCAACCCACAGAGGTGCTGACAACAGAACGTGGGGTTGACTCCCAGGCATCACAGATGAGTTTTGGATTTTCCTCTGAGTTAGGCAGCAGACAGGCCTCAACCAGCCCAGCAGAGGACAGAAGAATGAGACTGAGAACTATGCCCCACATACCCTGGAGGGCTGTGAGGATTTAGCTGGATACTGCAGTCAATCAAGCCTGGACAGACCCCCACAGGGTGTTCAAGGGAAGCCAGGGCTGAGCAGGCAGAGCACGGCCCATTCTACTTTTGATTCTTTAGTTTCCGGTGTCTAAAAACATGGCCAAACCTTTGATCTAGTCATTCACTCCCTTGTCTTCTCTTGTAACATGCATCTGTAATAAGGGATTCTCCCCATGGCTGAGAATCCCTCTAGTTCTGTGGCACGCTGGATGACACACAAAGCTACCAAGGAGAAGTCTGCTGGTGGGGATAAACCAGCCACTTCCCTAAACTTCTCTAGCATGCACAGAGAACTAGAAGGTTCTCAGCATCGCGGATGGCTCGTGGCAGGTGCTGGCCACCACTGCCAGCTATCATTTCTGGGATCTCTCAGAGACCTCAATAGTATGAGGAGGAGATGATCCTTGGGCAGAGCCAGGCCGCTGGAGCCTCGCACATGCCCGTTCCTCTCCATCCTGACTGCTGTGAAGGGACAGGCCTGAGTAGTGGGGCCGGAGCTGCAGCCAACCTGTAGTTGACGTGGACTGTGAGCAAAAGCAAGCAGAACTAAATGCATACGAAATGATCCTGCAGACTGTGCTGTAGGTAGGATAGAGGCTTGGTTCTGGATTACATGAGAAGACAAGGGAGTTAATGACTAGATCAAAGGCTTGAAAATGAACTTCTGTTTTGCATTCACTGGGGCACGTGGAAAGCAGCCTTCAAGGGAGCTGGCTGTGCCTCTCACACTCCTTTTTTTCTAGCTAAGACATTAAAAAGACAAAAGGTACCAGTGGCAAATTAATATGCACAGGTAATCTTGACCTTGAAAATACAATACACTGGAACACAACTCTTGCCCTGCTACCTGCCCAGCTGCCCAGCGGGTATCACAAGAAGCTTCCAGAACATTCTGACTTCTTTATAACCAGAGACTGTGAGGTTGGCAACTCATTCAACCTTGCCAGGCTATTTCTCAACATAATGAATGAGAACATTAATACGAACGTACTTCTGTGTATCAGATGCCAACTGCACTGGTCTTAAATTTGCCTCTGGTCCCTACAACCCCATAGGAGACAGCACTGACAATTCTACACAGGAGAAAGGGGGAACAGTGTTCAGGCCGAGTTTGACTAGTGGGTTCACAAGCAATGTATACCCTAGGATGGATGATACTCCTTCCACAAGGCCTGTACACACGAGGCAACTGCCTGTTGGGTACATTATATTATAGTCACATGCAGTTGCAGGCCACCCAGCTCAGTCCCTTCTTTGAACAAGTTAAACATACACACACCCCAAAGATGGCCAAAGCTCAGGACTGAGCCCAGGGTCTCTTGCTCTAGAAAGTATGCTTTTTCTTTGTGCTACACAGGAACTCCAGCCAGACCACAATACTGCGCCCATAAAGTTGCAGCAGACCCAAGCAAAGAAAAGAACATGGCTCCCTGCATTTGTCAGCCCATCATGATAAAACCGAGACTCAGACGGTCCTATCTTATCATAGTGTCATTAAGCACTACACGTTCTATGCTGCAGAAGAGGGAGGCAGACATGACTGCCACGGTGAGAGATCAAACCCATATCGTCCTGAAAATATATGACGCTGATAGATTACATTCTGGCAGCTGACGATGGCCTGTCAGAGGAACCACAGTGAAAATAAAGAATAAAAATTGTCCAGAGTTGTTCCACCATGATCCAAATTAGAAAATGCTACTCAAGATGATTTATGCGGGAGGTTTTCCCTTCTTCACAGAGAATCTGTCAAGTGTTGCAGCAGCGCTGAAGAGCAACAACACAATTCAAACGGAGGGAAAAGGCCAAAGAGTACAGAAACATGCAGAGGCCCATGAGGCTTTCAAGTGAGAAGTACAGCCCTTGGAAGGGCTGCTCATGGGAAATGCAGCTCTGAAGACCCCTGGGGTGGGCCAGGAATCACGAAACCATGGTACAGAGGACCTTTCATAGCACTGTACCTCACTCAGCATGGGACAGGATATGCCAGCCACATGGCTTTGGCCAAACAGAAGGACATGTGCTATGGTGGATGGCACTGGACCATTAGGTGTTTGAGTGATTTCTCTCTGCCATGCCACAAGAACAAGGTGAGGCTAGCCAGGTTGACACTTGGGATGGAGAGGGCTTGTCAGGGAAGTTTCCAAGCCTTCATCAACCTCTTGTCTTTTGTAATGAGAAATGATGTCAGCTTCTGCTTTACCTCATTGACTAAATGGGATAGCCAGTTACCACAGCTCAGGCTAGTGAAAAACTAGGAGGTGTTTCTTCCTGGAGACTCCTGTACCTCCTCTCCAATATATAAGAGCTCACTCCTTGGGACCTAGCTAGTCCCCCAGTTAGTTATCCATCCATGAATGTCGCTGGGCCCTGGTTCTGTGCTGATGTCTGAGACGGTTCTTCTTGACCAGGTTGAGTCTGTCCTGTTGTCCGGCAATTCCTCGTGTACACACCCAGGAAGCAGTGTTCTAGGTTGTACCAGGCCCTGTGCCTGCATGGCCCATTTGTTCTGACTCAGGAAAGTCTTAACCAAGATCCCTTGCAATGTTCTAAGAATAGTGGCCTGAATGGGACACAAACATGTAGAACTATGAATAAGAAAACCATGTGACCATTGTCCTGGGGACTACCCTTCCAAGTGAGAATGTGTCTTTCTTGAAGAAAAGGCTGCCAGTTTCCCATGAATCTGTGCACCACATGGCTAGAACAAAGCAAAGCAGCCAGGTCCACACCTTGAATTCTGGGTCAGAGTAGCAGTGGCCTCGTAGAGACAATGGGGCCAGACCTAGGCCACCAAATACAATGCACCATTCACCTCCAGTGGTGGTGTGACATTTCTTCATGGCTTAGCCCAGATGGCCCACAGCATGGTCTGGTCTTCCCTCCCTAGGATCAAAGCTGACTTCATCGCAAGCATGGGCTCTGGTGTTTCTCCTTACTGGTCAGTTTCTTTACCACTGATCCCTTGCTTTGCCTCCTATTCCTCCTGCCACAGGTCTTGGGGATCAGGTTATACAACCCTGAGACCTAGCTGGTATCCACAATTGGTTTGGGACTGATAAAGAATCCAGTTCTACCTCTGTCATGTGAGCCTGCATAACTCACCTGAACTCTCGCTGTTTATACCTCGGTAACGGTGACAGCATATGGGAAAGCTGTGCTTGCAGAAAGACGAGGGGTAGAATAGGGAAGACATTTGTCTCTGCCTAGCCATTGTTAAGATTGCCGTTACTGTTTTTGTAAAAGAACCCGATTTTATTGTACTGGCAGTCTACCTACATTTCTCCCACCTTAGCTGACAGTAAATTCTAGAAGCCTAAATGAGAAGTTATGCTGAACAGAAATCACTTCTAAAAACCACCCCCGAAACCAAATGGATAAAGCTGTGTCATTGCCTCCAATGATTCATTCAGCAAGGTGCATGCATACCAACAGCCTTTTTTTTAGGTAAATGGGACTGACTCCCTTGCCTTCAAGTTCAGTGAGGGGGAGGGGAGAAGAGATGAGGGGAGGAGGACAAGGAGTAAAGGAGATCAGAGGAAAGGGGATCAGGGTGGCAGGGAAAGCAAGCAATTGCAAGATGGACAGATGAGAAAGCTGCTTACAGGAGTATCTATCAACGAACAATGGTGGCAATCATGAGAAATAGTCCATGCCAGCTCACGCCAGTTTTCACAGACAATGGCAAACCTAGACCCCCTGATGCCACTCTCGGGCCTCTCTTGGACCTTGTGCTGCTGACTGGCCTATAGTTCTCTGAGCAGTACTCATATCCTAAAGTCCTCCACTTAGCAATCAGCCCCTGTCTGAGTCATCATTTTAACATGCTAAGCAATTCTCTTCAATTCTTCCACCCACAGGAAGCTGCCTTCCGTCAGCTGAGTAAATCCAAGGCAAGACAAATGGTCAGGCCCATCCTGTAGATCAGAGAAAGGACCCCTCTTCTGCTGGGAACAGATACTCTGGGACAGCTCCATGGGCCTTTGGACCTTGGTCTTTAAGGGTCAGCATTCACCTAGACAGGGATACCACTCTGTGGACACAGCATGGCAGCTGAAGGCTAGACAAGGTTCCTAAGCAGCGGCTCCAAGGTTCCTTGCTAAGCATAGGAAGGACACTGCTCCCTGTTCCCATCAGAGCAGAAGGATGAACAAACAGAAGGCACCCCTGCAAAAACTGTCTGCAGCTCATCTCCTGTGGACTTTGTTGGGGCAGAGAAGAGAGTATGGATGCAACAGAGAGACATATTCCCTAGAGCCTTCTATCCCAGAAGCCTGGGAGGAGAATTCCAGGAACGCAGCTGCTGGGAGGAATGGAGAATGGGAAACACATGCCTTGGGCTGTCTCTATATACAGGGAGGACCTGCTGCTCCAGCCTACTTAACAGGGAACAGGGGACCTTCTCAGGTGAAGAGGGGCTCCTTGACCCAATGGGGATGGACAGACCCAACCATGAGCATGGAGTAGACTTGGGCTGAAGGAGCACTTCAGTAAGATGAGTTTGCAAGTGAATGTTGTTGAGAAGGTGAGGGAGGCTAGATCATGCCCCTACCACACCCCAGCCAAGGGCCTGCTTGCCCACCTCTCTCCATCGACCAGGCTTTGGGAAGCCACGAAGTACCGTGCTCCTGAAGAATAACAAGAAAGCTCTTGTCAGAAGCTGGGGAACCGTAGCTGCCAAAAGAGCAAATCCAAACCACTCTGCATAAACCAAGTGCTTTAGACCCAGATATCGATATGATGTGAGTCTGGAGAATGACAGCATTATTCTTGGCAGTGGGATTAAGTGTGATTTTAAAGTTACTTTTCCTTATCTTCCAAAATGAACATATGCTGTTTCTGCACAGGTTAGGGGATATTGTCACAAGAACAAAAAAAAAAAAAAAAGGCAATGCCATTCCAGGGTAGCTGGAGCCTGTGTCCAAGCCTGTGCCTACAGGGATGGAATGGAGGGGGCAGGTTGAGGCTGGCAAAGGCAACAGGAGGATCGGCTTGAGCAAACAACCTCCCCCCCCCCACACACACACACTCACCGCCACACTCACAGAAGACAGGAGAAAATGTTGGGGGGAAAAAAGGGATCCAAACAACACAGGTGTGGAACAGCTCCGGGCAGACAGGCAGGGGTGCAGACGAAACCACCGGGGCCCCTCACACTGTGAAGTGAAAATGTTCACACAAATGTCACGTGTTATTACTGCTGCCATCGCAGCTCCTAATCGAGTTAACCATGGGCGATGACGCCTTCTCCAACGAGCACTTGAAAAGGCCATTGCTCTGTAGCTGCCTCTGAGGTCCTCATGCTCCTTTCAGTGCCAGATGAGACTCAATAGACAGACAAGGTGAAGATCGTGTTAGGGGCACTTGGAGTAAGAAGGACTCACTTCCTGTGCTGGTTTGCTCCTTTGGGGGTTGAAGGCAGAAAAGTCAAGTTTGTGAGAGATCAATTCAACTAGAAAAAATCCCCTAGCAGTCCGGCTTAATATTGAAAAGGACACGCTGCTAAGCTATAAATAGCAGAGTCCCCAGTGATATGAAGTTGTCAATTAGGGACAAGCAGTCGTTTCCTAACTTGAGACAAAAGACCAAAAGAAAGGAAAAGGATAAAAAGAAAGAGCAGTCACTTCCTCCACCCTATCCTGACCAGCTAGTCTTTGGGGACCTGAGCCACCCAGGACCTCCAGCGAGCCTTACAAGGAGACTCAGAGAGAAAGCAGGCAGCGCAGGGGTGGTTTGAGATAGCAGGCTTTAAAGTGGGAAGCCTTCTCGGTACCATTCCTCCAGCCGAGCAGAGGGCAGAAGGTGAGGGCTGAAGAGGGTATTGAAGGTTCCTGTCCCCTGCCTTTGCCACCTCTCAGGAGCGACCCTGTTCATCAGTATCTCTGAGAGGGGTTTGGAGACAACAGTAAAATAAAATACTGTTCTGCACTCAAACAACATGGAAGAGATAGACACAGAAGTGGGCAGATACCAACAGAGAGCCAGGCATGTAGGCAGGTAGACAGATAGGGACTATAGGGACTCCTCTATTCTCTCACTTGAGAATGGACAAAACTTCAGACTGAGGTCATGGAAGGGCCCTAGAAGGAGTAGCCCCCTAGCTAGGCCTGAAGAGGTAGGAGAACCTAGTCAGAGGGGCATGGGGGCAGGTGCTGGACTCCGGAAAGCAAACAGGGAAAAAAGTCACAGAGCCCAAAAGGAGGGGTTTGGCAGGGTGCATGGTGAAGGGCAAGGAATGCCCAGCGCAGAGGCTCCCTTCACCGTTTCCAGGGTACCATCTGCTCTGCTCTCCCAGCTCCACGCTGCAGCCACTGGTGTGAAGAGGATGTAGGCTGCTGTCTGGATGATGTGCACCTCGTAGCCCTCTGTCTTGTCACCTCATCCTCTGGCTTCTGTGCCCCCACGCTTCTGGTGGCCATATGCTCGCCCACATAGGGCGCTGATCAGATCTAGTAGTAGTTTAATACCCAGTGTTACCCTCGGGCTTTAAATTCATAAATTCTACAACTAAAAGAAAATATCCAAGTTCAAGACAGCAACAAAAAATGCTCCCTTGGCCCAGGGAGCAGGCCCAGACCTGTGAAGGAGCAGGTCCAAGGATTCCAGACCTAATCACCTGACCCAGCTTTCAGGTTGACAGAACTGGAGAGTACATGGCATGAGAAATTCGACAGCCTGTGGCTCCAACACGGGGCTGACCTGCAAGGCCACTGCCTCTGATGTTTCCAGAAAAGGAGAGCCCATACTGAGTCTGATGAGTGCCTGCAAGCCATATCTATCCGTGCTGGACTGTGCCTGCTGGCCACATGCTCAGGAGTCTCCGTGGAATCAGTTAGTTGACATTCCTTCCCTAATGCACCTCCCACCGCAAAGTGCTCCTGAGAGGGACTCCAGTAACCAACCTTGTTACGTGGCCATCCCTTGCCTCCACAGTAGCTCAGTTGCTTGGTTCCTAATATATCCCCTCTGTCATCTCTGTGGATTCTGACACAAATTATCGGACAAAGAAACAGAGAAGAAACCAAAGTTTATTTTAATTGCAAAGATTTTTTTCCCCTATGTTCTCTTCCAATATGATCATCTTCATCATCTTCATTTTAAATTTCATACTGTGAAAGTCTCAGAGTGCCAGATGGAAGGAAATGAAACTCCATAATGAGATGGGTAGAGATTTAAAAATTAAAAAGAGAATGAATCATACACCCAGCCAGAGTATACCTGCTCCCCCTGCAAAGAGGGAGTACCCAGCTGCAGGACCACAGATGTTGGCAGGGTCCTAGGCTGAAGCCATAACCCAGCCAGGTCAGTGACAGCTCCATGGTTACCCAGAGAGCCTTCTCCAAGAAGTCATGACCAGAGAGGTAAGGCTACCTCTACCCCTGGCATCAGTGAAAACTTTGGAATGAGGACCCCTGCATTGTCTCACTGCATAGCAGATGTGGGCTGAGATTCCTGAGCTATCTCACAGCAGAGCTATGGACTGAGCTAAACTAGCTTTCCTCCTGGTTTGGGGAATACATTCTGGCAGAGGAGCTGGGTCAGGGTAAAGAAGATTCCAAAAAATATCAAAGGCTGTGGCTGTCATCACACACACATACACACACACACACACACACACTAAGTTTGCAGTCTGGGTATTAATACAGCCAGTAAAGGCTATGGTGTGGGTCTCTCTGCTCTAGAGTGACAATGTGGAGAAGGGTGGACAGCCTGATAAGAGGGCAGTGAGGAGTCTCAATCCACAAGGCCCAGCAAAGTGAGTGGTGAGCATCAACATCCAAGTTTGTTCCCTTACCTCTACAAGCACACATGCACTGACAAAAGACCATACACATTACCCATCACACACACACATGCACACATGTACATGCATAGGCACATGCACATGTGAACACACATGCACATACATGAATACTATTTATAGAGGCATATAAAAATATAATAGCAGACTTAGATATCAATAAAAATTTTAGATATTAATAAACTGAGTCCTCTCATTAAAAGGCAGATGCTGCTGCAACAGATAAAAATGCAGAATTCAATTATATGCCACTGGAGTTTAAAGAGTTCAATTTAAACATAAAGAGTTTAAGCATATTGGCCTTCTAGCTCACATTTGTAGTCCTAGCATTCAGGAGGCTGAGACAGGAAGATAGTAAGTTCAAGGCCAGCCTAGACTACAAAGTAAAACCCTTTCCCAAAAACTTGAAGGAAAAAAGAAAAACCTTAGGTAGGTCTAAAGAAAGTGATGAAAGGTTCCCCATGGGAATGACTGCACACCTATGCTGGAGAGCTTATAAAAACAGCACAAAACAGACCTCCAGATCAAGGCTACCAACAGTAGAAAGCACGATTTACAGCAAGACACAATCTTGAACATGCAGGGGTGAGAGAACAGAATATAGGAAGCCGAAAAAATAAATGCCTGCTATTAAAGGGAGTCACACACACACAGCTCCACATCAGGGCTGAAGATTCTTGATCTCCCTCTCAGCAATTGCTAGAACAATCAGACAACACAAAACCAAAAATCAGTAATGACAGGAGCTGAACAGCATTACCAGCTTTGGGCTGCTGGGCTTCAGCATCTGCCCCTGCCCAGGGCAGGACCAGGCCTCCCATGGTACTTGGTCATAAAACACAACTCAGCTCAGGCAAGGAGGGCAGGGATTATGGCAAGGTATGAAGGGCTTTTAGGGAGGAACACTGCTGTTTACCCTTCTCTTTCAAATGTGTGAATGCAAACAGATGGGTTCAGAGGTGGACAAGAGGATGTACACTGGCCATAGATAAACAGCAAAATGTCAATGTTGGATTTGACTCTGGTGTGTAATTGCCTAATTAGGAATTGAAATCATTTTCTTAGGTGAGAGAATTCTGAGAGTCGTTAAGACTCTGCTGAACATGGAAATCTCCAAGAAGGGGCAATAGCTCGGTGGTATTTTCCGAATATTTGCTCCAATTTCACTGATTCTTCTCAGTGGAATTCTTTTACCAGTATGGGCTTTAGCCTTATCATGCATGAAGTCATGATCATCTATGTGGAAAGAACTTCTTGGTAATTAAATGAGAATGGGTGTGCTAGATGCCTAGTATATGTAGGCACTTGAACTTTAGCAGTGTCTGTCCCCTTGCCCCTGAGACCAGCAGGGACATAATGAGGGCTTCACTTCTCCACCATTTCTTGAAAAGTACTGTTTAGAATGAATAAGGATGGGTGTAAGGGAAGCAAGGAAAGCAAGAAAGGGTACCCAGTGCCTCCAAAGGCAGATGGCAAAGGTCATGATACAAAATATTGATAGTCACAGGTGTAAAATACGGGGCTTAGAGCCCATCAGGTGGCTCAGCGGGTAGTGATGCTTGCAGCCAAGCCTGAGAGCCTGAGTTCCATTCCTGGACCCACATGGTGGAAAGACAAAAACAGCTCCTACAAGTTGCCCTCTGACCCCTCCATATGTACTCTATGGCACATGCCGCCCCTCCCCTACCAATAAATAATGCAAAAAAGAAAACGAATGAATGGAAGAAGGAAGGAAGAAACAAAGATCAAGCCTAGTCAGAAATAAAAGGGTTTGTACACCTTCTTAAGAGAGGAAATGAGTTTGTGGTCCAAGTTCAGGGCTTCTAGGAGATGCTCAGACAAGTCAGGAACCTGGTTTTGTAGAAAACAGGGCAGCACATTAGTGAAATCATAGCAAATAGAGAATGTGAGACACAAACCACACACCTTTGCAGTGGATGTTCTAAGGCTGCACATGGAAGTAAGGGGATCTTCTTGTGTTCATGGGGTTCTAGGCTCTGTTCCAACACTAGATAACCCTCAGCAGAGAAGCTGAGTACAGGGCAAACTAATAAGACAAAAGAGATGGTGTGTGTGTGTGTGTGTGTGTGTGGTGTGTATGTGTGAGTGTGCATGCATGCATTTGTGTGTTTATTGCCTCCTACTTTTAAAAGGTTCTATATTGTCCCTCCTGCAGATAGAGTAAAGATCAGTTACATTCCTTAAACCCTTCATAATCAAAACATAGTACAGGGAGGTTCAGAGATAAAGAGTAAAGGCACTTGAGTTAAAGTTTAACTCTTGTTGCATTCTGTCCATGGTAGCTGCATGACCTTGGGGAAGTTATTTGATGGCTCTGAGTCTTAGTCTCTCTCATCATGCATACCTCTCTCACCATGCACATGTCGCTGTGTGAAAACATCAAGAAAGCCGTATGGCTGAGCCATGCTTTCCAGGGCTCTCCAATGCCACTCCCTAGCCTCCCTCACAGCACACAGCCCTTCCTTTAGGAATCTGCTCATCCCCATTATAAAGACAAATTTCTCTTTGTGAGCTCCAGGTCCACTGTCCTTGATTCTGTGGCCATGGGGAGCAGTACATGAGGCTCTGTTCTTTGCCCCTCCTGATATGGAGAGGAAGGAGCTTGTCAGCTAGGCCTGCTCACTGTGGTATTAAAAAGGCAATATCAAACTCATTAAAATACAAAAGGCCAACGAGAACGATCAAGGAATGAAAAGAGAAGGAGCAGATTAGAATATTAAACCTGACTTCCTTACAATGCCAAGACAAAAACAAGGGAAGAGAATATTATGAATACATTTTTACCAATGAACTTTCAAATCTTAGATAAAATTGACAGATTCCCAAGGGGGGGGGGGAGGTTTAAAATCCCCAAAGTTGACTCAAGAAGGAATTTTAAAAGTTAAACTTAGAATTACATATAGCACAGCAATTTCATTCCTACCTACATGCCTAGGAGAAATGAAGACTTCTCTATCCAGGGCCTGTGTGTAAACATACCCAGCAACATCATCTGTAACAGACCACATCGAGGTAACACACTCGCTGTCCATCAACTGATAAATTGGCAGGTGAAGCATGCCATAGCTACACGGTGGACCGTGGGTTAGTAATTAAAGGGAGAGAAAGGCTGACCACAACACAAGAAATCTGAAATGTGCTAGAGAAAGAGGCTGGTCCCAAGGCACCAAGCATCAGTTGAGCCCATTTGTCAGGAATGTCCAGAGAGCTCAAATCTATAAAGACTAAAAGTAGATCAATTGACTGCCTGGGGCTGGGAGTCAGTTGGGAGAAGAACAACCCACCGACAGGGCTGTTTGGGGAGGGGGAATGAAACTCAAAATTGATGTAACCATGGCTTAAAGCTTTTTTGTGAATACACGGGAACTAATGAGTTGTGCCCTGTAAATGGTGTGTAATTTAACATGCTAAATATGTCCCGAAGGAGGAAGCCACTATTCAAAAGGGAAAGAGATGGCTATTGACCACTATTCATCTGTTACAATTATCCATTGCCTTCAACACACATCTAGCATGCAACCCCACGCTGCACAATGATTCATGATGTCACTCAAAAGAGGGAGAGAGAGACTCAGAGAGCCTTTACTTTACTATGACAGAGAGTGTCGTGTACAGCAAAACACAGCAGTCAAACTGTGGGTGGCAGAGGAGCCCTGTGGACCCCTCTCCAGCTTCTGGCTGATTCTACTTAATGGCAGCGACTTTTACTATCAGCAAATACTACTGTAACAGTGGTCACTATGATACTGACAGTTGCCCGTGAAAACATCTTTTCCTTTGTGAGGTACAGAGTTAAGGCATTTTAGGATTAGCATGAGAAGTGGAATCTGAATCTGTTGGCATCAGTTCCACCTATGGCCTTTGCCAAGGTGGCTGTGGTGGTCTGAATAACAATGGGCCCCCACAGGCTCATAGATTTGAATGCTTGGTCATCCTTAGGGTGAAGTGCTGCTTGACAGGGATTAGAAGGTGTGGCCTTGTTGGACAAAGTGTGTCACTCTGGTTGGGCTTTGGGGTTTCAAATGTTCAAGCCAGGCCCAGTGTCTTTTTTTCTTCCTGTTTCCTATGAGAGACCAAAGAAATGAGAGATCAAAGACTTAAAAATCAGTGGGTATTGTTTTAAAGTTTAAAGCACAAGCCTGAATGAAGGCTAGCTAGGTGGAGACATGTTCAGCCACCTGCAGGGAAGAACAAACCTCTGTGCCCTGAGGGGAAGAACTAGGCTTACAGCATTCTTTCCCTGCCCACTAGAGATACAGTTGCTAGGAAACCGGCACCTCTCCCCTAGGGCAGCCAAACGAGGGAAGCTAGTCAATTACAGGTTTGGGGGCCTTCCTATAGCCAATCAGTTCAAAAGGCAACATCTCCTTTTGTGTTTCAACCAACAGATGCATGCCAGGCAGGAATCCCCTGCTTTGGGCGTACTGGGAGGGACCAGACTCTTTAAATCACCCAACTAACCTGATTAAGGGGCTCTCAGCTCTCACCGCTTTGGTGGTGAGGGAGTGTGAGCCCAAGCTGTAGCTTGTAATAAAAAGATCCTCATGTGTTTTGCAATGGACTCGACTCCTGTGGTGATCTTTTGGGTCTCGCGAATCAGGCACACTTAAAGATACGAATGTGAAATTCTCAGCCACCTCTCCAATACCATGTCTGCCTGCACACCACCATAGCCCTCACCATGATGATAATGGACTAAACCTCTGAAACTGTAAGCCAGCCTGAACTAAATGTTTTCCTATATGAGAGTTGCTGTGGTCACTGTGTCTCTTCACATCAATAGAACACTAAGACAGTGTCACTGCTGGTCTCATGGCCCAGGGAACTAAGACTGCAATCAAAGCTGCTACTGCACAGACTTGACTTCCCATGAAGTGGGAAATCCACGGGCTAACTGTCAACAGGGTAAAAGTTTAATGTGACACAAGCAGGCATAGTATTGATGAGACGGCACCACTGGCTGGCCTTCAGGGGGCTAAAAATAAAAACAGCAATCAACACAAGACAAAAGAATCTAAGGGAGCTGCAGATATGTCCCATGCCTATACCAATGCACTTTCTCTTCATGGCATACCTGAGCAGAGGTATGTGGACTGTCATGCCATCCTCCCTTCACACTCTAGAGGCAGCCAGACCAACAGGTGGATATGCTCAGTGCCATGTCTCTATCCAAGGCCTGTAGCCAGCAGCATTATCTGAGTTCAACTTCATCTTCAGAACTGGGAGGACGGTCCTCAGTCCTCACAGAATAGGACAGGAAGGACATGCAGAAACAGGGGCCAGCTCCCTAGTATACAGTACAGTCAGCTCAGCTGCTGTAGCTGTCTCCGCTGGAAAGTCTGTAAGCTGTGTCCCAGTACTAATACATGAGCAAGACCAGCTAACGATACCTGTTTTCTCTTTCAGCTCAGCTTCCTGAACAATGAAAACATAACCCAAAGAGGCTTAAAGACAAAGAAGAAATGGGAGGCTGATGGCAAGCAGATGTCACTGCTGCTGCTACACTCCCCCACCTTCATAGCCTCCATTTTTACTAAGGCCACAGACCTCCACTGGTACCTCTTCTGCTGATATCACTAGATTGACAGTCCCGGGGATGCCGGGGCCCAATTCTAGGCAGGGCCCTTAGTCCTGGTGACAACTTCCTTAAGCCTTCAGTGACCTGGGGAATGCAAACATAGGCCGTGGCTCCACCCCTAGGTGGTTGCTAACTCCAAATGGACTCCGTTTCTCATTTGCACTGAGGACCTTGACTGGATGGAAGTGCTCAAAACAGTGACAAAAGCCCAGAGCACTCTTACTGATGAATTACTTCAGCTAAAACACAGGGAAACACTTGAAGAAAGCTGTGTGAAGGATAAAAGGTTTATTCTGGCCATGTCTTTACAGGTTGAGGTCCATGGTGAGATTTCTGGGTCTGTGGTGAGATAGGACATCATGATGGGAAAGGCAGAAAGGCCCCCGAGTCAGCTGAGAGGCAGAAAAAGTAGCAGGAAGGGCCAGAGACAAGGTATGCCTTCGAAGGCAATGTATCCAGTCACGAGCCACCTACTTCCTATATCTCAATAGGCTGCTGAGCTGAACTCATCAGAACACTGATCCACTAAGAATTAAAGCAGATGCTGAGACTCACAGCCAAACTTTGGGCAGAGTGCAGGGAATCTTATGAAAGAAGGGGGAGACAGAAAGATCTGGAGGGGACAGGAGCTCCACAAAGAGAGCAAAAGAACCAAAAAATTTGGGCACCGGGATTTTTTCTGAGACTGATGCCCCAACCAAGGACAATGCATGGAGAGGACCTAAAACCCCTGCTCAGATGTAGCTCACAGACTGAGTCTCCAAGTGGGTTCCAATGGGAACAGGGGCTGTCTCTGACATGAACTCAGTGACAGGCTCTTTGATCACCAACCCCTGGGGTGGGGGTGGGGGGGAAGTGACATGGGGAGGCAGCCTTACCAGGCCACAGAGAAAGACAATGCGGACAGTCTTGATGAGAACTGATAGGCTAGAGTCTGATGGAAGGGGAGAAGGTCCTCCCCTTTCAGTAGACTGGGGAAGGGGCATGGAAAGAGATGAAGGAGGGAGGAAAGGTGGGATCGGGAGGGGACAAGGATGGGGGCTACTGGTATATATAGTGAATAAATTATAAAAAAATAATTTAAAAACATTTTAAAAGTAAGTTAGCACACCCAATGGTTCAACTGGCTCTCTAAGCCCCCCAGCTGGAGAGCAAGCCTTCCACATGCATGCCTTCCAGGGACATTTTAGATTCAATGATAGCAGCAACTAAACCTCCTGCAAACGGGGGCTGGGCATGGTGGCACACACCTTTAATTCCAGCACATGGGGGACAACGGCAGTCAGATCTCTGAGTTCAGGCCAGCCTGGTCTAGGAATCAAGTCTAGGACAGCCAAGGCTATACAGAGAAACCCTGTCTCAAAAAAAAAAAAAATGCAAGCCTGAAACTGTCCATGTCCACTTGTCCCAGTTAAGAGGAAGACTCTGCACCCAAACTGAATGATTCACCTGCCTGCCCATTAAGCTTGCTGGGACAAGAACTTCAGTGAGGGATAAGCTTCCTATTCTCATTCTTATTCATTCATTCGTTCACTCACTCACTCATTCATTCATTCATTCATCCCCTCTCCCCCTGAGCAGTAAAAGGAACACAGTGAAGCATCTCTTTGAGCTTAAAATCTGAGATATGTGGACTGCTAACACATTCAGCCTTGTAATGGCTGGCTCTTTCCCTTCTGATCTCTGTGGCTAATGTCCATGTTACCTTTAGAACGAGTCAACAGCAAGCAGTGCTAGTGTGTACCTGTCATTCTCTGAGTGGCTTTTATATCCAGCGACTTGTTTTATCCTCACAATGGTCTCAGGAAGCTGTTCTTTCTCATATTGTCACTGAGGAAGAATCGGGCTCATGGTTGAAGGGACCCACCTCAATTGAGATATTAAACTAAGTCACGAAATGACTGTGAGAACCTGAATCTGTAACAGTAGGGCCAAGGCTAATGTTCTGGATCCTTCTAGAAGCACAAGGTGTGAGTGCACCAAAGAGGTCCTGAGAGGGTGAGATCTCATGGGAGCCTGGATTAATATAGTGGCTTGCTCCTGCTGCTGGAATAAAGTCCAGCAAGTATGCCAGACAAAGGCACAAGAGAGCACGACGAGTCCAGCAAACAAAACAAGAGGACAGGAAAATGCTGTGACATGAAGAGTCTGGGTGCTTGTATTTAAGAATGAAAAGCAGCAAGACAACGTAGGACAGCAGGGGACAGGCTGGGGTCCTGCAGGGGGCCGAATAATCATCTGAGGATGGTGGTGGCTGATAGGACAGCAGGGTCTTCAGTGCTTCCTGTGTGACATACCCTGCCTGTTTGTAACACCTTTGTGCTCTAATGGGCTGTCACCACAGTCTTCACAGATGCATTCTATTATTAGCCCACTCTACAAAACTGGCTCCTAATGACTTGTGGTTATACCCACAGATTATTGCATCCCTCAACCCTCATCAGAGAAGTTTCTATTTCCAGCAGAGAGTGATTAGCATAGACCCACAACTGGCCAAAGGGTAGAAAATATGAGACTGAAGAACACTCAATCCTAAATGGGATGTCTATACCACACCCATCTCCTCCCAAGCCTCAAGGATCATCACAGAAGATGGAGCAGGAAGAGTGTGAAGAGCCAGAGGTGGATGAAGAACAGTATCATCTAGTCACAGCAGGATAGCTGCACAGATGAACTCACAGTGGTCGGGATAACATGAACAAGACCTGAGCCATCTAAGCCAGATCAAATCCTAACACAAAGGGGAGAAGTAGACACAGAGTCCCACCCACCCCTAGCTGGGAAGCTCTTGGCAATTAGTAGCTTCTGGGAGAAAGTTTTCTTTAAAGGTGTAGCCCTTGCAAGTCAATCCTCTTCTAGTAAAAAACCATATATCCAAGAATGTTTGTGTTAGGTCCAAAGTACACCCCCACTCCCAGGCTCTACGCACCCTCCCGAAACCCCACACTGTCCAAATGGCAGTGCTGGCAACAAAAGGACCCTGGTAAAAGGAAGGATTGCTATTGAGTAAATAGAAGCCTAAATTCAGCATTACTCAGAAATCTCAACACAGCCAATTTCTGTTTACCAGGATCTCCCTTAATCTCCTTAATCTACACCCAAAAATCACTACCTCAGGCAAGGGTATCTAGTTCCTGGGTACTCGCAACAGCCTGCTGACTGTCATATAAAGTCTGCTTGCTTTTCTACTATTTTGCTTCTCTCTGCCCCCTACCCCACCTCAAGAGACAGCCTTGTCAGTTTGATCCCCAATAAGCCTTTCTTCTACCCATACAGTGGTCCTGTTCAGAGGTTTCAGAGTGCTCTCATGCCCTCCATTACAATATAGACAGCAAAAATTGGTCTTTAAAGGGTTAAAAAATACACAGTTGGGTGGGTAAGGAAGTGAGGTGGCTCCTAGAGGAATTGGAGAAAGGAGTGAATAAGATCAAAGCTCATTGCATGAAATTCTCAAAGAACTATCTCTTTAAAGCGTGATAGGGGTTGGGGTACAGCTCGGTTGTACAGAGTTTGCCTAGCATGTATAAGGCAATGGAGGTTGAGCCCCAAAAACTGAAAAAAAAATTAATAAATGAAATATGTGGAATGGAAGGAGAAAGAAAGAGAGGGAGCAGGAGGAGAGAAACTAAAGGCTAAGGAACCAGACGGGACATGAATCCAGGTGGACAAGGGTTGCTGATATGACCATCTCTACAGAGTTTGGGGCAGTGATGAGTTCCCTGAACTGAGAGGCAGAGAACTTGCAAGGGCAAATGGTTACCTTGACACAAAAACAACAAACTTATACCTTCACCTTGCACCCCTAAAACCATCAACTCAAGATGTACTGCAGAGCTACAAGCAAAACCCAAAGCTATAAAATCTATCAAAAAAGACAAGAGACCTCCCTGGGTTCAGCACCGATCTCTGAGGATCAAACCATATGGGTGACTCATAAATCACAAACTGATAAACTCACTTTATCAAAATTAAAAAGTGCTACTCTTTGAACACGGGGAGATAAACCATACAGGAATTGAGTGGTTACATATTATGTCTGATCAACCACTTGTACCTAGAATATGCAAACCGAACATATCTCAACCAAAAAAAATTTACAAAGGAAAATAAATACAAGAACAGGTCCTTCTTGACCACTTAAGAAAATCAAATTGAAGTCCTAGTGAGAGAGCACACACACCTGCTAGGACTGTAACAGTAGAAAGGATCTGCAGTACCACCAGAGGCCAGAGGGTGTGGTCAGACGTTGACGTACCCAACTGTCCAGACGCATGCCAAAGCACGAACACTGACATTGGAGAGACAGTCAAGAAACGTTAAATACAAAGCTTTTCAATCAAATACTGTAAAGTCAGTGTTTAGGGCAAGGAATTAAAATCTTTTTATCTCCCTCACCTTTTAAGACTTCCATGCAAATGTTTCAATCCCCACCCAGTCAAACTTTTGTTTACATAAAGGCCCAATGTATTCTGGGAATTTGATGGCCTGGGACAGTGACCCTTTTCCTCCTGAAGCAATTAACTCTTTATCCTTCCTCCTTGACTCGGAGGCTGGCCCCAGCCAATGGAGAGAACTGACAGTCACCACCTGAGTTAGAATAGAAACCAAATGCACTCCCTGTCTGTGTGTTTGCTCTTCCCAGTCCATCCTCTTGATCAAGAGTAGAGTTGCCTTCTCCAGATAACACTTCAGTTGGAGTGGTGTCTCTCATTTTGCTACCCACAACTTATTTCTATCAGTTAGCACTGGCAAGAGCTGGCTGCTTGGGCATAGGATGGAGGTACAGAGGGGAGTGAAGCACGGGAAGGTTTGGCTGGTGCTGGATCAGTTCACAAGCCTAACACTGTGATACTCTGACAGCTGTGAATGAATGCCCAAACTTGCCAAATCGCACACCCTTAGATGAATATTGTTTGCCTGTCAACTATACTTCAACGAGGCTGTTTTATGGACTACATGTTTAGAGTTTTCCCCATGTTCATGTTATAATCCTAACTGCCAATGCAATCATATTTGAAGATGGGTCTTGGTGAGAGAATTGAGTTTGGAGGTCAGGAGGGTGAACCTCCACCATGAATTTGGGATCATTTCCTACCAAAAAGAACTAGTCCGTCATCTACAAGCTGGGATGAGCTTAAGTAGGGCCTACGCCCACAGATCCTCCAGCAACACACCTGCAGCCTCTAGCACCCTGGGGAATAAATGTCTGCCACTGAAGCCTCTGTCTCTGATATTCTGTTGTGGAGGCCTGAGCAGGCAAAGGCGCTGTTAGAAATCAACACAGACATGACCTAAGTCATAGGAACAGCCATGTTGAGATAGGAAGGCATGGCACAGCTTTGGGACCCGAATCTGCATTTGAGTCTTTGACTCTGCTCCTGTCAGCGGCACTGTTCCCAGATGCCTGTTGGCAGAGAAAAAAGTGGGATGTGTTCACCCCACTTGGCATGAGAATGACATCATGGCACACCAGGGGTTGGGGGATTGCCCTGGAGTGCGTAAAGACAAATGGTTAGGCTCTACATTGCACATAGACTCACAAAATTAAGAGGACCAGCTCTGCAGGCATTGCATCCCATTCACAAGTCTACTGGCAATTTAGATCCACCTACATATCTTGTCAGTTTAATCTGGTAGTTTTATTAATATTAGTTTGGTAACATGGCATGTGTGTGATTTGGACAAATGATTCACAAATGGAAGGGCTATAAGCATAGGATTCTGTATTGAGTTTCATATATGATTTACACCTGAGAATCTTTTTTACTATAATACTAGTCATACTGATGGTAGAGATTTAAAAAACAAAATAGTTGCCAAACCTTTGCCACAGGAGAGCTGGCCACTGAAAGCTGACTGCTCCCAGCCCTTCCTGCCCATCACTTCATATAACTACAAAAGTACCAGGAACATGTACCTTTGTAAAATAGGCCTTATAGGCTTTATAAGCTGGGCACTTCACACCATCAGTCATGGGTTCTTTGGTGTACAGGGACACACAGAACCAGGACTACCTATTGGGAGACAAAATGGTTCCCCAAGCTCCCCAAACATACATGCAGGAAACACTTAATTTCCAGTGTCCTATCTTGTTCAGCATCAACATAAGAGATAAGCAAAGGTATCAAATGGCTCCTACATGTCCAACTGCCCTATCCCAAATGCTCTGAGACCAGAGGGAATGAGGTTTGACTAGGGAAAAGCCTGTACAAGACCAGGGTAAAAGTTGAGAAGTGCCTAACTGCAAAGTAAGAACAGCAGACAAGAAAGCAGTCAGAGCTCTATAAACTATCTTAAGATGGAATTTTAAATCTCATTTGAGCCCTTCTATACCCACCTGACCTTGGTTATGAGGAACAGGGTTGGAGAAGAACCCTGAGGTACCATGGTGACCCCAACATCTTACAAACTGAAAAACAAAACAAACAAACTAACAAACCAGGCTAGCCAAATGTTTAGGAGCCTCATTCATGGGCACAGCCCCTTCGGTGGCCTTGGCATCAGACTAATCTTTGTGAAGCTGGCTCTGTACAGTTTCACTGTTGGTCCTCAGTTGGCCACCCTGGAGGAAATCAGCTCGGGCCAGCTCAGGAGGAATGACGGTTTACTGTGGAAAGGCCCAATGTTTCTTCTAATTAATCCAAAGAGGCTGTGTGGGACTACAAGGGCTGAGGGGAAAAGAATGAAAAGCTGCGTGGATAAGAGGCCTTCTGAAGTGTGTGTCTGCTTTGGAAAGAAGACAAACTCATTGTACATGGAACACTTTATACTCCAAAGATGCCTGTAATATTCCAAAGACAGTAGATTTTCCTCATGGGAGCTAAAAATAGCTTAACTCTGATTAGTCCCAATAGCAACAACTGCTTTTTTCCACAGAAACTTGGACCAGCCTGGGCTGTGAAAGTTGCTATGGAAACAAGCACAGTATAGAAGGTGCCATGATCAAGGGCACATGGAAGTAACTATCTTTGAGGACTCCCAGGACCAAGATAGCCTGGGGAAATAGACTGTTAGCTTAACGCTGAACCTCAAGACGTAGTCTCCAAAGATGTGCCCACTGGATGGCATGCTTCAGGGTAAAGGTGTCCTGAAGACTGGTGTGGGAGCCAACACCAGGAGCAGAGAGAAGCAAGGGGAAGGGCTCAACCAGCTGACACTGGCTGCGTATAAAAAGCTGATAGCATAACATCAGCACTGGGAGGCTCAGACAGCAGAATTTCCAGGAGTTCTAGGCCAGCCTGAGATATATTATGAAACCTTACCTCAAAAAATTAGGTAAGTAAATAGAGCCATCCAGAGTGATGTCAGTGATAAGAGGGACCACACAAACGATCCTGCCCTGTGGAGCCAGTTACAGACCTCCCGAGGCCTGCTCTGAGGAGCTAGGAAGAGTTCAGCACTGAGCAGATTTGACTGAGTAAAAATTCCAAAACTGTCATGAGGAATAAGCTCACCCAAAACCCAAGATGGCAAACATGGGGTACACACTACTTCAGCAGCAGTCTCTCTCCAATGAGCTTTTCTGCACAGGTTTGATTTCACCCCGAGACCCACAATGTGCTCTATAATCTTCATGCCCAAAGGATCCAGAGACTAGCTACCCAATGGGTGGCCATTAGTTTAATGACTTAAAACCATACATACATATCATCTGACGGTACAAGAAGTCTGCAAAGGAACCCAGAGGTGGTGTTTCCTCTGCACACACTGGGGTGAAGATTGGCCTTCTTAGCTCTGCGCTGCCTAGGGAACCATTCATATTCTTGGGTTGAGAATGCAGTCCCTACGCTTTTTCATTCTTATCTCTTCTGGCCCACTATGTTCTCTCTTGCCCTTAAAAGGATCCTTGTGGTCAGTTTGAGCATGTTTGGATAAGCTAGGGTTTCCACTGATTTTAGCATCCTTCACTTGATACACCTGCAAAATCTACTCTGCCACAGAAGCAGCACAGCCAGGGGCTCTGAGATTAGAATATGTGCATCTTGGGAGTTGGTAGCATTATTGTGTCCCCCACACTTGCTAACCATTTGCCCCTGACACCTGGAAATATGGAAAGAGAAATAAGACACATACAGATGACTGACAAGAACATGGAGGAAGAGTGACAAGGGAGGTAGAGAACATGGAGGACAAAGATGGCGGCATCTCAGGAGGCCAGCAAAGTCCCTAGTAGAGAAGCTACCTGGAGTAGTCCAGAGAACAAGGGAGAAATTCTCAACACTGGCAGATGTGGTATGCATACATGGTATATGGGACCAATTCTACCATAGCACCTGAGAGCCTGTGACACCCACCCACCCACGAGAGAGGGAAAGAGAGAGATAAGGAGAGAGGGAAAGAGAGAGAAATAAAGAGAGACACACAGAGAAATACTGAGTCCTACAGCCTGGGGGAAGACACACTAGTCCTCAGTGAGGAGTCCCCAAGCCGTGTTGTAGTTGACCCTTCTACTTCCTCAAAGAACCTTGTGATGGTGAGCTCCCACAGCTCAGTGGACATCAGAGGCACATCTGACAGGCTGGCTACAAATATGCAGAACTGCATCTCCAAAAGATGCAGGGACAGTTTCTTTAAAGAAACATTAGGAGATGAAATCAGGCCAGAGCACAGCACAACTGTATAACCTGGTACACTCGGTAAATGAGGAAAAGCAATTTTTAATAGAAGCTACACTGCTGATTTCCCTAAAATACTAAACATTTCTACCAAGGGCTTCTGACCCCAGTTACTAATGCATGCTCTTGAGAAGATCAGTCAGTGAAGGCAGGGGAGGAATGCCGTGTGAAGATGAACCAAACTGTAGTTCATTTATCCTACAGAAAATGCTGACACAGGCTCCACAGGGTAGGGGCTGTTCCAGGCTGTCCCTGGCTCCCTGGCTATGTCAAGTCTACATCGTCCAAACAGCTGTAACCCCCTGTGTTCTGGCCTATGCTAGCCCCCTACTGTGGGGACTACTTGTAGCCACCAGGCAAGGAAGATGGCTCATTCAGGGGCAGACCCAGTCATGCATGTTCCGACACTTAGAAATGACTACCCAGTGAGAAGAATATTCACAATACTTGGCATTCTAGAATGTGCATTAATATGGCCTGGTTCTCCTCTCAGAGGCATTAGCTCCCCGCACTCAGAGCCCTTGAAAACTTTGTGTTTGTTCAAGTCGATCCTGAGGATTCGGCAGCTCCAGGGCTCCCAGCCACCCCACTTGAACCCTTTGTACAGACTCAGCCTGCATTCCTCTCTCAGGCAGGGTCAGAAGCTATCTCAGGACATGGAGCTGCAGAAGAAGAGCTGACAAGTTGGGTCTGAGATGCCTTGTAGCAGGAAAGGCTGTATGAAGAACAAAGAAAGGTTTCCAAGATGAGGGAGCTTCACCCTGGTCTCCGGGAGCCACGGCCGACACAGCTAAGATCTTCCCCATCAGACTGTCCATTAGCACTGATCAGCTGCGAACTCTGCTCCCCTGTTCCAGAGGGCTCCCAAACACACAGAGTAAACACAAACAATACAATTACCTTTTAGTCATGGAGAGCGAGCTGTGCACTGTGTGTGGACGACTGATGGGAGATAGTCTAACTGCCGTTGCACAGCAAAGAAGCAAGCCAGGCTGACATCTTAGTGCCTGTGCAGCATACATTACCATGTGCTTTGGGAGAGGGAAAGTCCTGGGACTAGTTAGTTTTGAAGGAACACCCCCAATCTACAGTGAACACTTCTACAAAGTAAAAAAGAGTGTTCTGGGCAAGAGTGCCAAACATATCCGCCCAGCAGTGGCTTAGAGGTGAGGGCTCAGGGACTTAAAGAAGGAAGCTGACCTGACTGCCCCTTCTCCTAGAGGGCAGCTGGACACAGGGACACCTCCATGTCTCACAACCTCAGAGAAGAAACTAGACAGCACATGGTCCACATTAAGTGTTAGCAGGCCAGGTTTCTGGGGTATCACAATAGAGTACAGGATGCCCCTAACACCTCAGTCTGAGAGGAAGAGGGATGTGCCCCCAAAAGCCTCAGTCCCCCTCACACCTTCCCAACAAGGCTTATTCTCTGTTCCCACTGAATGCATTTGTTTTGGTAGCAATGAAGGGTTTGTGTATAGGGGACCCAGCCTGCAACGGCTCTCTGAATAGCCTGTTGTACACAGGGTATTTGGTTTTCACCTTCTCAGCCTGGCCTTCTGGGTGGCAGGGAACACAGGTGTGGCATACACTGGGTGTCTACAGTGGCATTACATTTCTGGCTCTGTGACACCACCTTCTTGAGAGCAGCCTGGGCTGGTTTTCCATACTAGCCATGTCCAGCTGAGTCTATTATATGCCCAATAAACTCTCACTAAGTATCAAGTGTCCTGTTTATCCGTCAAGCGGCAGTGTGCATGTTCACATGTCACAGCTGATGCCCAAGGTTAGTTCTGTGTGATTGTCACAACTATATACCTGACACTCTACCTAGCATATAACAATGGCTCTAATGAAGTCTCCCAAAAGAGAGCAAGTGGCACAAAGGAAGAGAGTCCACAGGAGTAACACAGTGAAGGGGAAACAAACAAGCAAGCATCTTTTAAAGAAGGCAGGAAAATTAACTCTGAAGGCCAGGTCATAAATATATATATTTTAAAGTAAGGTGTGCTTTCTTTGAGTACACAGCAGCAGAATGCATGACTGGCCCTAGAACTCAGTGTCCCTTTGTACAGCCTTCACTCTTGACTTGTTTTAACCAGCTGACAATCCTGGCTATTTCAGAAACCACTCTCAGCAGCTTGCCCAGGAGCCATGTGGACTTCCCCTTCCCCATCTTTCTCTGCTTTAGACCTAGCCTGTCTCACAAGGAACATGGGCATAGAATGAAATCAAAACACAACAGGGCTAAAAGCCAACCACAAGGGGCAAGGAACTGCAATGAGCGAAAAAAAAATTGCTGCTGCAAGTCAATGAGCCCCTGAGCTATCTGTTCCTCCAAAGTGACCTTCCCTGAACAAAAGGATGCAGATTGGTGCACTTTTCAATTCCACCCCCCTTCCTACGGGCACTGGGCTAAGCTACCAGCAGAGACAAAGGAAAAACAGGATTCCTATCAAAAGTGGCCCATAAGGACAGTCAGAGACCTAGTGAGGATGAGGAATAGGAGTCCCTGACAATAAAGGCTCTCAAGGAGAGACGGATGCTCAGAACACTGATAATCACATATGCCCTGTGCAGGAGGCACAGGAAAAATGCTGCCAGAATACATGTCACACAGAAGTGAGACTTTAAAGACATCTAAAGGACTAGAAGCGAAGGAGGCAGGTAGCTCTGGGTAGGGAGCTCCAGAGAGAAAGAACACACCCTCCAACCCTACAGTGTCACGCTGCATGGCTCTAGCATTGCTTCTTCGTGTTCTTCTGCTAAGGCATGCCAACTGGAAAACAGTGGAGGGGAAGAGGTGAACAATGCACTTGTTGGCTCTGTCTTTTAGACACACACAAGGGTGCCTGTGTGTGCTCTGTTAAAATGTGATGCCAGGACACCAGCTGCCTTTGCTGCACGGCTGCTTGTTCGTCTTACCACAGTGTACCTGTTGGGCCTTAATAGACCCTAAATCACACCAAGGGTAGAGTCTTCACACCACTTCTGCTCTTCTTTGGAGCATGGGTGATCCTGAAATCAAGTAGGACAAAGTCAGGGAGACAACAGGACTCAGCTGACCTTTGCCGAGTAACATGGCCATACAGTCACCTACGCTTGGAGCAAACACCCTCAAATTTCATCTGATAGGTTTCTCTTTCCCTTCTTCAGAACTGCCAACACAGGGGCATGTTCCAAGTGATCCAAGGCTGGAAGTGACCGCTGCATATGGATGAGCTCCCAAACTCTACATGGGCCCCACCAGCCCAGTAGGATGTGTGCTGCCTCATCCCCACTTCACAGGCATCAGTTGTTTTCCGGGAGGTCAGAAACATAGTGTGTACACAAATTTAAGAGAGGACTCTAGCAGTCCTCTGGAGGTATGGGCCCATTGCTCCTTCTGTGAGTTCTTAAGTAGAGATGATATAAGCAGTAGTACTGTACTGAGCCAGGAAGAGGGACATTTGGGTGCTTAAGTGCAAGTATGGTGTATATAAATATACCTACCTGCCTCTGGACGCATGTCCACAGCACATGTCTAATACAGCTACTAGCAAAGTGAAGGACTAGTGAAGCACCCCCAGGCTGGCCTGAGGCCTGTTCTACTACTCAGTGCCATGGCTCAGGAAGGCACAGAGGTGTTTAGTAAGACATCTCTCCCAGAGAATGACCCATGTGCCCTTTTCCTGGTAACCCCAGTTCCCAGGCTCATCTGTGGGTATGACTGACTCAAAGACATAGCATTCTGAATACATACATACCCTAGCACAGGACCTGGCTTCTGGTGGGAACCTGAGTCATAGTTACCAAGTGCATCAGGGCTTTGGTGCCAATGGGACCTACACTTCATCTCACCAAACCTCAGTTTCCTTAGGAGCCAGCAAAGGTGATGTGAAAAGGATCGTGGAGGAGGCTGGATGGATGTGAAGGCTTCTGATAACACTGACAAGCTCTAAAATGTGGATGTACTGAGTACCGAAGAGTCAGCAAGTGGCCAGTGCAGAAAGCAGTGGGGCACGCCTTCCCCAATGCTGGCACTGAGCACCAAGCCCCGGAAGCCAAAATAAGCTCATCTCGCACACGGCTGGCTTTACTTCGTCTATCTTGGGTGGGTTCCAGTGGCTAATAGGTCTTCTGGGTTAACGTAGCTTCTTGGAGGCTTTTGGAACTAACACAAATTAAATGACTCCATTATGTCAGCCTCATTTCACTTTGGTTCTGTCACCGACAGTTTGAACAGGCAAGCACTTTGCTCTGCGACACTGCCTTGTTATCCAACTTCCCAGCCAGTTTGCAACTGTGAAGTATTTCTTTCATTACTTGAAAAAAATGTTGTGCAAGCCACAAGCCACGGAAACACACAGCGATTTTCCGGGGCCAAAAATGGTCGGCTGACAAACTGTAGCACGTCTACCATGAGAGGACCTCCCAGGGAACCAGACAGAGGCTCGCTTCTGCCCTGTGGACACACGCAAGCCCTTAAGCCCTTGACCACTGCTAGCATGTACAGGTTCAAGCCATTCCCACTGTAAGATCCCATGAGCACCCTTCCTCCCCTTCTTCCTTCTCCAGTACACTGTAGCATCTGAGACCCCTTCCTGGTCTGAAGGGCACTCTGCAAAGTGGGGGGAAATGCCCAAGTCCACATGCCACCCCAATCTGTGCAGCTCTCCGGTGGGTTGAGAGCTCAACTGCACAGCACACTGCTTTCTAATGGCGCTGCCTGAACTTCTCAAATGACACCTGAGAACATGCAGATCCCCCTCTCAGAGGGTATCCCTGGACTGCAGGGTGCATAGGCTGCCTGCTGCAAACCAGCAAATGCATCAGTGTAAACAAAAGTGCCCTTTCCTGTTGTGGAAGTTTTGGTCTACGTTATTTAAACATGTTTTTGTTTTATTCTCAGGTGTAGGATATGGGACTGATTCAGATTGTTCACAGCAGCAAACTATTTGCCTCGGGCGGGCTCTGAGAAGGCTCTTTGCCAATTGCAGATAGTTTAATTCTGAGGACTCTGAGAGGGATAAAGGCCAGAGCCTAGAGACAGAAAGGGGCCTCCTTCCCGCTGCTCCCAGCTGCTCTTGATGCAGTTTGGCAATAAGAAGTTGGAGATACCCTAAAATGAAGACTGGACTTGCCCCAAGGAACTACGTCCCTAAAAGGCAAGAAGTAGCCAAAGAGAACTATGCTCCCTCTCTCCACCAACCTTCGTTCTCTCCTACCTGGTGTTGGGGTGTTGAAAGGGACTGGGGTGAAGTAGGGAGAAAGAGGATGAAGAAACATGAATAACATAGTTTAAAGGGGGCACTACCCTTTCCTCCAAGCCACACAAGCCCCAGACACAGCAGCCGGACAACGTAGGAAGATTCTGGCCATGTAGCTTCCTTACAACACAACCTGTGTGAACACACACATGGGCTGGGCTGATTCAGTGCAACTGAAGTCCCTAGTATCATAGAGAAGAAATCTACATGAAACAAGAACAAAAACAGACTCAGCCGGTACACTGACACCTTTCAGAGGTCATATAGGACCTATGAAAAAGATCACTGAATCTGACTGAACTCCTGGAAGCTGCTACTACCTTAGAGAGGAAGTAAGAAAAGAGAAATGCCCAGGGAACAGTAATACTACTGAGGGCCACAGCTGGCAAATCTCCCAGCTATGGGATTGGCCTCCTCAATGAAAAACACAAAAGAGAGAAACAGGGAACATGCAGGTTAAAACTTGATTTGAACCCAGAGAGGATATACAAGAAGGAGGACCCAGGTTGGTATGATCAATGCTTGTTTGGATGAACAAATGGGATGGACATTGAGCGGAGGAGAAAACAAGCATCAGAAGAGGAGCATGCCAAAGAGGACCTATGGGGGGGGGG
>CM053752.1:26496733-26539367 GCA_028658305.1 Pachyuromys duprasi | reverse complement strand
AATGGGGGAGGGGGCTACGCCTGGGATTCAAAGTACCCAACCTGTGATTGAGATAAAAATAAATAAATTTAAAAAAAAATTTAAAAAAAACTTGATTTGAGATACGTCCATTTCTTGAATTTTGATTTAAGAAATATCATAAAACACCACGTTGAGACAACTGGAAATTTCAAGTGAAAATGTATTTGATGATAATGAGGCAATGTTCATTTGAAAGCGTGACACTGTACCCACTCATGTTATAGTTAAATGTAAAAATGTTCATGGATAAAATAGGACTTAAGGAAGTGAGTGGTATGGAGGTGAAAAAACACTGAGCATGCCACTTGCAGAAGCAGGTGACAAGCACACAGGGAGTCGAGATAGGGTGTTGGCATCAGATCTATTTCTAAGCCTCCATCATGAAGGTGATTTTGTTGTGGCTTTCATTTTACTTTTGAGACCGGGCTCCCTGTACCTCAGACTGGCCTCAAACTCAATACATAGCTAAAAACAGTCATGAACTTCTAATCAACCTAACTCCATCTTCTGAGTATTGGCATTCCAGGTGTCTACCACCTCTCCTGGTTCATGGTATACTAGGGATCAAACTCAAAGCTCTGTGCTTGCTAGGGAAGTATTCTACCAACTGAGCTACAGTTCCACCTCCATGATAGAGCTCTTCAGGGTTAGAATACATAAGGGTGGCTCATGTGTCGATACAGTGTGGTGATTGGTAACTCTCCTTTATTTGGCACTTTGCAGAGTAGATGCCTGGCCCTGAGGCAGGTGCACCCAGGTTATTACTCCCGACTGGATGCTTAAGGAGCTGAACATCAGAAAGGCAGGATAGCCAAGGTCATGACCAAGAACCTAAAGAGCTAGGACTGCCATCCATATCCCTGATTATTTGAGGGAATACTTTTTTTTTTTTAAACAAGATATGGCAAGGACTTTTCCTAACTAATAAGCAGAAGCATTTGATGACCCAGAGGTAAGAATATGTTTTACTTGAGAGAGCCCAGTCTGGGCTCAGCAGACAATCAGATCCCAATCCCTAGGAAGGGAAGGATAAGATCTGGCTTCCAGATCTACTGACCCACAGTGGCTCCAAGAACAATCGGGCTGGGCATTCCAGGGATGAACCCAGAATACAAACAACATAGATAATACCAGGCCAGGACCACATTCATCCTCTTTTCTAAGTTACCTGAAGGTAAAATGTCACATGCTGCCCTTGAAGGGCTCCTGTTGAGTTGGGCTTGGCTTACCCATCAAGCAGGAAATGAGGATAAAGGTCTGGGAGCCAGAGAGGAGGAAAACCCCTTGAAGAAGACCAGAGTTCAGCAAAACTGAGCTAGATCCACATGTGCCAACCACACCTGGCACAAGCAGCTGTAAGGGCCAGCCATAGACTAGACAGCTGGGAACACTCACAAGCTATCCCTAGAAGGAAGGCCTGAAATATGGGGCTTCCTTTGGCTCCCTGGGGACACAATGTCTATGTGTGATTCCTGATGGTACAGCAATCACAGAAGCCCAAAAGCCTCATCCCCAGGCAGATTCTTTCCCATGCTCTTCTGTCTTCCCAGACCCTTGCTTGGATATTCGCTCTGAACCATTCCTACCAAACCTGGGCACTCCAGCATGACAGCCGGACTGGCTTGCAGTTCTGGTTTTTATATCCCTTTGGTGAACAACCTCTGTAGTTTCTCATTCCCAGAAGGTAAGGGAAAACTTTTTGGTCCCAATATAAGGGAGCAAGAAGAAGCCTGTCAGATGAGGCTCTATGAAATCTACTGAGTTAAGTGCAAGCTTGATCCTATGGTCTCTACAGAAGGGAAATGGATCTTCCATTGGACCCTTTACTAACCAAGATAGGCTCAGATTTCAGGTTGTTCAGGCAGCCTAGAAAAGAAGTTCTGAAAATTAGCATCAATAGCTTCCACTTTCTGAGCTGAGCCCCTGTCACAAGTCACATAAGATGCATGTGCTGCTGGGTGTGTGACAAGGATTGGCTTCACCATCTAAAACAATAGGGGAGGGGCATAGATTGTCATGAATATGAAGTTATCTTTAGGACCTCAATAAGTCAGGGTGACTTTCTACCGAAGTGATTGAGTTACTAATGACAGGACCAGCCTAAAAACACATGACACACTCTAAGACCAGGCAACACTCGTTTGGTGAGGAGCTCAGAAGACATAAGCATCCTACATGGGCCTCCTTCCCACCTCCCACATGTAAAAAGGAGACTTCAGGCATGGCTCCATGGAAGAAGCCACACAAAACACACAGAGAGAAAAAGCTCAGAAGGAAAATATCTGAGCCAGGACTTCTGGGTTGCAAAGGTCTGCAATGTACAGAACCTCATTCATGCCATCTCATTTTTCGCTACTTAGGAAAAAAAAAAAGAAAGAAAGAAAACAATTTTCCTGGTCACCAGAGTCAGCAAATAGCTGTGTCTTCCAAGACCCTGGCCTCCCAATTTCATTGCATGTCCAGGCTAAACTCTTAACATTTCCACCCCTGATGTTTGGAGTTCCTCTCCAGAGGAGTCTGGGCTCCCATCAGCAAAACCATCAGCTGCCAGGTCCCAGGCAGCAGCCTGGGGTGGCAGGGAGGACTGCTGGGCAGGGGCTCACATAATAGCCCTTTGCAAAGACTCACTATGGAAAACAGCCTCTGGCTCTGCGTCAGCGCAAAGGCTGAGCTGGTACAACCTGCCCCCTCTTATTTCTAGAAATCTCCTCTCGAGGGAACTGTCCCATTCTCCTTTCAAATTGAAAAATTAAGAATGTAGAAAATATAATAAAAACACATTACCTGTAACTCAGAAATATTGCAGAAAGGAATGTGGAGCCAAGGGTTGAAGAAAGGTCAAATATTCCAGAAAATGGTCAATAAGAGCTTGCAGGAGAATGGGCTCCATATGATTAAGCATTGCTTTGATGACTCATGGGTTTTTTGGAGCACTTTTAGGACCAGGAGTGAAGGAATAAGAAATAGAATAAGGAGCGGAGGCAAGTATAGGAGTTCTGGGCTGTTCTGAGCTGGGGGAAACAGCTCTCTGCAACCCCAATATAACCCCAGGAGACAGAACTGCCCGGAGGTTGCAGCAGCACTGTCTGCAGGGAGAAGTTTCCAGGTACCCACCCCGAAATAGCCTGTGGGATTCTCATCTAAGTGGGAACACTAGGAAGACTGAGGTCAGTGGGAGAGTGGGACAAAGGCCCCAATCCTGAAGCACATGATGAAATAACATCTATTGCCATATATTAGAAAGATATTTATGCATTAAAGGAGGTTATTGTGAAATTTTATTTTAATGGTCTGATAATTAAAAACAAAAACCAAAAAGGCAACAACAAACCCTTCATAATAATTACCAAATCTGAGCTGGAGAGATAGCTCAGTGGTTAAGAAAACTGTCTGCTCTTCCAAAGATCCCACGCTCAATTCCCAGCAACCACAATGGTAGCTCACAACCATCTATCTATACTGGGATCTGATGTCCTCTTCTGACATGCATGTGTACAAGCAGATAGAGCACTCGTATGCATAAAATAGAAATAAATAAATCTTTAAAAAGTAATTATCAAACCTTAATTTTATAGTGTATTTGCTGCTGGCAATGTTATTATTATTATTTTTTTTAAGAAAGATGATACTAATTCTTCATAGTGAGTACCTTCTCTTGTCTCTGGGTATCTCCTTTTTTAATTATTTATTGTTTTATTAATTACAGCTTATTCACTTTGTATCAGCTGTAGCCCCCTCCCTCATTCCCTCCCAAACCTATCCTCCCTCCCTCTTCTCCTCCCATGTCCCTCCCCCAGTCCACTGAGAAGGGACGTCCTCCTCCCCTTCCATCTGATCCTAGTCTATCAGGTCTCATCAGGACTGGCTGCATTCTCTTTCTCTGTAGACTGGTAAGGCTTCTCCCCCACTCAGGGGGAGGTGATCAAAGAGCCAGCCACTGAGTTCATGTCAGAGACCATCCCTGTTCCCCTTACTAAGGAATCTGGGTATCTCTTAAAGCAGAATAATGTAGGGTGCTCACTGCTATGAGTGTAGCCTGACTTACTGTGTGCAAAACATGTCACAGATCAACTGCTGAGGCATAGATCTAGTCAATGCCCTGACACTCGAGGCAATATCCGACGCCTGCCCACAGGGAAAAGCCTATCCGGCGGGCTGCAACACAGACTAAAGGACCTTAGCAGGTGGAGGCAGACCTGTGAGCAACAAGATGGGGCGTTGGGCTGAGAAAAGCACTTCTTGGAGTTTGAACATGAGATTAAAAGTTAAGCATGGAGTGGAGGCTGGCACAATGCACAGCGGGGGTAAACACAGAAGTTAACATAGCCTGTAGTTCTCGGGAGTGCGCTGGCAGTGTGCTGACTGGCTGTGGAGCCCAGAAATGGACTGACTGCTGATCCAACAGCTCAAATCACCTTGGGCAAAGGGAAAGCTATATGGCAGCCCTTCACTGCAGACACCATGCATCAGGCAGCCATGCTACTCAGAGATGAGTCACCTGTGTCTGAGGAGGAGTTTAGGGAGGCGGGAGAGTACGCTGTACAACCATTTGACTCAATGCTCTCCTTCTAGTGTAAGCATAGAAAGCTCTCGAAGCAGCAGGGTCAAGAGTGGCATTTCTGAGTTTTAAACACCTGAACCCTCAGTTTGTGAACAAGTGTTTTACATTTTCCCCTGCACTGGAATGTGTGGCACACTTCCACACTGTGTTGGTTTTTCTGGTCTGGGCTCTCTCCTTGACCCATGCCCTCTGGCCTTCACTAACACCTGCTCATCTCACATGTTCTGCTGTGAAACTAGATGTTTACAACCTCCCAAACTCACATTTGATCTCTTTGCCCTGTCCCCAAAGTGATGAAATTAGGAAGTGGGGACTTTGAGAGGTAAGGGGGTCTTGAGGGTAGAGATCTCATGAATAAGATTAGTGGACTTTTTAAAAAGGTTCAAGAAAGACCCCCTTCCCTCCCCCTCTATGCAACGCAAAAGGGAGAATGTCTACTAACTTTGATATGGCCCTTAGCAGACATGGGATAAGCTGCTGCTCTGAAGCGGGGCTCCAGTGTCCAGAACCAAGAGACCCAAGCTGAGTCCACCGTGGTGCCATGAGAGCACTCGCCAGTACTACAACACAAAATGGGCATTAAGAGCAGGCGGCTACTTAACAAATACCTACAGCAGTGGAGGGAGCTTTCAACTGCTGGTAGGCAGACACTAGGAGGGTTCTAAGTGTGGCGCCCAGAAAAGACTGACATGGCCACAAAGCTGCACCCACGGGCTGCTATCGTGGTGGACTGAGGAGAAAAGGGGAGGGTACAGGGAAAGTTCTGGTCTTCTCGGAGACACCAAGACAGAAATGACAGAGGCATGCATGCAGCACTGTTCTGAAGAAGCTTCAGGCCCACTGTGTATGAGGTGGGGAAGAATGTGGGCCTGCCGTGGAGGTAGAGAGCTCATGAGTAGCAAGATAGGGTATTTGGCTGAGGAAAACATTTATTGGGGTTTGAAGACAAAATGTCTCCCATGGGCTCGTGTGTTTGAACACTTGGTCCCTCACTGTTGCAGAAGGTTATGGAATTTGCATGTGGTAAAGCCTCACTGACTGGAACTAGTGGGTCACTGCGGGAAGGCCTTCAGGTTTAAGAGCTAGCTGCACTTCCTGTCTGCTCTCTACTTCCTGACTGCAGATATAGGACCAGCTGTTTCACGCTCCTGCCACACCACTTTCCCCACCATGATGACTGTATACCTCTAAACTGCAAGCCACAAGAAACCCTTCCTCCCTTAAGTAGCTTCTCACCAGGTATGTGGGGCCAGCAATATCTAAGTGGAGGTGTAAGCAGGCTTCTGTTAACTTCTTATGGTAAAATAAGGAAAGAGAAAAATAAATGATTTAAAGAAAGAACTCCTGCTTGGAGCACATGGGGAGACCCCAGCTGGATGGACACTCCACCATCCTCTGCTTATTCTCCCCAGCTCAGCATGGGTCATAATTTACTCTCTTGCCATTCGTGGAATGGTACAGGGCTTAGCACATGGCTTCTTCTCAAACTAGCAATAGTTGCTGAATGACTATTTTGTGAATGGATGAAACAAGTAATGAGTTAACACTCAGAAATGAGAAGTTAAACAGAAAGCTTCCCAAGGAAGTCTGGAGCATAAAACCAAACTGCACTTACCTGCAACTTGGGTCATTAATATCACAAAGTCCGTGTTGTCAAGAATGATCCAAGCCTTTGCCACAGGACATGCTGAGTGATTTATAATCTCTTAAAATTGTTTTATATTGGTATCATAAGAAGACCAGGTTTATCTCTCAGATTATGAACTACACAAAAACATGTCGACTAAGACAGATGACAGACATCCCCCCCCCCCACACACACACAATTAAGGGGGTCAGCAGTAGGCAGCACCCACACTTTCAGAAAGTGTTTGTCCTTTTCCCTGAAGCTGGAGAAATGGCATTTGCTCAGCCTCTGGCATAGGTCAAAAGTGTGCAGAGGCACATTCCCAGTTCCGGTGGTAAGCCCCATCCAGGGGAAGACAAGGTGATCTTCCTAGCATTTCAGGCTCCTCTCACAGGAAGGTCAAAAATGGCCCCAAGCCTTGGGTCTCCAGCTTCTAACTCAAAACCTAAACTGCCCTGCAAGGGGTCTCTGGGGCCTAACATACATTCATACATGTCATTAACAATCACATTAAATATGAATGTGCTGCAAGCCACTGCACAAGTGAGGCATTAGCATAGAAATGACGACGATGGCATATTTACACAATGAAATATTAATAGCAGTCAAAATGAAAGAACTGGATTTATATTTAGCTCTAAAGTACAATGCTTATTTTAAGTTTCTAAAGGACACGTATGATAGGGAAGTACGTATAGGATTTTTTTTTAAAAAAAGATTCTCAAAATAGCGTTTGGTTGTGGGTACACACACACACAGTACAAGCGGAGAAGGGCACACACGAATGGTACCACCACTGTGAAGGAGTCCCCCTGGGGAGGATGAGAAGACAAGGGTGGTGGTGATGTGAATGCTGCTTAGCTGTTCTTTCTGGGGCTTACTTATCCTGATACTTCCTTTTGAGATTTTTTTCAAACATAAAGCTTAAAGTGAGCCTAAGTTTGGCTCATCACTAGCCAGCCACCCCTTCACCCCTTTGGCCTCGGAGCATCCATTAATCGCAGTGATTTGCAATGCATGTCAGACTACTGCTGGGGTCAAGCCCCGGACCCAGGCTCCCCTGCTCGTCTATTTTTACTTGTGGCACCACACTGTTTTGCCATGTTTTCCTGTGATGTGCAGCCAGCATACTCTAATCTCAGGTGAATCTATGCTGGGTTTTAAAGGATGTAGACGTTTGTGGAAAACAAACTCCCACTGAGTTACCCTATCAGACCACCACACAGAAAATTACCTTCCTCTTTTTCCAGACCAAGCCCTGTCCTAACCTCTCTAGAGGAAAACCACATTGAGACGCTCCTAACTGGAGGCTGGTTCTGTGCATTCTGGTGGCTCTCAACCTTCCTGAAGTTATGACCCTTTAATATGGTTCTTCATGTTGTGGTGGTCCCCACACCTGCAAAATCATTTTTGTTGCTATGTCTTAACTGTAGTTTTGCTACTGTTAGGAATTGTAATGTAAATATCTGTGTTTCTCAAAGGTCTCAAATGATTCCTGAAGGAGTTGTGGCCCACAGGTTGAGAACCACTTCTCTGGAGCCTCACAGAAAGGGCACTATCACACAACAGAGGCTCCTGGATAAGGGCTGCTTTCACACCCCATCAAACTCTGGGGCGTTTTGTGGTCCTGTTGCAGGGTGCACCCTCCCTTGTAGGAAAACTCTACTGACTGTTTATCCATTCTTACGTAGGTGACACCAGAGCTCTGTTGTGCTCTCCTCTGTTTTGTTTTGTTTTTTTTTGGGGGGGCGGGGTGTTTGGGACCATCCCTGTGTACTTCTTATACCTCTTTTGGTGATTATGTTTTTGTTTTTAAATCGATTTTGTGTTTTTATTTGTGTGCACGCTTGTGTGCACATGTTTACATACGTAGGTACACTTGTCTGTGCAAGCATGCGTGGAGGCCAGAGGTCAGCTTGAGGTGTCCTCCCTTATCACTCTCTACCTTTATCTTTGAGACAGGCTCTCCCATTGAACTTGGACCTTTCTGTCTTGAGCTAGGCTGGCTGGTGAATCTGAGGGGCTATCCTGTCTCTAGCCCTCTGCACTCCTACCAGCCCTGGCATTACAAGTGTGCACAGCACACCTGGCTTTTCCGTGGCTTTTCTGGGGATCCAACTCAGGTCCTTGTACTTGCACAGCAAGCACTTTACCCTCTAAGCCATCTTTCCAGCCCCTTAATTTGTTTACTTGTTTACTGTTTTGCACTTATATGCTTATGGCAAGTATGTGTGCATGTTCACATGTGGGAGGGTGCACATGTGGGGGAAATATGTGTATGTGGCAGCTCAAGGTGAATGTTGAGAGCGTTCTTCAATCACTCTCCACCTTACATATCGAGGCCAAGTTTCTTGCTGAGCCTGGAGTGCATCTTACCAATTTGTGTGTGTGTGTGTGTGTGTGTGTGTGTGTGTGTGTGTGTAGGGGGTGGCTAATAACTAAGGTTGGAACAGCAGGGCCAAGGGCAAGTGTATGTCTGGCCTTAGAGGGAAGCACTGTGCCTTTGTCCCCAGTGGCTACAGTACTTTCTATCAGGCCAGAACAAGAGTTCCAGGCACTTTGCATCCTCCCCAGCACTGCCTCTGTGTCTTTTCATCTCCCTGTTTCTGATGAATGTGCAGTAGCTTCTCCCTGCGATTTCTGCATTTACATATCCCTGCTGACTAATAATACCAATGTCAGCTATTTGGGGGTGGGGGGGAAGGTTTATTCTTTAGAATAAGACAGAGACGAGGATAGATAAAGAGATCTAGAGCAAACACAGGGGCAAAGCTTAGATCTTAGAAACAGGTCTGCTGGTCTGTTTTTGCTGTTAAATCTGGGACCTCACACATCCTGTAAAAACACCACCCCATCTGCAATCTGTCTGCACACTGAACTTGAAGGACTGGCCTCTTGGTGTGGGGAGAAGCCCCGAGGAGGATAAGGGAGTGGGGAACTCTGTATCTTACCAAGCTCTGCCCACCTGGATGCTGGCCTCACTCTGCCTCTGCAGGACACTTACCGCTGGCACTCACTGGCATGCAGGACGAGCTCCGAGTTGTTCCTGGCACAGACTGTCAGCTCGTGCTCTGTGGAGTTGAAGACGTCAAGGAGCAGGTGGCACTGCCGGGTGCTGTGTGGAGAGACGGGGGAAATTCAGAAAGCTCCAATAGCAAAGAGAAGCAACTTTGCCCTTCCCTCCTCTCCAGAGACTTCCCACTACTTGGGAATGTGCAGAGGTGTCGTTTATGACAATGCTAATACCTCTGGACATGTGCTTAGAACTTTGTCACATCCTTTATGAACCGAATGACCTTGAAAAGTACCTCCATTCTCCAAGCCTCAGCAGACAGCTGGCTCTGAAGATCATCTATACACATGGTATACAGTGTCACTCAAGAAAGGTTATGTTTAACTGAGGAAGTCTTCAGCTACCCAAGACTGAGCAAATGGACTGGGTGCTGGAATGTGAAGAACTGGGCCCCCCTTGTTTTTGCTGACTTCTCTATAAGCTTCATATGCAGGAACTCCAAATTATTTCTCTTCAGAGCTGTGGCACATAATGCTGGCTAGCTAATTCATCAGGAATATAAAGCCTCCCCTCACTTTGCTTCCTACAGAGTAAGAAGTAAAACTGTTTCCAAAGCAAGGGATACTCCCAATGGCCACACCCCCAACCAATAAGCCACAGGCTTCTCAGGCCCCAAATAACAGAGTCAGGGGGATAGGACTTCTGACCTTCAGTCTCCAACCCCGCCCCCTCCCCAGCTTCACTTCCTTCCTCCTTGGAATAAGCAGGGGGCCTTGAAGCTCAGCAACAGTTCAGAGATGAGAAGGGAGCGTAGGCTGTGGATGGCAGAGCTGGGGCCAGAAGGAGCTGGAAAACCAGGCACCTCCCGTAGCAACAGTGTCCAACCCCACTGCCTCTCCTCTATGAACTTATTAGTGACATGGCTGAACTATTTTAAATGTACCAACAGCCCATGCTTCCTTTGTGTTGGTCACTACAGTTAAGTTTCCATCACAGTTGAGTGCTTGCCTGAAACTAACAGGGCCTCCCAAACACCAGGTGTCATGGTAAGCACATGACAGGAAATCAATACCTGCTGGCCGATAAAAAGGGACAGCCATGGCCACTGCAAGAGCAGAGTAAGAGGGAAGTTGTGCTGGCCTTGGAGAGGCAGGATGAATCCTTTGTCTTAAGGGCAGGGGAGAGATATAGAGACAAAGAGCTGCTCTCAGGGTCATCTCTAGCTCTCTGTGGAATCAAAACCTGATGTTCTGGGTGTCGTCTGACTTCTCAGTTGTGTCTCCCATGCAGTAGGGAGGACTCTGTTGGTTATTTGCAAAGCCAAGCCAAAGGAATAGAGAGCACTGTAGGATTTTGCCTTTATGTCCTGACATTTGTGGGAGGAAAGTGCAGGGGGAAAGGAGGCTAAGGTGAGGACTGCTGGGCTGGTGGCTGAGTCTCCAGACTCAGAGCTCAAGTTTTGCCTGTACACCTGGCAGGCTACCTTGATCACACCTGTCCTTTGCTCCCTTGAGAGGAGGAATCATAGACAGAAGAGGTTGTGGGAACACATCTAGGGTACACACACACACACACACACACACACACACACAGAAGTGGGCACTGCAGAGGCCAGGGTGCAATCTGCAGCTAGCAATCTTTGCAAGTGTGAACATTGAGCCTCTCAAGGGAGGGAGGCAGGGGCACAGCGTGACCATCTCTGGTACAGACAGTGCCAGTGTGGTATCAGAGTTCTTCAGGGGATATTCTCACATTGTTGATGCTGGAGTTGGGGCAAGCGTGTCCTCCCCAGGGGCATTGGCATTTGGAGCATGCTCAGACAGCTGTCTATAAGCAGCCTCAGTCCCTGTTGCCTAGGCAAAGAAGACTCCAGGGATGAAGATCTGGCCTGCCTTTGTCCTAACTTCATGAAACCTTTAATCACAGCAAAATCTTTCATCAAATATGGGAACTCATAAAACATTGATGGTAGTGGGGCATACTTTTTAAAGCCTAGGACAGAAGGCTGTTTTCACTGGCAGAGCAGAGCACCCAGGGAGCTGTATAGGGATGTGGCACAGATACACAATGGCTGCCGTACTCTGTGTTCGGAGTCATTGTCTTCGTGGGGCGTCTGGGCCAGTGTCTCTTTCACTCCTGTCAACACGATGATATATGGGTGGGTCTTTGTTTTCTATCTGTTCCTCATAACTTAACTCTTGTCCCAGATGGTGGTAGTGTTTCCCGCCTACCCTAATATCATTTGCTTGTATATCTTTCCACATCACCGTGGAACATTGTGTTGGGACATACAATTTACTTTTCATTCTTGTTTAATTCTTCATTTTTGTTTGCTTTCTGGATTCACCTTTCTGAAGAGAAAGGAAGCCTAGAAAGGTTTTTTTTTGTTTTTTCAGAAGTGAAGTCAGAGTAAGCCTTTGAGGGTAGATTTGGGTCTATGAACAAGGTGGGCAAATGGCTAAGAGGAACTCCATTTGCCAGATGGCACATGTTTGCCAAGTTATCAACTGATTCTCCTCACAGACTTATGAGTCTCTCCTGCATGTCAGCTACTAATGTAAGCACACATGTGAGAAAGGGACATGAAGTAGAAAGGCAGGTTCTCTGCTTGCTTGTAACTTGAAATAGGAAGAGAGCACAGGAAGAAGGGGTTAAAAAATTAAAACAATCTTTTCTATGATGTTAAAAGCAACAGATCCAAAAAGGTTGCAGGGTAAAACCTACATTATTGGTAATATTCATTTGTACAATTATAGGGAAAAATAGTTAAGAATGTGGATTTATAAATGCAATGCAGCCCAGAAGACACTCAGGAGTAATGTAATAAATGTATGTCAACACATTTACGTAAACTACTTAAACATTGCAGAATAATTCGTAAAGAAGTCAAATGAATAAAGAGATATTTAATGCTTGAGGATAAGAAGATTGTATTTTAAAAGAAGTCACAGTTCTCTGTATCTACATGTATTCAATGTACCTTAATAAAAAGGGGACAATAAAATCATTGTTTTATTAAAATCTGTTTTAATTTTATATGTTACAAAACTGCCAAGAACATTCAAAACAATGATGATGAGGCTGTTGGAAAGATCTAACTTGCTAGACATCAGGAAATCTTCCAGAGCATAAATGATGGGAAACAGCCAGGAGCATGTCCACAGGCTGGGAACTGAGGCTCTGACTAAGACGTGATGCTCTCTGCAAGGAAGACTCCAGAAGAGCCCTAGGACGTGTGGTTATATGTGCAGGAAATGATATCCCTACCTCCCACCATGAGCTTAAAAGTAGATCAAATGGCTAAGTATGGTACGGCCATATCCTCAGAATTCAAACATTCATTCAGACACTCCCTTCTACAGGGAGGACAGGGACTGATTCAACTGACAAAGCTCAGGAAACTGAGACTGTTACAAGGCTCCCAAGGCCTTTCCTTATAGTTATAAGTCAGTAAACGATTCCCAAGAGGTGAGACTCTCCTATTAGCCAGGAAGCAAGAGGGATGCAGCTTCCATGAGCTGGCCCCCCTGCTAGGATAGGATTTAGGATGATTCTGCTGTTCTTGGGTCATCAGTGTTCTCCTAAATAACCCCATTCAATAAACTGGACTGGGGGGGGGAGGGTCTTTGTTCTGTCAGTGATGTTCTGCCTGTGGCCAACAGATGTTTGCAACCGTACAGAAAGTCATGCAATACTACCTAAAACATATTTTTAAATCAAAAAGTTTAAAGCAAGTAAGCAGCTTGAAAAGTGAAATGTTTCACAAATGAATTATGACAAGTAAAAAAATATAAAAGAAAGACAGCACGTTTGGATGTGTTAAAGTTACAAACTTTGGTATAAATGGAAACCTTTAAAAAGCTAAGACAAGCTACTGGTGAAGATGTACTGGCAATATATTACACTGACAAGGAATGAGAATTCTGATTTCATGGAGAATTCACATAAATCAGTAAGAAACGACTCAGTAAGAAATCAAGCAGAGGGTGGGAAGGGACAGTCACAACTGGAGGAAATCCAATGGGCAGTATACAGGCACTCTATCAAGCTGGCAGCCAGAGGAAGAAATCAAATCATAAGACACTATTTCCCACTCAACTTAATGGAAACACTTAAAAGTATTCAGGACCAAGTTTTGGCCAAGATGTACATCAGCAAAAATTAAGGTGTAAATAAATTGATACAACTTCGAAGAAGAAGAAGAAGAAGAAGAAGAAGAAGAAGAAGAAGAAGAAGAAGAAGAAGAAGAAGTAGTAGTAGTAGTAGTAGTAGTAGTAGTAGTTCGAGGGGTGAAGGGGGATGGTTGCCTCCTCAAGCTATGTATAAATATACTCAGACCTAATAATTCCATGTGTATTAACTAAGAGGGCTCCCACAAAGACTTGCTCAAAAATGTTCATTGCAATGTGGTTGATAGAAGCTAAATGCACCTTTTAACTAGGCACAAACCAAAAGGAAAGAAGGTGGCTGGAGACCAAAATCTGTACAGAAGTGGAAATAAGCTGCCAAACAGCCTACCTTGTCCAGATGTGGTGGTTTAAAAGAGAATGGCCCCGACAGGCTCAGATGTTCAAACACTTGGCCCCAGCTGGAAGCAGTATTCAGGAAGGATTAGGAGGTGTGGCCTTGTTGGGGGAGGTATGTCATTGATGGTGGTCTTTGAGGTTCCATCCAAAAGCCCACACCACTTCCAGTTGGAGCTCTCAACTTTGTGCTTGTGGATCAAGATGGAAGCTCTCAGCTACTGCTCCATTGCCATGCTGCCATGATCCCTACCATGGTGGTCATGGGCTCTAAGCCTCTGGAACTCTAAGTCCCAAATAAACTCTTCCAGAAGTTGCCTTGGTCACAATGTTTAATGTCAGTAATAGAAAATTAACTAAGACACAAAATTAACTAAGCACAATATCCTGTGCTAATGATGCCACAAAAGGAAGTTGTAGAAATTAACACATATACTATACATGTATGTCAACTTTTAAAGATTTTTTTTCAAAAATACTTCATACTGTTAATAAAAATTAACTTAGTCTTTATGAGTGGTGAGGAAGGATATAGATAGAGTTTTTATAGTGTACCTTTCTGCCTTTAAATTTAAATTTAATAAAAAAACAATTTAGCAAAATGTTAAAATTGGAGTTCTATTCTCCTCAACTGACTTTGTTTCCATTAAAATGTTTTAGAAAGGTATATGATGGTCATTTAGCATGCTTTCTGAGCAGAGGAGCCCCTCTGGAAGGCAGAGCCTAAAGGGAGAGCTTGTGGTGAGCTAGGACTCAGGGAAGAGAGGCCAGGAGAAGGCCAGGAGAAGGGCAGAGGGGAGAGAGGGTGAAGAGAGAGGCAAGGCTACACCAAGGGCTTTGTTGGGCAGCTGGGGCTACATTTTTTGGGTCCTTCTGGGACCCTGCAGAGACATTCCTTCATAAATGAGCACCTGAATCACAAACAGACATGATGATTCATTCCCCCACCAAATCTTGGCCTCACTGGACAAGCTTTCCCCTGGAGGATTAGGTCTCCTACTCCACAGAGTTAAACCACCGTACAGTGTGTACCTGGGGTCATCCAATCCTGCAACCTTGGGAAGGCATTTAGAATGTTCCAGAAAGCAAGAGATGCTGAGCACTGCTGAGGCAAGGTGCTCTCTGGTTACACCTGCATAAATCTGGTTGCTATGGCAACAGCTAGTGTAAAAAGTAGGCTATGAAATGCAGCAGGGTATGAGACTCCTATAATACAAATAGTTTTCAGAAATGAAGTGCATCTCCTGGAAACATCAACAGGGAGTTTTAAAAAATCACTTCAAATTTAATGGCAAAGGAGGGTCTCCCTGAAAAAAAGCCAATATTTGATTTGGGACTCTGATGACAAGAAAGTGATCCTGTGAAGGTCTTGGAGGAGAGCCTCCCAAAGAGAATGCGCAAATAATGCAAAAATCCTGAGGCACAGTGTGATCACAGAACAGAACAAGAGGAGACGAGATTGGCAGGAGATTAATGACGGAGGAAAGGTCACAAGAAAATATTGATTTTATTCTAAGCGTGACAGGAAGCTATTTTGAGAGTTTGAGGCAGATGAGTGGTGTGGATTGTTTTATGTGGGGCGGGGTGGCGGCAGCGATGAGTTCCGATGTTGAAAAGGGTTGAAATAAGCACAAGCTACTTCGACTCTCTCACCGTCTGTAACTGAATCTAACCCTAAGTCACAGATAGAGCGGATGGAGTCAAAGACTAAAAAAGTTTTAAACCTGAGGAAACAAATCGAAGTTCTGACCTGGGAGTGAGGTGTACTTCCCCTCGCTGCTCTGACCTGACCCAAAAGGCAGTTGGAGCTTGGAGGGCTGCAATGAGTGTTTTCAGAAATGTGCTGGGATCTCGCTGGTGTATGTCGGGGACAGCAGAAAGAAGCTAGCCTGACCAGAGAAAAAGAGGACTGAATGTGTCCTTGCGTCTGCTCTTTGGCAGTTTAGCCATGTGGGTAGCGCCTACACGGTCAGTGCTGTCATAGCACCAGGCTGCACAGGTGCACACCGCTCTCTGACCCAGAAGTCTAGGTCCCACAAGCCACAGTGATGGCAGCCACCACAGCCAGCCTCCTTTCTGCTCTTCTGGCTAATTGGTCAGACACAGGAGACACACAGATGAGAAAATCACACCTGGCTTTTGTTTTGTTTTGTTTTGTTTTGTTTTGTTTTGTTTTTGAGACAGGGTTTCTCTGTGTAGCCTTGGCTATTCTAGACTAACTTTGTAGACCAGGCTGGCCTCGAATTCACAGTGATTCGACTTCCTCTCCCTCCCAGAGTGGGATTACAGGTATGCACCACCTTGCCTGGCCATACCTACCTTTTAGTAGGAGGGAAATTTGGAATGGAACAGAGATTATGAGCCCCTATCTGAGCCCCAATCTGACAGTTATGTTTGACACTCAGGCTTTACCAGGTCACAGCACATGAAATCGGTCCACGTGACCACAGTTAAAGTCCTCAGTTCTGGGGTGGCACAAGCAGAGGAAGAGCCAGAGAGTGCCACAAACGCTTTGAAAATAGATAGCAGGCCCTTGGGACAATGCTGAAAACCAGACGATACTGTGGACTACCAACTAAAATAGAACCGTCAAGATTTAACATTTCCCTGAGGACCCAGATAAGACCCCAGCATCTCACAGCATCAGATGCAAATACTCAGAGGATCTTGACAAATAACTTACCACCAGAAAAAATTATCTGCATGTGAAGGATAAAACAGCAGGGAACCTTAAGAGGACTATCATGGGAGGATGTGTCCGAAAAGCAGTCAGAAGAAAACATTCCAGGAAAGAGAGTTGGACGCATGCGGATGAGCCAGGAGAAACATCGGAGCCAGAAAGGGAGCTGGAAAATCCACCCAGTGGTAACTCACTGCAGTAGCCATGAGGAAAAGGAAAGGAAGGCTAAAATAAACTGCCTATAACCAAGAGACCTTCAGAAGGCATGCCAACCTCCGCACCAGAGTCCTTGCATGCTCGGCTCACAGTTACCAATGCCTGAACTCCATCTCCAATGGAAAAAAATTCCAGTAGAGCAGGTATCATGTAACAAATGTTTGGAGACCACAAAGGAAAGGAGACCTCTAAAACTAAAGATAAATGGTCATCTAACAGAAATGAAAGAGAAAAAAGTTATTGAAAAATATAATCCCAAGCAGGGGAAGGGGGCTCGACCTAATAAGAACTATGTCATATGAAACTCAGAAAGAAGTAAGACCTACACACAGCCTTTGAGGAAATGATGGCAGAAAACCTCCCAGACTTGACTGCGATGTTAAATGGATCCTGGAAGCTCAACACACCCAGCACAGTACAAATGCGAAAAAATCCTTTACCTCGAGGCAGCATAAGCTACAGAGAGGAAAGGCAAAAGGTAGAAAGCTGACGCGGCAAACACGCAAGAGAGAAAGGAAACTGGTGTGAAAAACCTGAAGCTCTGTTATCAGACACTGTGAAGGGCAGAGGAAGTAGGACGTTTTACATGGGACTGAGGAGTGGAGGGACTGTAACCAGAAGTCTACATCCAGGAGGGGAAAAAGTCCTTCGGGAGTCGAGAGGCGGGGAAGGCCAGGACTCTACAAGAGGCCTTCCAGAAAGACCTTCAGCAGAAAGGGCAAGTACATTACCAGGGAACTTGGCATGGGAAGAAGGAGAAAAGAGCAACAAAAATGTCAAGTGCCCAGTGAAAGAGAACTTATTAAGATCTATGACAGTTAAAGGCAGAAGCATAGCAGAGTCCACTCTGGAGCGGGGACAGTTGGTGGTGATAAAGAACACTGCTTGATGAAGAAAGCCCGAATCTACCAAGAATGCACAATCAGTCTTAATGTCTGGGCACTTGGCTCCATGAGGAATCTGGGGAGAAGATATGTGGGCAGAAGCATAATAAGAACTAAAGAATCAGTAGGATCTTCCTGGAAATGTATGGAATGAGTAGACACAAAATCAACAGGATGTAGGAGACACTGACAACCACACATAATGAAACCCCACCTCACACCTGCAGAACACACGCACTAGTGCACAGTAAAGGCACACAAAATATGTTTACAACTGAAGCAGAATTAATCCTGAAGTGGCCAGCAGAATGATCAATGAGACATTACAAATATGAGGAAATGGACCAACACTTCAAACAGCACTAATGAGAAATCGGGATTGTTTGCAGCTAGTAAAACCCCAAGTCACTGCGATGCAGCTGTTGCAGGATTTCGGGGGAGATTGGTAGCACTAGACTGTATTAGGAGAGAGGGAGGTATCGGGTAATCAGCTCTCATCTCAGGAAATTAGAAAGAAACTCATAGGAAGCTGAGGGAGGGAATGATGAAGAAGAAAAAAACAGAAAGGTGGAAAAAACTGACTGATTAAAAGCAACCTGATTCTTCAAAAAAAAAAAGTCAGTATAATTTTATGATAAAACTTTAAATGAAAAAAAGAGAGAGTGAGTGAGAAATGACACAATCGATTAGGACCAAAGCCCCTGGCAGGGTGGCAGGGGGCATCATGGAGTCCCAATTGCACCAGTGTGACAACTCAGGATGACACAGGGCACAAACTGCCAAAATCAACCCAAGGAAAGGTAAGTGATCTGAAAAGTCCCCGACCTGTTAAATCAATCAAAACTGTTATCTTTTAAATTCTCTGACAAAGAAATCTCCAGGTCAGGGTTCTCTCCTGACAAATTCTAGCATATAGTTTTGTTTTGTTTTGTTTTGTTTTGTTTTTAACTAAGTAAAGAATAATACTGTGAGATTTTTCTCCAGAAAACATAAGTGGAAGAAATGCTTCCAAACACAATTTAGTGTACTAGACAAAGTACATGAAGAGAGAAGGAAAACACGAACTCCTCTTGTGAAACCGCTTTTTCACAAGTCCCAAGTTTAGTTCCCAGCAACCCCATGAGGTGGTTCTCAATGACCTCTAACAATAGCCTTCCTGGGCACCTATGGGTACCGACCTCCACACAGACACATTTGCATAAGTAAAACGAAAATCCTTTTTGAAAACACAAATACAGTTTGCATCAAAAATATAACGAATTATGAAGCTGGAGAGACAATTCGGTGGTTAGAACTCGCCGCTCTTCCAGTGGTCCTGGGTTCAGTTTCCAGCACCCAGACGGCCACTCACATTACTCTGTAAGTTCAGGGTATCCAACAGCCTCTTCTCAGTTCCATGGGCACCAGGCATGCACGTGGTACACATACATAAATGCAGCCACACACTCATACATATATAAATCTTTTCAAACACATGAGAAATTGGGTCACCCTTAAAATATTTAACACTCAAAGTTCCTGGCAATAAAAAAATTAATAAGCAATTTTAAATATGGGGCTGGACAGATGGCTTTGTGGTTACGAAAACATTCTGCTCCTCTCGAGGACCTAAGTTCGACTCCTACAACCTACATGGAGCAACCCACAACCACCTATAACTCCAACAAAGAGGATCTGGTGCCCTCTCCGAACTCCCCAAACATACTCATGTGTGCATGCACTCATGTGTGAGCACACACACTTAAAATAAACCTTTTTAAAATATTAAACACGATTAAATTATGCATAAGGGAGCACAAGGCAGAGAGGCAAAAGCTCAATAAACATAAAGAATATTAAGCTTTACCTCCCAGTTAATGATGTTGAAGTTCTAAAACCACTGAGTTCTTGTACAGCCTTCAAAAAGTGTTCATTCTTTCATAAGAAAGAATATTTTTAATGAGGTGGGGAAGTTGTATTCTTACACTCTCAGAGATGAATTGCAGAGGAAAATTCTATAGTACACATTTTTTTTTCCAAGACAGAGTTTCTCTGTGTAGCCTTGGCTGTGCTGGACTCACTTTGTAGACCAGGCTGGCCTCGAACTCAGAACAATCCACCTGCCTCTGCCTCCAGAGCGCTGGGATCACAGGTGTGCATCACTGCACCTGGCTGGCTACTGTACACTTTAAAAGTCCACGTTCTTCGAAGCTCTGTTTGGAACACACTCCCCACGTGCACATAGACTTGAGCACAGGGATGCTCAATACAGCCAGGTAGCAGGGAAAGCCGAGTAGAGCCAAGCAGAGAGGGGACTGGAAGAGCATGCAGCTTCGACGGAGACCCCGTGTCTGATATGGAGAGGCAATCAGTGTGGGCCACACACATAGTTAACTGGCACGGAAGCAGAGCCTTCCTTTACGTTCACAGCGGCAGCAAGCACTGTGCACGGTGTCCGAGGACCGATTATAGAGAAGTAAACGTCCGTATCTCTGTGGGAGGCACAGCAGCAGGTACGGACTTTGCTCATCACACCTCCCACAGGCATGGATTTATGCGACAAGTCTGAGCGGCTTCAGAGGAAGGGGAGGAACATCTCCCTTTACAAGTAATATTTCCCATTATTTTCGGCTAAGGCCAATGCAGGCTCAGGGCAATTCAGCGGCCCTTCCAAGGCAGGAACTACGTTCACGGTCTAGGATTCCACCCTCTTCCCCCTCTGTGGTGTCAAGATTTCTACAGGCAGCCCCTGCTATGTCAGTGGCTCTCAACCTTCCAAATGCTTCAACCCTTCAACACAGCTCCTCGTGGTGTGGTGACCCCCGACCATAAAATTATTTCATTGCTACTTCGTAACTGTAATTTTGCTGATATAAATCGTAATGAAATATCTGATATGAAGGATATGTAATATGCTACCCCTGCGAAAGGGTCATTTGACACCCCCCCAAGGGGGTCGTGACCCACAGGTTGAGAACCACTGTACTATATCTTCATTGTAGTACAGTGCCCTGGGGATTTATTTAAGCAGAGAAAACAAAGAAAAGGAATGGCCTGGGATACATGGTCAGAGACTACAGCAGTGTCAACTCCCATGACCATCCCCTGCTACCTGCGTGGCTCTGCCTTAAATACTTGACATTCAGCTTTCTACCTTAACCCCTACAACAACCATATCAAGAGCCGGGGTTTATAACCATTCCGCAGCTCACGCCTATGGGGGAGCTGGACGCAAACGTGAGTGAGTGCCTCAAGCTCCCACTTTTTCCCCTTTTGCTGTGCATGTGTGTGTGGTGGTGGTGGTGGTGGGTACATGCAATGTGTAAATGCTTGACATGTGTTTGTACCTGTGTACGTATGACATACATGTGTGGAGGCCAAAGGTCAATGTCAGGAATCTTCTTTGATAATTTTCTACCTCATTTTCTTTGGGGTCTCTCATTCAAACCCAGGATTTGCTGATAAGGTTCATGTAGTCGAGTCTTACTTGGCAGCTGGCTTCTGGGATCCCCCGTCTCTGCCTGTAGAGTCTGGACCTGATGCTTGCACAGTGAGTGCTTTCACTCTCTGCCTTGTCTCTCCACCCTGTCCAAATGCCACTGTTGATGGCTCTGGGCTCCAGTGACTTCTGCAGACTCCTCATGAAGCCTGGTGAATGGGTCATCATGAAGGCACAGGCTAGAAATGTCTCCTCCCTGGACCTTAGCAGAGCAGAGTATGCTTTTATATTGATTGTGTGTGTGTGTGCACAAGCGTGTATGCATGTGTTTGTACATGTGCCGTGGCACATATGTGGAGGTCAGGGAAAAATTTGTAGTAGTTACTTCTCTCCTCTATGTAGGTCTAGGTGTTGGATTCACACTGTCAGGCTTGGTTGCCAGTACCCTTCCCCACTGAGCCATCTCACCAACTCAGAACAGAGTATTTTATAACTCAAGCACAGGAGCAATAACTGTCTCCTCTTCTGTATCTTGCTTTTCAGTGTGCTCTGGGGACCCTGGGCTCTGGCTCTGGCCTCCCTGCCGCACAGCTTCCTCCAAATTCACAGAAGAAGCAATTGCTGTTCCCACTGTTCCCACAGACAGCTTCATGGCACCGACTTCCCCATCGGTGCACACTGGGCTGTTCCTCTCTCTGTCACTCACTGTCCACGTCACCTCAGCATTACTTATCAACAATTCAACTGAGAACTGGCGCCTGTCTCATGGCAGGCACTGTGCTGGGTATAGCCAACACACCAGCTGGTCAGGGTACTTGGCTGCAGAGAGTCCATACTAAGGTGGGAAGACAGGCCAGCAGCTAAGTAAGACAGGTAACATCCTATGGAAGCTCCCAGGGCTAGCTGGCCTTCCTTTTTCCCAAACTCAAGGAAAACAAAACAAAACAAAACCCCAAACCAAGGACCACCAGTATTCAATGTTGCACCAGATACCATTTTAGAATCTTCTCAGGTAATTTTTAATCATGTGATTTTATAACCATACAAGATCAATGCTATCCATCATCTTTTCAAGATGAAAGAAATATAGAGCTTAAAGAAGGGTGACAGCTTTGTTCGTGACCTCAGAGTCAATAAGCTCCTAGATTCAAATCTTGAAATGAAATTACAGATAGGTTTACTTCCAAATCCTATTGCTAAAATTCTAAAGCTTACCAAATTTAAAATGAATCTCACAAATGCAGCAACTTGGAAAAGCTCTAGCCTGATAAAAGTATCTCTGCAAATGGCCTTTAGTGCCATATCTGTGGGCATGGAGTCCCTAAGGAGCTGAGGTGCCCCTCCCCAACAGGGACCTTTTAAATGACAGAGGGCAAGTGTGGTGGCGTCTCCAGAAGGATGGTTTCCACTCACACGCAATACCTATTACACTCTGCGCCCTGCTCTGAGGAATGCATTTTCTACATAGCTCCAAATAGGGATGTCTAAGATTGGATCATTTACTGTAGCCATCTAGAAAGAAATTGCTCCTTGGGAGAGAGGGAAGCACAGCTGTTAGACAGGGACCGTGTGGCCTAATCCATTTCAGTCTAGTCCCTAAGAACATTACCAGGCAGCTCAGTGTAAAATGCGAATCACAGAGGCAATTGATCTTCCAAATACAAGTCAGCTGAGACCTATGTATACCTCAGAGAGGGTGAGGTAAGGAAGAAAGGGAAAGAGGGAGGGAGGGAAGGAGAGAGACAATATCCCATCTCTTTACTGTTCTACTGCACTTGGGAAAATGGTCCACTCTTCAATAATTTGATTCTCTTTTCTCCCTGGCGAGATGGACATTGGAGAGATGTTCTTTCGGTAAGGGACAGACAGATAGACCCATGAAATTGCAGCCTCTCATGAAGGCATGTGCACAGCAGAAGGATTCAGAGCTCAGTCTCTGTACACCTGGCTCACACAAAGGCATAGGACGGTGCTGAGAGACCCCATGCACACCCTTTGGCGTGCGGATGTGTAGAACCCACTGTGGAAGCCCCCCACACCCTCCAGGAGGTGATGCCCATCTCCAAGGGCTTTTGGAAATGAGAACAGGACTCTGAACATAATATGCCCAGAACAAAGAACATTTACAGCACTGTCACATCAAAAACTAGGAGTGAGGTGGGCTGCAGAGATGACCTGGATGGTAAGGGTGCTTGCTGCTCGAGCAGAACATCAGCCTGGACGTCTGAATTTCCTAGAACCCATGGTTCAAAAAATAATAAAAAAAAAAGAGCTGGGCATGGCAACACTTACCTATAGCCTCAGTGTTGAGGAGCAAGGACAGATATGGAGGATCACTTGGGCTTGCTGGCTGCCAACCTAGCCTCAAGTTTAGTAAGAAACCCCATCTCAGGGGAACAAGGTAAATTATGATAGGGTAGGTACCAACATCCTCTTCTGACCACCTCATACACACATCAGCACTCATATCTGCATAGTGCAAGTGTACACACACACACACATACACACACACACACACACACACACACACACACACACACACACACCAAGAAGAACAGAAATGATAGGGACAGAAATCATGGCAATTCTGGGAGCAAATGGCCCACACACATTTGCACCTGGCCTCCACAGTGCAACTAGCCCCATACCAGGGTGATGTTTTGACATACTTGGCTTCTGCCTACACTGAAATCAGTCTAAACCCTCCATGAAAGCTCTGACATGCAGGTGGTTGCGTAGCTGTGCAGTCTGCAGTCTGCTCAGAAGTAAGGAAAGCTAGATTCCAACTCTCGCCAGCAAGCTACGAGCACTTGGGAGAAACCTACAACGCCCACCCCTGGCCTCATCTGTAGTCCAAGTGAGTTGAGGAGGGCCTGACTTTAGAAGTGAGATGTGTAGAACTCTAACACAGCAGGATTCTGACAGGACAATCTTCAGCTGTGAGCAAAAAACAAGCAATGAATTCATAATGCACCGCAGCATGCCACTTCAATAAACCGCTAATGCTGAGTGTCCAAAATGTGTGTTGGTTCTGCTATGGCAGCTAAGGAAAATACAGTTTTGGCCTGGCTCGGATTCTGCCAGTCTTATCACTCAGGGGGAGTCATCAATGCCTTGCACTTCCTGGGGTTCCTCCCATGGCCTGGGCCAATGTTGAACACTGCAACACCGCATCTCCCATGTTATTTTTCCAGATCTCGCCCATAAAAATTAGGTACCCTCTTTGGTTACACACAGAGTCTTATATCTGAGCATTCATTTTCTTTTTAATCAAAGTGTAACTTACATGGGATGAGAGACAAAGATGTACAAGATAGACTGAGGAGTTCTTACACTCTCTGAGCCTTGGGACAGCACCCGACTAGACACCCGATACTTTACTGAGGCAGGGGGACACTGGTCCTCTGAGGTAACCAATGGGAACTGAGGGCCTTGCCAGGGAGAGGAAATGTCAGGGGCAAAGCCTAGAAGAGCCAGAGTAGGGAGAGACCCTAATCTGTTCCCAGCCCATCTCCTTCCACCTACCCACCCGTCAGCCACTGCTCCAAGCTCTCAGACCACAGACAGGGTGTCGCCATTTGGACCCTGTACACAGAAACCTTCCACTGGCATCGTGTTTTCTTAGCTTGTTTTCTTTCTGAACAGTAGCCCCCTGTGGGACTGGACTGGAGATGGTTCACCCATTCCCCTGCTGAAAGGTACTTTCTACAGTGGAGTTATGGAAAATAAAGCTGTTACATAATTCTTGGGTGAGTCTTTTAATATATAGATAGTTATAGTTCTCTAACATAAGGATGCAGAAGTGAAACTAGCGCTCACTGAGGACGTGTTTAAAGGCTCCAAGAGGAGCTGCTGGTGAGTTCGAATGCCCACAAATTCCAGTTCAAGCCTAACCTCACCAACATCCAATGCTGTCAGAATGTATTCGTGTTAGCCGTTTGGGGGAGTAAACAGCAGTACCTAATTACGGGTTTATTTTGTGTTCTTCTGACAATCAATGATGCAGAATATGTTTCAGGTGACTTTGGCCATTTGAAAAATACCTGTTAGGGGTCAGATGAAGGGGAAGGAGGTCCTCCCCTGTCAGTGGACTTGGAGGGGAGCAGAGGGTGGGGGGAGGGAGGGGAGGTTTGGGAGGGAGTGAGGGAGCAGGATACAGCTGGGATACAGAGTTAATAAAATGAAACTAATAAAAAAAAACCTGTTAGAATGCTACAGTGTATTTTATGGTGTGCCTTGCCTTTTGGTGAATGTAAAGGTTTTTTTTTGAGGGGGGGTGCCTGTATGTGTGATGTTTGTTTACATATTCTATTTAGAAAAAGCCCTCAGGCACGCAACACGCCCCACTATACTCGTGGAGGTAAGAGAACAGCCTTCTGAAGGAATGTCCCGCCCCTGTCTTCTTGAGGCACTCTCCCTGCTCCGCTGCTCCGTATAACCCCAGGCTACCTGCCCCACAAGCTTCCAGTTGATTCACATGCTTCAATCTCAACAGGAAGTGCCGGGATCCGAGATGTGATTCCAAGCCTCCGGCATTTTACCTGGATTCCAAGGATCAAATTTAGTCACCTAGCCTCCATAGCAAAAGCTTCTACCCACGTGCACCATCTAGCCAGCCCAAGCAGAAGGTCTCAGTTTTCAGGAAATTAATTATCAACATTTTATTTTACAGTGAGCAACTTCTGAACCCATCTAAGAAACCTTTGGATCCAAATCAGGCAGCTCCTTTGCTGTCCTCTTTGAGGCTGGGGTCAGCAGGGACTCCTCCCTGCTTGCTTTCCAAATGAGCTTCCTTAAGGGCATTGTGCTTGCTTTCTTAAAAGCTTGAGCTACTTCCTGCAGAAGCCACCTGGGCCCACGGAATGCTTCCTGGGAACTCTCTAATTGCCAGTGTCTATTCAAGCGCTCCCTTCTTCTTGGGTCAGCTTTAGCACTTTGTCTGCTTTCCTCCTTCAAAACACTGATCCAGTTTGCCAGAGCAGTCACACTCAGTGCGATATGGCCCTCTATGGCATTCTCTTGCATTTCTAACTTACAGCAAGTACAAAAACCACAGAATGCCACACCTTTCATTCCTCCTGCTTGCAATTTGTGGGGGTTTCCCCCTCATTGCCCTAGTTACGGTTAATTTTATTGGTAACCTGTTGTAAAGTATCAACTTTTGGTTCTGTTGAAGCCACAGACCCTCTTTCATACCCCATTTTATTGACATACCTTCTTCTCGGTGATTTTTTTTCTGTTCACTCTGGGCATAACTGAACTCTTCTTTGTGTTTCAGATGCCGCATCGATGACGTCAAACCGTCCATTTCTAGTATAAGCATTCACTCTTCCAGAAATACAATTAGGTGGGGCTGGTTTTTGAAAAATGTCTAGGTTGGCTACATTTTCCCTGTGGGGTTTGTTTTGTTTTGTTTTGTCTACTTGTCATATCAGATTCTCAGGGAATAATGTTTATACAGTCAGCTGTACCATATCATTATCTGTTTTTCCCCTTTGTGTGCTGGTTTTATTTTGAAATTATGTTTTCAGATGGATATTTAGGACTCTAATGTACTGTTGAAAACTCAATTCTTCAATCACTATACTTTTTCCTATCTCTTTCTCTTGAAAGCCCACGTTTAATATAAATAAGTCCATATCAACCTTCTAAATATCAGTGTTAACATATACTGTGCTCATTTGATGCCAGTTTCTTCTAAAAAGCATACAGTTAGCACCTGCTGCCTTGCAGAGTTTGAAAAGCTCCACTTTCAAGTGCTGAGTCTGTCTGCACTGGGGACAGCGCACGTTAGTCTGTGCCGCTTGTCTGCTTTTCAGCTACTCACCCCTTGTTCTTTTCTCTTCTTTCCCACTCCCAGCCCAGGGGAGGGGGAGGACTCAGGTCTTTTCTATTTATTTACTTATCTGATGTCCCATTATTCCATAGCTCCTGTGTGCAAATTCCTGTTCCCATTCCATGCTAAGTCTGTGTTGCAAGCTCCGATCAGGCTGGTGAAAGCAAAAAGATGCTCCTTCTGCCCCCACCCCTTTGTTCCCAGAGAGAATGTACAGTGCACTTGGCATTTGGGGTTGCTGGCTGGAATCAGGGCAGAAGTACTCCCAGTGACATCATGCAGCATCTGACATGTGTTAGAGAAGTGAGGGAAGCATGGGACTCACACAGAGAGAATCTCTCTCTCTCTTTTCTTCTCTATCTCTCCTTCTCCCTCCCCTCCCCCTTCTCTCTCCTGATAGGAATTGAAGCATAGATCTCAAAGGCAAGTAGATTTTTTTTCCAAAGGATTAAATTAAAGAATAGTAGTTTAACAATAAAGAATATGTTTAGGGAAAAAATATGGTGGAAACCCCTAGTAGTGACCTGCCTTGACATAGGTTCAGGCTGCAAAAGTCTGAGAGGTAATTACAGAACTTGGTAGATGTAGTGAGCATTTTGGTTTCCTTAAAAACCAAAGAAATGTTATGTAAATATGTTTTTGCTTTAATCCCAGGTGTGGGATATGGGGCTGCTTCAGACTAACTTCACAGCTAACTGAGATGTGTCTCATGCTCTGGCAGGGGTTTGATTTTGTCAACTGCAGATACTTTAATTCTGAGAACTCATGAGAAGGTATAAGTGAGCCCTGAGAGTGCCTGCTGAGGCTGCTAACTGCAGTCCCTGCTGCTGCATTTGCCATTGCTGGATTGTTGGTTTGCTGGATATTCTGATGAAGAAGCTTGGATTTGCCCCTAGCAACCTGGTGACCCTGATTCAGCTTTGAAGAGATTTTTGTCCCCTTTCCCCAATAACCTTCTTTCTCTCCTACCTAGTGTTTGGGAGGTTGGAAGGGATTGGGAGAAGAAGGATGGTCGATATAAGAACCCAATAAAGTAGCCAAAACCCACTGCGTACAGGTAGGAACATAGGGTGAAGGAAGGGAGAGGGAGGTATGTCCTGAACAGAGAAGGAGGGACTCTGAACTGCAAGTCAGACAGGACCTGGGGACAAGCAGAATGGAGTGAAGGGGCCAACTGGTCGGTTCTCCATGGGGATAAGGGTACTCAGGGGCCAGAGTGATCTAGAGATAGTGGAATTCCATCCCAGGATTTTGTTAGACTTAAGGATAATGGAAAAGGATGATCAGAGTGAACTTTCAAACCCAAGAGCTGGGAAGAGAAATACACAGGCCAAAAGATGAGAATATGAAGGCCACTAGCTGATGACAAGCACCAAAGTGGTGCTTCAGCCAACAGCCAAAGCTTCCAAGTTCATTTCAACCTTAAGTTACCGTTTATAACTACAGAGGCCATGATGTATCAATGAGGCACGAAGAGAATTTGTGACCACCTATGCCACATCTGAGAAGTCTTGATGGGCAGTGGCAGCAGAAGGGAAGGGGCAGGAAAGGCAGATATGACGCAGCAGAGCCACGTGTGGAAGGCTTGGCTCACCCTAACACCAGCTGTCAGCAAGTTAGCCAAACCTGCCCTGGGGGTTGGAGCTTTAAAGCTTTATACAAATTCAAACAGAAGCCACCTTGGCAGTAAGGACCAACAAAGTGATAGATGATAAAAAGGGCTAAAAGGCCCAGATAAGCCATTAACCCTTGCTAAAGCCTTTCTCCAGTGGCTGGGGGGAAAGTGAGCTAGATCTGTTTAAATGGATTTTTCTGCCAGCATCATGATGGACACCAAACCTCTCTTTTACCCTATAGAATAAATGGGAGGAATAAATAGTACAGGCCAGGGTGCTATCTGTAAGATCCAAAGACAGACAGTAAGTGTTAGTCAGGACTGCTTTTTCGCTCCATTAAGCATGCCCAATCCTGACCTGGCCCACTGTCCCTACAAATATGTCAAGCATGGCTGAGCCTGGCAAGCTGATGGAGTACAGTGGAGGTATAGACACACTCTCTAGGGGACTGCACATGTTGGAGCACACCTCGAAACTGTCCCGAGAAGCATTCATGCCGTGTCTAAAGTCTGAGTGTGAGATGAGGAACTGACACCTTCCACCTCAAAGAAAACTAATGGCCTTTCTCACTACGTGTGACCCTAAAGTAGACAGGCCTACCCTTCCCTCCTCCAGGAAGATCAGGCTTGGAGAGATGGGAAGCAGATAGGGCAACCCTGGGGAAATGATAGCCTGTCCAGAATGAGCTGGCATTATGCTGAGCTAGAAGGTCCTCATGGTGCTGGACAGTGAGGCCTGAGACAACACTTTCATCTCACCAGCCACAGAAGCATCACAGAGAGTAAGGCCCGGTTCCTCAGGGAGTTCCGAACACAAGAAAACTCTATGCAGAGTCCCCGTTTAAGAAGGGGCAGTCCGTCGGTTTATTTCTGGGTCTTCAATTTGATTCCGTTGATCAATCTGTCTGTTTTTATGTCAGAACCATGCAGTTTTTATTACTGTTGCTCTGTAGTACAGCTTGAAATCAGGGATGGTGACGGTTCCAGGGGTTCTTTTGTTGTACAAACTTGTTTTTAGCTATACTGGGTTTTCTATTTTTCCATATGAAGTTGAGAATAGCTCCTTAAGGTCTGTTAAAAATTGTGTTGGAATTTTGATGGTAATTTCATTAAACCCATAGATTGCTTTTGCTAAGATGGCCAAAACATAGGTTCACTATGTTAATCCTACCAATCCATGAGCATGGGAGATCTTTCCATCTTCTGATATCTTCCTTAGCTTCTATCTTCAAAGACTTGAAGTTTTTGTCATATAAGTCTTTCACTTGCTTGGTTACAGTTACACCAAGATAATTTATATTATTTGTGGCTACTGTGAAGGGTGTTGCTTCCCTAATTTCTTTCTTAGCCCATTTACTGTTTGTATTGTTTGTATAAAGGAGGACTACTGATTTTGTTTTTGTTTTTGTTTTTTTTTTAAGTTAATTTTGTATCCAGCCTCTTTGTTGAGGGTATTTATCAGCTGTAGGAGTTTTCTAATAGAATTTTGGGGGTCATTTATAATATCCTAGCATATCATCTGTGAATAATGGTGGTACTTTGACTTCTTTCCCCTTGATCTCCTTTAGTTGTCTTATTGCTCTAGCTGGGACTTCAAGTACTATGTTGAAGAGATACAGAGAGTGGGCAGCCTTTTCTTGTCCCTGATTTTAGTGGAATTGCTTGGCTTGATACCCCTTGGGGAGGCCTTGCCTTCTCTGAGGAAAAGAGAGAGGGGGAAATGGGGGAAGAGGACATAAGGGCAGGACTGGGAAGAGAGGAGGGAAGGGACTGGGATCAGGCTGTAAAGAGATTAAATTAATAAATAAATGGGAAAAAGAGAAAGAAAAAAAAAAGGAGGAGGAACAGTCAGACCAGAAAATAGCACCTGCTCTGGGAGGGCCCCATGGGGACTGTCAGCACAGCATCTGGCCCATGCCACCTGGGTACTAACACCAAGGGCCATTGCCCTGCCAAAGGCAGTGAGACAGGATAATCGGTATCATGAGCCCCACCCCACCCCCTGATTACCTGGTTGCCGGAAGTGTGCTGACTCTGGTGAAGAACACTGATGGCTCCACTTCCACATGCAGTCCCAGAGAGAGGTTCCTGTAATACCCTTCCACGTGTCCCGGGCCTCCGGAGTACTTGAAGTTCAGGACAGCTTCCAGAGTCTAAAAAGTTAACACAAATACTAAATAAGTACCCACAAGTGGACGAGGGGCCATGCCAGGAGGCTGGCAGGCTGCACCTAGAGTCTCAATCCCAGCTCGCACTGTGAACCTGGCACCATTTCTCCTGTGGTACCAAAAGTCTCAAGAGTCCTCAGCTGTACATGTGAGTAGATGGGGCTCCAATCTGCACAGAGAAAACACATTGACTGTGCATTAATAAGGCAGGGAAGGGCGGCTTCCATGCAGGGGGTAGAAGGCAACTTCCACTCCCAGACTGACAGTGACAGAAAGCCTGAGAAGTCAGAGGGCGGTGCAACATAGGCCCTTCCAGGACAGGGGCGGTGCCACTGTGCCAAAAGCAGGACATGGATAAGAGGTGGCATGTGGCATCAAAATGGGCAAGGAGGCATCAGTACAAAGATGGCAGGTGGCTAAAGCTAAAATGGGCTGCCAATTGGGGTGCCACACCCTCCCTTTCTAGGCTTTTTCCCAGGACCTTTCCTACGGATGGCTCTTACAAAGGATGATAAGAAAGTAGGAGGGTAGACCTGGCTGCTGATGATCCAGCCACCACACAGGGGAGATGAGACACTGAAACCCCAGTTCCAGCCCTGTCCAGCCAGACCTGACCCTCCTTTCCTTTGAGATGAGATCTTTGTATGCTGCGAGAGAGCAGCCCAGACGAAGAGCACTTGGGGAGAGGGGGTTCAAGATACAGATACACTAACAAGGTCCAAAGAGGCAGGGCTCTATTCTTAGGAATACTGAGCAAGGCTTCCCAACCCCACCACTGTTAGGAAGTAGAGTGCTGCTGTATCAGGGAGAAGATTCATGCCCAACCCCTGCCATAGCACTGGACAGTGGGTGGCTATAGTACAAAAGGAAGAGGTACTAAGGAGTAGCAGGCCAGACCTAGGTGGACTGCATCTGACTGGACTGAAGAGGGATGACCATAAGGGATAAATCCCACAGGACTGTGACACCAGCCTCCAAGGCTTCCAGGACCCCTCGGGAGGAACAGCTGGAGCAGGCCCATAGCCGTGCACATAGGCAGAGTGCTATCAAGGACAGATGACATGTATCATGGAGAAGCTGGCCCCTCCCACATGACCCCCAACCCCCGTGCTCAGTACAAGGCAACTCTGCAGGAATCTATAGCCTGTGGGACACAGGGAGTAGCTATGGTAACAAGAAATCTTGGCCCAGCTAACTCCTGACTAAAATGATGGAACCTTCCACAGCAGTGTCCTCAAACAGGTGTTGACAACAGGGACCCATGGGGCAAATCTAGCTGCCATCTGATTCTGTCCGGCTTGGGAGCAAAGGACTGCACTGTATTTTTTACAGGGAATAAGTCAAAACAAAATGGAAAGAGAGAAGGCTCTTGCAGCAGAGACCTCTCATGGGCTTGCCAAGTCAGAAACATTCATTATACAGTCATTTACAGTCAGTCTGCAGATATTAAGGGCTGGAGAGATGGCTGAGCAGTTAAGAGCCTGGACTGCTCTTCCAGGGGACTTGAGTTCTGCTCCCAGCACCCATGTCTGGTGACTCACATCTACCTGTAACTCTAGCTCCAAGGAAATCTAACATCCTCCTCTGGAGTTCTGAGATGCCTACACTCAAATACACACACACTTAATAATGAACTTTGCAGATAGAACTGTTCTTCGAGGGAAGCATGGAGGCAAATCTTTCTGCCTCCCAGACACAAGACCGAAAGCACATAACAGGATAGTTCCAGGGAGGTCCAAGAAGATGAATGATGGGATACAAGGCCAATAATGTCCCTGATGCATGTCCACTCCATGTCAAAGAAGAACACTGAAGGCTCCCAACACACCGGACACTAACCGCCCTCCGGAAGCACTTTCCAGAAGCTGCAATGAAAACAGAAGCTGGGCACTGGGTGTGAGCTCAGCACTGGCACGGCTGTGTTGGGACCTCCACACGTGCACTGCAGTCAGTGCTCACTCTCCCCTAGCCAGTGTGACAAGCAGCCATGTTTCCAAGATGCCAAATGGAGGTGCCTACATTTAGCCCTCTCCTTTGCTAGGATTACTATTGCTGTGACCAAAACATCTTGAGGAGGAGATGGTTTATTTGGCTTGTGTTTCCACAATACAGACCATCAGTGAAGGGAGTCAGGACAGGGACTTAAATAGGGCAGGACCCTGAAGGCAGGAGATGATGCAGAGGTCATGGAGGGATGCTGCTTACTGGCTTGCTCCCCATGGCTTGCTCAATCTGCTTTCTTATAGAACCCAGGTCCACCTAGCCAGGGGTGGCCCCATACACAACTAGGCAGGGGTCCTCCCACATCAATTGCTGATTAAGAAAATGCCCTACAGGCCTGCCTATAGCCATCTTATTGAGTCATTTTCTCAATTGAGGTTCTGTCCTCTTCAGTGACTGTAACTTGTATCAAATCAACATAAAACTAGCCAGCATGGTCCTATTCCCTCAGAGTCCACAGTCACTCAGGAAGGTGTATTGGGCCCACACTGACTGCTTCTGTTGACCCACTTCTTTGCAATGAAAAAGCAGACATAGCTATTAGGCTTTTTAGAAACCAAAAGAAGCTGCTTCTATGTACCTCCTATCAGAGAGAGAACATGTTGAGGAGAGGCAGAGTCTATGCAGCCTGGCAGGGCAAGAGGAGAGATGGTAGGTTTACCCGTGATATGCTCTTTGGCACTATGAATCTGGGGAACAGCACCTCAGCTTGCCATTTTCAGCCTCTGCCCACCAACCATTAAACAGTGACTGATAGTTAACTAATACTGACCTCCTTAGACTCTCATGAAAGAATCAAGAAGAAAACACAATAAATAAATTCTTTTCCCGCTGTGCAGCCTAAACCGCTGACAACAAGGCTTAGAACCAGAAGAAATGAGCATGTATACCATTTCTTTTATTTATTTTTGAACTTTAAAGACTGGATTTATTTGGAAATAAACAATGACAACAACGACAAACCTTTGAGCCAAAAAATGATTTACTGAAAGAAAAGATTCCTACCAAAGTCACCATTTTAGTATTTGTAGGGCACAGGTTCTGTGCATTGCATGTCACTCTGTTGACACATGGTCACCACCAAACATCTGCACAGCCCTCCTCGTCCTCCCAGAAGAAACCTCTGTACCCACTGCACACTTCCTTCCCACCAGCCGCTATCCTGATTCCCAGCAGCCAGCCTTTCCGCATTCACTCTATGTAGATGACCACTCTTGGGGCCTGGGGTAACCAGTCCCTCTGTGATTGCCTTATTTCATTCATCAAAATGCTCTTGAGGTTCAACCTGCCACGGGCTGCACCAGCTCGCCTTCCTTTGTAAGGCTGAGTAGCACTCCACTGTGTGGCCTGGCTGCAGTGATGCATGAGGCTTCTTCCCACCCAGTGGGTCTAGTGAATAATGCTGCTGTGAACAGAAGCATGAGAATGTCACCGCCTCACTTCTGTCTTTGGGCATGCAGAGGGTAAAACGTCTCCATCATACATTTCCTCTACATTCGCTTTCTGAGGGATCACCAGATCATTTCCCACAGCAATACACCACTTAACCCTTCAGCATGGTTCTGGATTTTTTTTTTTCCTCACCAACAGTCATTTTCCCATTTTGTGGTAACAGCCATCCAATGGAGTGAAGCCATAGTTCACTGCAGCTTAGGTCCATGCAGGCTGCTCTTTTCCTTTGCTGTCAACCTACTGTGTATCTTCCTTGGAATGATGTCCATTCATGTCCTCGGCCCCACGTTAGAAAGCTCACTGTTCCTTGCGTCTCCCACCACTCACTCTGCCTTCACGTCCATGTGTGTGAGTGTCATGCAAGCTTGTGATACCAACAGTGCTGTCACTGACCCTCTCTACCCACTTAAATATCCCTCCCCCTGACCACCCAGGGCAACCCATACTTCTTCGTTACTAATGAAGTATTTGGTGTAGTAGGTGTTTTTCTAAATTCAACACTCATATTTTGGCCTCACTGAAACTCTGAATTTTCTTACAACTCCCATCAGCCCAAAGCACAGACACATCATCTCCAGAGAGCCACTGGTTTCTTGAAAACATGTCCTCGACACCTTGAAATCACACAAGGGACCTTCTGTGAATTCTGAGCCTAGCTAACTCCAGTTATATAATGAGATCTCTCTCTCTCTCTCCATATATATATATATATATATTTACCTCTCTGTCTCTGTCTCTTTCTCTCTCTGTCTCTGTCTGTCTGTCTGTCTGTCTGTCTGTCTGTCTGTCTCTCATTCATCATTTTGGAGCCTCCCAGGTATCCTTTCAGTGCAGTGATCTCGGCTTGGTAAAGGGTGAATGTGGCCTCTGACCTCCCAAAGATCAGTTAATCCTGAGTGCACAGATGCAGGAACAAACCAGCACATGAAGAAACAAGTGACGCCATCAACCAGTAGGAATGTGGCACCTTGCTTCAATCACAGGCAAAGTATCCAAGGAAACACAGAGTCTCTTCTGTGGTTTGAAAAAAACGGGATCATGAAGCCAAACTTGAAGACCACCGAAGGAGAAGGCTGTAGGAGAACTCACTCAGGGGTGAACAGAAAGTGCCCTGGGAGATAACTGTCAAGAGCCAGGGAACAAGGAAGAAATAGGCTGCTCCAATTTTCTTGAAATTGGCTGTTTCTTTACTCTGTAGAGAGCCAAAGAAAAGATATAATTATGGGGGAGATATCTAAGTTATGAAAATCAAGCACAGAAAGGGTTTTGTGAAATTGAGTATTGCTGCCTTTCCTACTAATGATTAAAAGGAGGAAAAAAAAAAAAAGAAATGAAAAGCAGCCTCAGCCTGGTAAAATTAGAATATTTTAATGAAACCATAAAGCGGGCTGACAGGCAAAAGGCACAGGATGTGCAGTGCGGTGGGAGGAGAGAGCCATCTTTCCTGAAGACCATATGGTCCCTATGCAGAGCACCTTCTCAGTCCTTGAGAGAAGACTTGCAGAAGGTTGCATTGAACAAGGAATTAGAAACAAAATATTTGTTTCGAAGCACAGTACAACTGGCTTTTCAAGCGAATGGCTACTTTTTATTGAGCACCTGTACATGTAAAACACTAAACTGAATAATCTGTAAACTGTACCTACTGCTGTTGTGACAAAGCACCCTGACCAAAGCAACTTAAGGGAGAAATCATTTATTTGGCTCACAGTTTCATGTTATAGTCTAACACTAAGGGAAACCAAGGCAACAGGAACTTAAAGCTGCTAGTTATAGCCACAGACAGTCACAAGGAAAGAGTGATGAGCAGATGCATGAGTTCCCAGGTGCCAAGGCCTGACAGGCTTTGATCCACGAGATCCACATGATGGATGAAGATAACTAACTCCACCACATGCATGCTATATTAGGTGCAGGCATGTTCACACACACAACTATAAAAAAATGGCCCCACCTTTTATAAAACCAGTATTACTCAAAGGTTCAAATTAGAGAGTTTATAAAAAAACCATTTAAGGCTAGTATTTCTCATAAATTTAATTGTAAAAGTACCTAACAAAGTATTTGTGCATCAAATTTGAAAGTATATAAAATGCATCATACATCATAACCACATGTGTTGGATCTCAGCAAAGCAAGGATGGTTTAATCTTTGAGCATCAACTCATGATGGTCTCCCACTATATTTACAAATTGTTAACAGGAAGAAAAAGTAAGCTACACAATCAACAGAAATGACATTCAAACCCATTCTATAATTTTAAAAACTTTTGAGCAAATAATACAAAGTACATTTTATGAAATATACCATTAAAACCTTAATGAAAAGCGACACATAATGGCAAGTGACTAAATAGTTCCACCAAACACTAGAAATAAGGATAACACGTTCAATGTCAAGCAATTAAAAGCATATATGGAGGCGTAAAATAGTTCAGAGACATCATCCTGTTTAAAAACGAAAATCCTAAGAAATCTACTAGAATTTCAGAAACTGCTGAGAGTACTGCAAAATAGCACAATTGCTTTAAAAAAAACTTAAGTAAATTCTTGCAAATTTAAATCTGTAATCCCATATTACTATTGAGCAATACAACGCTCACAAAGAAAAATTAAAACATCTATTCACATGAAGATGGATACGAGAATGTCTGTGGAAACTCTGTTCAAGGCAACTCTAAACTTGAAATAACTGCGGTGTATAGTAAGGAACGGGTGGGTGGATAGCAGCATCTGTGAAACAGACCACTTGCTCAGCTGTGACGCGGGACAGGGAGTGGCATCAGCAGCGTGGATGACCCAGGAGCACACCGGACACTAGAAAGGTCATTCTTTAGTCTTAGTAAGGAGACTGGAATCCCCTTGGGACGGAAGAAGACTCAGCTGTAAAGGAGTCAGAGACACTTTCTGGGGTCATCAGGTGTTCCACAGCCCAGTGGTGGGGATGGCCATCCATCCAGGTCACACATTTGCCAAAACCTATCAGGCTGCATTTCTGAGGCTGGCACTCGGTAAATTGAATTTTGGACACTGATGTTATTAACAGGCACACAATCATTTGTAAACACCTAAACAATGTTTGATGCTAGCCACGTTGATGCGGGACAGCCGTGGAATGTGCAGGAGTCTTGGGTGGAGCCTAGCAGTCTCAAGCTCCACATTAAAGAACGGAGTGAGCCTGTGACTGGCACTAATTAAAACTGCATATAACCTTGGAAAAGGCTTTTCGCTTCTCTAGTTCAATATCCTTGCTCAGAATCTGAGTGTTCTGACAGATATTGCCTGAGATTTTGATCAGCTCTTATCAGAACTGTTATTGTTCATTTTGTATTACTAATCTAATATTCCACAGTCTCTAATATAACTGAAGCTATTACAAGAGAAAAACAACCACCGTCATACATATCCCAGCCAATTTAAAAGTATAAGCAGGTCTCTAATTTCTGAAGACCCCAATTGAACCTGTCACCGCAGATTCTTTCTGTGAAATGACAAAAGATCAATAGCTGGAATGCAGTACACTTTAGGAAGCCAAACACCCAGGACCAGCCACTGGCTGGGGCTCATTCCTGCCCTCGGAACAGGACAGATGTCTACCGGGGGTCAGGGAAGCCTACCAATGAAAGCCATACCATTACTTTCTAGTTAATTAGCACGTTTGGCCAGAATTTCTCTTCAGTGTTAATTATACCTTAAAGATATCAAGCAGGTACAAATTAAACAGCGCATCCACGGTGATGTGGGGTTAGCTGGAGCACCAGCAACCTTCCAGTTCAGGAGGCCCTGAGGACCTGCGCTGGCTGAAAAGAGCTAGACCTGGAATGCTGAAAGAGGTGGGGCGTGGCCAGGAGCAAGCAGCAGGCCAAGGAAGGATGTTAGTGCTGGTCCGAAGGGAAGGAAGCAGGTCAGAGGCTGGAAGACCACATTAGTCCCCAGCCATGTCTGGGTGGTGAGCAACAAAGACTATACAGGAGCTGACATCTTGTAGGCCATGGTGGTGCAGAGCAGCTTCTGTGTGCCCTTCCTTTCTTAATTCCTCTAAACTTTGGGAGCCAGGGCTGGAATGTGGCTCAGTGGCACAGCATTTACCTACCATGCATGGACCCCTGGTCCATCCCTAGTACCAAAAAACAAAAAAGAAAGAAAGAATCCACAAAACTCCAAAAGTAGGACAATTTGCCCAAATTTTGATAATTAAAATACCTTCAGCTTTATATAGTATTTCTCCTATGGAAACTGAACATCATTTTGTACACTTGGGCCATTATTGTATCTTTCTGTGAATTACTCATTCATATTCTTCTAGCATTTCTTTTGATCTGTCTCTTCCTTGCAATTTTGTTATACTAAGAATGTGCTTTGTAAAGCTCACATCACTGGATAAACTCAGTTTGCTGCCTTGGTTCTAACACTGCTGCCTTTGAGATTGCCTTTACTTTGTTTCTCTTATGCAGGCTAGGACCAGCAAATCAATCAATGGGAATAAGGACTCCAAAAATAAACCCATACTGCCACAAGTAATTGATTTTGACCAAGAGCAAAGACAATCCAATGATCAAATTAGCTTTTTAATGACGATGAAGGCCAGACACCTGGTCAGAGGCTATAAGATAAACAACCCAGGCCACATCACGCACAGAAGTTTCTCTCTCCATACTGGGCAGTAGCACACGTACTTCAAAAGAGATAGGGCCACGTTGGAGTAGACAGGAGGCTCACAGAAAACACAAAAGACATTGAACACTGGTAGAAAACATCTTTTCCATAGGGAGGCTTTTTCAAGAAAGGATTTCACTGTGTTGCCATTGCCATCCTGGAACTCACTCTGTAAACCAGGCTGGCCTTGAACTCAGAGATACGTCTGCCTCTGTCTCCTGAGTGTTGGGTTTAAAGGAGTGTGCCATCCCACCTGGCATCAGGAAAACGTGTCATTTGACTTCATGAAAACATTAAAAGAAACAATTTATTACCAGAAAAATCTCAAGCAGTTAGAATACAGAAGTTGTCCATTATATCCAGGTTGTCAAGTGAATTGGCATGCCATTATCTAGAATGTTCTCTGTTCCTGTAGATTTGGGGGTATGTCACTCATTCATTCTTGACATTGATAATTTGTGGGGCTTTTTTCTAGATATATCTCCTGGGAACATCAACTTCATTGCTTTTGAAACATATAAAATTTGGCTTTGTTTCCTGCAATGTCTGTAGCTAACTTTAAGACTTGGCACAAAGCAAAAGCCAATGAGTGTCCAGCCTATGGAGTGAGGCTTGTTGCTAACTCATATTTCATTTTTAATAGAAGTTCCTAACATGGACAGATTGTGACTTATCAGTGTCCACACTCCCCTACGGAACCCCACCCCCTCCCCCCATTCTCACTCCTATCCGTATAGCACAACCCCGCTTGGCCTCTGGGTTTCTGCATATTGCACAAACCCTTCGGGAGCCCTACATGACAATATAGCACAAGTACTTCCCACAGATATGCCCACAACACTGCATCATAAGGCTTGCCTCCTCTTGTGGAATAAAAGTCCTCTGAGGGCGGGAGCCATGTTCTGTTTATCCTGAGTCTCAAAGGAGAGGGTTCCACATATACACGCTCAATGCACCCGAATGACTACAACCTCACAGGGAAGCTCCCAGGAAGAGGGCATGTGGACCAGGGGCTCTGGCAATGTTCTAGTCTAGTCCCTGACAATGGCAACACAGAAACTAAGTCTGATCACAGAGATACCTGGGCATTGCTTGTTATCGAATGCTTATTATTAAAGCATTAAAGAAATAAAGAATCTTGCCAAGTTCCAACTGTATCTTTCTGACTCTGTAAAGATCTTGCTCTTCCAGTAGTACAGGCTCTTCCAGAAGAAGAGAAGCTGGCCCAGAAGAATAGGACTGTGGGTACCACCCAGAGACCAAGTCTGGCCTGCTCATGGGAGGACCTAAACAAAGTGCTTGCAGCACCCAGCTCCTAGTGTGGCACTGAATGCACGGTTTGTCTCTTGTGTGTAGTTAACAAGAGGGTGGGCCAGGCAGGGAAGATCAACTATTTAACAAGACCTCAGGGTGGGATATAGTTCAGTTAGATGAATGCTGGCTTAGTGGGCAAAAGGCCCTGTGTTTGAATCTTGGCAATGTATTTAAAATAACAAAGAAGAAGAAGAAGAAGAAGAAGAAGAAGAAGAAGAAGAAGAAGAAGAAGAAGAAGGGGTGAGAAGTAGGGTGGGAGAGACAGCACCCAGGCAGTACCTACAGTCCCAGCACTCAGGAGGTAGAGGCCTAAGGTGAGACTTTTTTTTTTTTTAACACCAGGCAGAGTGGACCTCCTATATGAGGACATCTGAGGTGAAAGTAGAATGAAAGACAAGAATGCCAGCCCTGCAGGATCTGGAAGAATGTCCCAGACACAGGAAATTGAAGACAGACAGTGTTGGAGGTGGGAGATAAGCTCTGAGAGGTGGCAGATCAGGCCCCACAGGTACAGGGCAGACAGGCGGTGCTCAGCCACAGCTCCCGGTGGATGGAAAACCCAGGAGGCATCGGTGGAGGCAGTGGACATTCTGGCATAGGGGCAGAAGACACAGAACAATAGGCGTGAGAGTGTGCAAGCTGGAGAAATGGAGCTATTGGCAGGAGGCTGGCAATGGGCATGAACACCAAGTCTGACTCTACAGACACGTAAGAGCCGTACTAGGACTAACCAAGAAGGCAAACAACCAGACACTGAGTGGAAAGGAACAAGGACTTGGGTTCCTTCCAGATTTTTGGTGAAGAAACTAGAGATAAAGGGTGGAGGGAAAGAGTGAACAGGTTAAGGAAGACTTAAGACTTACATTTGAGACACATCAAGTTTGAAAATCCCCACAGACATGTGGTACAGACGGTGTGACTGGAAGTTCTGGATGGGCAAGGAGAAGTCAAGGCAGCAGAGACAGTGTTTAGGCAGGGACTGCTGCAGAGCCTAGGGACAGAGGAGAGCCAGCTCTGTACCTGACAGGCCTCCAGGCCTTCAGAGACACTGCATTATATTTGCTGAAACAAACCACAGGGGTGTGGTTGCTCACTATATGGCTATTCAGTGCTCCTGCTAACTATTAAGCATTTACCATGGTGTGCAGTGCACATTTTTACAAATTGCATCTGGAGCAGCAGAAAGGGAAACAGTTTGCAGTCTGGGCTCTGGGAGCAAACTGCACCACCTGGTTCAGACCTGGCTGCTGCTGGCTGCTGAGTTGCCTGGTGAGTGGTGTGACGGCGGCATCCTTATCTGGTTATCAGGAAGCTAAGGACAGCTGGTGTTAGAAAAGTGCCTAGAGCTGAGCCTGGCATTGGGGCAAGTGCTCTAAGTGCTAACATTGCTATTACTGGGTCAGTGTTTGACAGAAAGGCTATCAGGCATTAAACTAATTTTAAAAATCTCTGGTCCTAGTCACCCAGATACAGATCATACTTTTGCACAGCAATCTTTAACCCTTCCCAATCCATGCCCGTTTCCCCGGTCCTGGGTGTCAGCATAACATGCGTGCAAAGTGTGTGCGTTAAGAAAATGCTAAGGCTACCAAGGCTGTCCCTCGCCATGTCCTCCACTCAGTGAAGCCATCAAGATCCAGCTTGGTCTGAAAGCACCGAGAGCCTCCTCTCTAAACTTCCTCCACAGAGCTCCCTGCCCTGCTCAAAGACTTCTGTGTTCTTTGTGTTCCTGCCCAAGCAGGGTGAGAAGGAAGAAGATAATGAAGTCATGTGGGTTGTGATATCAGATATGAAGGTGGACTTACCAACAATGGCCGACTCAGGAAAGGTGACTCACAGAGATTGGCACCTTGATAAAGCCTAGGCTCACAGATGAACACTCTGGAGATGTCTGTGAGAGATTATCTAGATTGGGGGGAGGTTAAAAGACACCCCCAAAATTTAGGTGGAACCATCCTGTGTGGGACCTTAGACTGAGTAAAGGGAGAAACTGAGCTGAGGACCAGCATGCCTCACTCCCTTGCTGACTGCAAATACAATATAAACAGCCACAAAATTCTGTTGCTATATAGTTCCCTCCAACCCATGATGACTGTACCCCCAAAACTCAGAACAAAACAGACTCTCACTTCAGTTTCTTCTTGTCAAGTATTTTATTACATCATGAAAAAGGTAACTAATTCAGGGCAGTTTTGTTCACCTCCAAGCAGAGGGGACCACATGTTCCTCTGTTACTTAGAGCAGGACCTGCCACTCCCACAGGCTTGAGTCTGACTGGACTTCTTTCCAGGTCCTCACTGTGGAGATGGCTAGGAAGGCATCATGGGAATATCCTACTCAGGGTCACAAAACAGCACAAAGTGTATATTGATGGATCTCTCTCTCTCTCTCTCTCTCTCTCTCTCTCTCTCTCTCATACACACACACCACACATACATACACACACTTCTCCACCTGCGCTCTGAATGACAATTAGACACACTGAAGTAAGATACTCAGAAACTCTGGAGGTATCTCCATCCCTGATCTCAAGCTGTACTACAGAGCAATAGTAATAAAAACTGTATGGTATTGGCATAGAAACAGAATAGTGGATCAATGGAACCGAATAGAAGACCCAGAAATGAACCTACACACCTATGGAAACTT
>CM053752.1:26442588-26496233 GCA_028658305.1 Pachyuromys duprasi | reverse complement strand
GTTGGTGGACTTGGAGGGGGTGGGGAGGAGTTGAGGGAGGGTTGGGGAGGATGGGAGGGAATGAGGGAGGGAGCTACGCATGGGATGCAAAAACCTAACCTGTGATTGATATAAAAATAAATAAATTTATATTTAAAAAAAGATACTCAGAAACTGATTGAGAGGTAGTCTGCCCCCACTCAGCAATCACCAGGGTAGGCAGGTCAATGCCAGGGCTGGGTGAGACTGAATGAAGCACTGTGATGAGTTATCCTCCTAGGCAGGATCCAGGACGTGTCCAAAGGGTTCCCACCATCAAGGCCAGGTGAAGAGCATCCTCTTCCAAGGCACACTCTCCATGGGTCCCACATCCCTGCTTCTGGAAGACCCTGTCCCATTCTAGACTCTGTTCCCACAGAGGCAGATGTACAGAACTTAATCCTTAGACCCAGCATCTGGAGCTTGCCAGGGGCTCATTCCCAGCTCTTGGAATCCCAGCCTGATGCAAAGTATTCAGCCAGATCTCACCCAGAGTGAAAGCCTCAAGGACTAAGCTGCTCAGATCTCACCAGCCCCGCAGGCCCCTGAGGACAGTGGTCTTCACTGAGTCACTAATGGCACTCTAGCCTGGGAGTCTGGAAGTGCAATCAACCACCTTCATCACACATTGTCTCTTGGACAGACTCAGGACCACATGGTGTCTCAATGAGGTTGGAAAGCCACTCAAACAGGTGAGATGTAGTTTTGACCTGACCCAAGTGATATACAAGAATCAGGAAGGTCCCTTTTCAGAGAGAGACACTGTCTCTTTAGAGGTATGAGTAAGTACTGAAGTTCTGTTGGGAGGAGCTGTGGGTATACCAGATATACAGGGGGAGGGCTTCCGGTACACTGAGCGCTTCTTCTCTGAATTGTGTGAGCTTCTGAAACAATGAAATGTATCACTGTCACTTTTTATAGGAAAGAAAACAACTCAATACACTAAATAGTTAAATAACAAATATGACATATTTAAATTTGCACTTTATTTCTAGTCATCAAACCATGAGACACACTTGATTTTTTCCCTAACTGACGGAGTAGACGTCCTGTGTGAAAGCTCAGAGCCTGTGTCAGCATGTGACAGTCCGGCCATTGGCCATAGGGTCAGCACTGTCTCTAGGCACTATGGTGGAGGTTGGAGGACATCGATTCAGCTGTGACTCAGATGTGGGATAAGAGCTGCTTTCATCTCAGAAAATGAGCTGTGAAATCCTCAGTGTCATCCTCGGGGTCTTTGTTCATTTCTTCATTCAATACCTTCAATACCTTGATCTGCAGGTTCAAAATGATTCTATCATGGCAACTCTTGAAAGACAGTCAAGGCTGGACACGAGAACTCAGGGCTCAGTGGAGCCATGTCTATTTCCTCAGGGCAGGAACCTAGTATCATCACATGGTGTCATCCGTGCTGAATGTGCCGTGACATCCATAGCAACCTTGAAAACCTAACTGAGGAGTTACTGCCCTCTTCTTTGACCCTCTGCTGACAGCCCATGGGCATGAAGAGAAGAAAGAACACCAACGTGAAAGCTCTACAAGATGGCCAGCTTCGACTACTTACCGCCCGAGCCCTCAACCCCATGACTAACTTGGGCAGAGGGGCTTCCAACCACAATACATGCCAGCGGTACTTCTCAGGGTGCTGGGTGACTTCTCTGGCAAAATAAAACACGGCATCCTTGCATCCCTGCATTCCTAGTACCCAAGACCATCGGTCAAGGGTCAATGTCATTTCTGGGCTTAATGATAGAACACTGGCAAGGGCATCTGTGTCCCCAACATATCTATCAGGGACATGACCTACCATGTAGAGGAAGATATCTCTGATTATATACTGAGCATTAATGGGCTCTGTGGAAAGGATTATAGGATACGAGGAGGACCAGGTTTGCTAAAATGATCAGACATCCACCCACAGGCAGGGACGATTGATGCTGGGGCTAGCATTATTTTCAACAACTGTCTTGCTAATCTGCAATATAAACTTGGTGGCAGGTACATGTTAGTCCTCATGGTCAACATAGACTGCCATGATGACCAGCCTCAAAAGACAGGCAGAGAGTCCCTGGGCCACCTCCACCCCAACATACTCCAAATTCCATTCCCAACAGCTGCCATCCCTAGACCCTGCTGGGCCATGGGGTGGGGTGGGGGTGATAGCAGAGCCACAGATCATTGACATTCATATATTCTACCTAGAAGGCAGAAGACATACACACATGCGGTCAAATGTGCAAATAGTCCTGTGAGGGGGAAAATGGCCCACAGGACATGCAGGTGTTCTAACAGCCCACAGCTGTCAGAACCGCACTGGCGGCACATACTGGGGTGGAGGGGCTCACAAACTTTCTCCAACACTGCATATTAACGTAATAGTTAGCAATCTTGCCTTTCAATTGGTTAAAACCAAGATACAGAAAAGAAGAGGCAACTGCCCTAGACCCAGGACGCAGGCTACTGCCCATATCTAGGCACTTACATCTCACCTAAACCCACATTGGAGGGGCTGGAGAGAGCTCTCCATCATCACCCACCCTGAGAAGCCTTGGTCTGCTGAACCCAGCAAAAGCAAATGGAGAGAACAGGTCTTAGAATGAACAGCACTGGGAGGAAGAGATGCGTGCCTTTACCAAACAGACAAGATGTTAGCAACTGGAAGTTTGGGAACAACTGTGTAAAATGAATAGAACGGGTGTTGGGGTTAACATTACCACAGCCATGTCAAAGGTCACAGGTATGGTGGTGGTAATTTCCTAGGCCATCTCTGATGATGAACGAGCAGGAATAAACTCTGCAAGTGACTTTCAAAAGGAGAAAAGAAGAATGGCGTAGAGTTTCACCAGATGATTCTTTCAAGTTCACATTGGAAGCATTTCAAAATAAACCTGGGGAAGTCATTAGTAAAACCAGTGTGCCTTGACTTTAAAAATAGCCTTAAACCCGTGGGGTGTGTAAAGTAGCTGCCTTAGGGACACATGTACACCAAGGACAGTCTGACTGCTTTTTCTGAAGACTTTGACTCTTTCTGAGAAAGTCCCAGCATGGATATGAGGACCCCCTTTGCAGTTATACTAGCTGGGACTCAGCCAGGGTTGAATAACAACTAGACATGTGGCCTTTGAATCCAATGACCTGCTGTAATCCCATGTCTGCCCATCTAAAGTTCTACCGATAGACGGCCATTGAATATAGCCAAAGCCTAGGTAGGTACCAGGCCCTCCCTCAGAGCTCCTCCAAGGTACAGTGGCCCCACCCCCACCCCGGTGCTGAGCACAGAGCCTGGCAAACAGCCCGGTGCAGAAGGCCAATCAACACTCACTGAGTAAGTGAAGGAACAAAGCAAACACCTTCAACATTGGTAGTCACAGCTTTGAGTGGATTACAGCTTCTAACTTCTGGGAGAATGGTTCCTATTATAAACAGGCACTTCATAGTCCTGCAGATGCTACCTTCCTTTTCTTTCTTTCTTCTTCTTTTTTTTTAATGCACAGCTGTGAAGGAGGGAAAAAAATCCCCTATGTGCCAAATATGCATTTCTAATTACATTCACCTAAGACGGATTTACTCTGAAGACTAAGAATAACTAAATAATGTAAGTTACAAAAGAGGAAGATTCGGTGTCAGCTGAGAACACTAAGCTGAAGGTAAGCTAGGATTAGTGATGAATCAGTAAGTCATTCCAAAGAGATCAGGACGAACACAAAGTGAGATGCAGAGGAGGGCAGAGTCTCACCTCTACAACAAGGGCCGCATCTCCCCCAAGGCCCCTGACTCCCTCTCTCACTGACCCCTGCCTCTACCTCTGATGGAGACAAATGGGAGGAGGGAGGTCCAAGAACATCTTTAACTACACAGCGAGTGTCTGGTTTGGCCTGGGACACATGAGACTCTTTCTCAAAAAAGGGGTGGGGGCAGGAAAGCAGGAAGAAAGGAAGGGGGGGGGAAGAAGGGAGGGCAGGAAGGAAGGAGGGAGGAAGGGAGGGAAGGAAAAAAGGGAGGAAGGGAGAGGGAGGCAGAAGAAAAGCAGAAAGGAAGGCAGGTAGAAAAGGACACTAATTATGTTATTTGTCGCTGTGACGAAATAGCAAGCAAAGCATTTAGGAAGTGTACTAGGTACCTGCCCTGATGCTCTGACAGACGCCTGACAATTACAGGAGAAATGGCAAACTGGTTCACAATTCAAGGGTGCAATCCATCCTGGTGGGAAGGCGTGGCAGCCGGAGTGTGACAGCACTGGTCACACTGTGTCCACAGTCAGGAAGCATGGATGCTCATGCCCGGCTCAGTTTCTTCTTTGTATTCAGTCCTTGATCCCAGCCCATGGGACAGTGCTGCCGCTTTTAGGGTGGGTCTCCTACCAATCTAGAAAAACCCCTTCTAGATATGCCCAGAGCCTTGTTTCCAGGGTTATTCTGAATTCTGTAAAAGAGAAAGGGTTTCTTTGGGCCCCATCACAGTGGGAAGGCATGGTTGAAGGAGCAGCTTGTGGTTAAGGCGGCAGGAACATGAGGCTCCTTCCTCACACCTGGGCGCAATGGGAAGGTGTGCACAGAGAGGAATGAGTGCTGCTTCTCTGCTGTTTTGTTCCTATTTATCTTTTTATTCAGTCCAAGTTCCCGGCGTATTCATGGTGTCACACACATTCAGAATAAGTCTTTCCTTCTCAGATAAATCTCTAGAAATGCACTCAGCTCTGGGTGTATCTCCTAGGCAATTATAAATCCAGACAAGGGGCCAGGGAGATTGCTCTGAAGGTTAAGCACTTGTTCGCAAGCCTCATGAACTGAGTTCAATCCCCAAGGATCAGTATGGTAGAAGGAGAAAACCAGCTTCCACAGTTGTCCTCTGTCTTCTTCATATGTGCGCAAACATTAAGGTTTGTTTGGTTTTCTGCTTTTCGTTTGTTTTGGTTTGATTTGGTTTGGTTTTTCCAGACAGGGTTTCTCTGCATAGCTTTGGCTGTCCTAGTCCCTTTGTAGACCAGGCTGGCCTCAAACTCATTATTATTTGCCCGCCAATGCCTCCCTGAGTATTAAGATTATAGGTGTGCGCCACCTCGACTGGCGCACACACACAATTGGTTTCATAAAAAGTAAAAATAAATACATTTAGTAAAGTTAACGATGAAAACTAATCATCACAGAATCAAAGTCTGAAAGACCAAGGCCAGACATCAGCCTTGCCCTTTAGTTCGGGACTCAGGCAAATGCCTTTGTTCTCTGAGCTTTGAATTCCTTATTGTGCAATAAGATGATAAAGACTTACCCATCTGCAGGTGGCTACAGACATTAAATATGAGAATGTCCTAGGTCACACAAGGCCAAGCCAGCTCCCTCTGTTGCCAGTTGAGAACAGCTGGCAACACCTGTGTAGACACTGGCAACCAACAGGTCCAAGGGGAACACTCCCGGCACAACCTAAGCATCAGAGCTAAGACAAATAATGTCCCTCACTCATTTTCTGCCAGGGCAGCTGCTCTTACATTAATATGATTCTAACTAAGGAATACAGGAAGCAGTTATGGCCAAGCTCATTACTGGACCTTAGTTAAGGTTATCACAGTATTGGCTTCTTAAATATGACCTTAGCTTGATCTATAATGGGCAAGGGATCCATTGCATGGCAAACCTACCTTCTTCAGAGCTTGGCTGGAAGGATACTCTGGTTTTAATGCCCCTACCTCCAGTGATCATACCTGGTACCCTCTTTTTCTCTTCCTAGAAGGGAGAGCTTGTCATCTGGTCTCTCGCTGATAGGCTGTTTGGCTTATTTCTCCTCTGTGAGATGTGATGACACTTCCCAACTATCTGTAGATTGTACAAATTTTCTTCCAGGGAGTAGAAACTAATCAATGTCTAGCCCCTCTTCATGAAGTCCCAATGACAACCCAAAGTCCACCTTGGGAACCATTATTAGGCTTGCTTACAGAGCATGGGAAAGCTGAAAATGGTTTCATTGGAAAGTCAGCACCCATGATGGATGATCCCCTCCCCAAGGCTGAGCGGATGGAGCCCCTTGCCCTGCTGGCCTTCCCAGCCTGTACTCTCTGGCACCTCCCCTATACTCAGGCTTTATGCAATTATGGGAGAAATAGCTGAAACAAAAGAGTAGGGTCCAGTGACCCCACTTCTTATTCTGGAAGAGAATGTAAATAGTCCATGGGCCTGATTGTGATAGATGCTCATAAGCAGACATAGCTGATCTCATAAAGATGGCCTCGGTTTGGCTCAGAGAACGGTCCCTTACAAAGAAGACAGGCCTGGTGTGATTCTAATTCGGACTTGGTGTTGGTGACAAGATGGCAAATAACATAACAGGCTAAACAGGGGCTGTGCCCTGGGCTCCTCAAAGCCACTGGGCCACTCTCTTTCCTTGTCTTCTGCCTTATGAGAAGTGGTCTAGAATGACCACTGCCTTGGAAGACCTGATGTTTCTCCTTCTCACTAGCTGGGAGAGGAGCCCAGCAATGGCACAGCCCTGCCCACCAGAAACACAATGCTGCCATTTTGTATTTTCAAAATCACCCATGAGAAGAGACTGAGGTCAGAGAGGAGGGCTTATGCAGTCCCCTCCCTTCCTCACATTTTTTAAGTTGTAAGGGCCTAGTGTTTCTAATTAGTATAACTTAAAGGATGTATACTCAGCTCGAAGTTCATGCCCACATTTCACATGGGACAAACCTGGGCACACTGTTCCCTTCCCTGGGCCTCAATTTGTTTCATCTTCAAAATGAGAGACACATTTACAAGGCCTGTTCTGTGGAAGAAAAATGTACACCAAAAGGCCCAGAAAAAGAGCTTTGAAGAGGCCAGAACACTTCTGTGCCACTGTGCCTGCCCTGGAGAGAGCCCTGGAGCTTTCCATAGCAAGTAGGATCCTACCCATTCTGCATGGATGCTTACTGCTTTCCCTGTGCAATCACGGCTTCCCTGTGCTCAGCTTCTCAGTCACGCACATGGAGAAGTGAGATGCAGCTGCTGAGGCCCTGGGGGCAAGCGGCCGGGCAGCTCCTGCAGCATTTTCTCCCCAGCATGTATGTGCAAGAATACAAGCTCTTGGATGCTGAGGGCCACTTCCAGAAACATGACAGTGACCCTCAATAATTCACTTTCGGCCCACGGGAGAGGTCTCACATTTCAATGTGCTAAAAACAGCCCTAGATGGAACAAGACTAAAAATGTGAAGGGCATGCCATTCATTCTTCAAAAGAGGCAGGAGTGGCTGGGAGAGCAGGGCATCTCAGCTCAAAGGGGGTTACTGTGGGAAACTGGGTACACAGGTCCAGATGAGTGGCTTCAAAGAAGAAAATAAGAATTGCCTTTGGAGAAGGAAAAAGAAGACGCATGAAGGGACAGGGCTGGCTAGACAGGCTCCAGCAACACACCCAAACTGCTCAGTTCCCTCTACACCTGCTACAGCACAGACAAACCCAACCCAGCACAAATAAAGCCTAAGAACCTGACAGAGAGGAAGAAATTGGTATTTGTGGAGGAAACTGTGTAACAAGTCAGGGGTACCACAGAGCAAAGCCAGATGTGAGCAGGCAGCTGGGCTACTCCACCAGCTTCTGCCCAAAGTGGAATCAGATGTCAAAAGTAAAACAGCGCAGACCAGCCAGGTGTGGTGGTACACACCTTTAATCCCAGCACTGGGAGGCAGAGGCAGAGGCAGAGGCAGAGGCAGAGGCAGAGGCAGAGGCAGAGGCAGAGGCAGGCAGATCTTTGTGAGTTTGAGGCCATCCTGAGCTGCACAAGGAGTTCCAGGACAGCCAGGGCTATACCGAGAAATCCTGTCTAGAAAACAAAACAAATGGCAACAACAAAAATCACAGACAATTTCCCATTACCCACAATGAGGTAGGAAATAAGAAAAGGTCAGAAAACAAGGGGCCATCAGGGCCAGGAACACACAATAATCAGCAACACCAGATCTAGGCCAAACCCTGGGCCTTGCCGGAACTGGGACAGAAGTGATGCCCACAGCCAGATGCTTCCTCTGTCTTGTGATGCCGGCATCTTGAAAAACACTGGCCAGGTGGTCCTCAGCATTTTTTTCTTAATTAAATCACCTGAAGTCAGAAGACCCACCTTTAATCTGGGTCTTTTGAGGTGGTAAAATCCACCTTTTAATCTAGACCACACCTTCTCCTGGCATCTTACCTAAAGGATATGGAAGGAAGCTCTTCATCTGCTTGCTCTCATTCTTGCTGGCAATTCCATTCCTTTGGCATTAGAGCCCACTTCTTCAGGATTCTGACCTATACTGAAGACCATCTGAGACATCCAAGTTCTAGATTCTTTGGACTTTTCATTGTTGGACTAGTAGGACTGCAGCCTGTGAGCCACTCTAATAAATTCTCTTTATTTTACAGATAGATGATAGATAGACAGACACACAGATAGATAGATAGATAGATAGATAGATAGATAGATAGATAGATAGATAGATAGGTTGACAGATTGATTGATAGATGATAGATTCATCAGCTCTGTTTCTCTAGAGAACCCTAAAACACAAGTTAAAACTGTATATTATACACATGCGTGGTTCCTTATGTCAACTACATCTCAACAAGGCTATTTTAAAATTCAAACAAACAAGGACAGCCTACTGTATGCTACAACATGGATGAATCTGAAGGACAGGAAACATAGTAAATAGGAGAATCAAACAGGACAGAGAGTGTCTGATTTATAGATTTACATATGAATATAAAACAGCATACTTCACAAAGCAGAGAGTGAAGTGGTGGCTCCCAGGGGCTGGGAAGGAGTAATGGGCTGCTAGTGACCAAGCCTGTATACTATTCTCATGTAAGTTGAGTAAGAACAGCAATAGGTGTTCAGTATAACCTGCATTCTATGGCTTGCAGTTAACAACACTGTATCATACCCTGAAAATTTTGTACAGAAAGTATGTCTCATGCCAAATGTTCTTACCAAAATGAAGACATGGGAGCAGATCCCACCCCTCCCAACACACACACACACACACACACACACACACACACACATCTATTAAACTGGGGTGAAGTAGACATGGAGCAGACAAGGGACTCATTTCCATGGGAGTCACTATACCTTGAGCTGGATCCTATCTCCCTTACCTAGGACCATTTGCTCTGCTAAGCCTACTATCCGCAGTACGGTCCTGTGGCAGCAAGGCCTCACGGGGACTGTCTACTGTCTACTCAGGTTTTAGAAGATTTCTGGGTCAGCCCTTAAATGGCTCAGATCCAAATCGGTGACAACGGGGATTAATTTCCTCTCTCAAAATCTTTAATACATAAGGTGCTGCAGTCGGGCGTACTATGACGCAGGTAGTGTGGTGTCAATGACAGTGAGTTTCCAAATATTCTCCACTGGGTTTTGGTGTCAACTTAGTAGCCTCTAAGTGAGAGCATTAACCCACTGTAGGAGCCCTGCTGCTCTGTTCTTCTCAAATGAGGCCCTTAAATACCTAAGCCTTAAATACCTTACATACCTTACATACCTAAGGTCTCTTACGTGGATGGCTCTCTAACCATGTGTCCATGTGCTTACCTCCTCAGCTTCTCTTGTACCCACATACCTCTACCTGTGCCCAAGAGGTGCTCACTGTGGGGAAGAGCCTTTGAAGAAAAGGGCCAATGAGGCAGGAGGTGCCTGAGTAGACATGTGGAGGGATGGTCAGATCAGCAGGGAGATAGTGAGGAAAAAGTGAAGAAAGAGATGGTAGGCAGGCAGTTCAGGCTTGGAAGAAGAGCTGCATGCAATCCTGCAGGGGCTCTGGCCAGGGTGGGGAGGGCAATGGGTCAGGTGGTGAGGCAGAAAAAGAGGGAAGATCTAGGGGTGTGGGAATCTAGCTGGGGGCCAGAAGCTTCAACACTCAACCATTGGAGTCAACTACAGATAATGCTTATTTTTCTAAAGACATCTCAAACATGGACCTTAAAGACAACAAACAAAGGTTACTCTGTTGGGGCCAGAATATTCGAGAGCTCCAGAGCACTCCCTCAGCCCTAATCTCAACAGTATCCCTCACAACGCCACATCACAACTCCAAAGGAAACAAATAAACAGGCACATGGTTGGTTTGTTTTTGTTTCTTTGTTTTTGCTTGAAATGTAAACTTCACCTTCCCAAGAAGGCTTCCTGTCACCTCCCCTTCCCCTTTGACCCATCCTCATTCTTCTAGCCCCACAGACTGTGTCTAGTTACTGTTTCTCCCTACATCTCCACCTGCCCTTTGAGTCTATGCTACTCACTGGGTTTTGGCTTTGATAGTACCTCCCCAGAGGGACCCTTTCTGCCTCTTGTTGGCCTCTCACTTGGGGCCAACCTGTTATCTTGGCATGGGCTCCATGGTCCTCAGCACCAGTTACTCTCCTGTGTGTTTACATCCTATCCTGCCTTCCCTCCAACCATACCTTAATCTCATCCCCAGCATACAGCAGCCCTGGGCATACAGTGGTCACTTGGTGAATATACCTAATAGCACATGGTACCCAGAAATGCTTAATCAATATACTCAGTGCCTCTCTGCCCTTCTGGTCTGGGTTTTGCTCTCTCCATGACCCATAAGCTCTCAGCTCACCTGCATCCCTGTTCCCAAGACAAAACCATATCTGACCAGTGGTACCTGCCCCCCAGTCCTCTGAGGCCCACAGAGCAAGAGTCCTTCCAAAAGGCTTTTCCCAGGGGAGATGAATCCCTTCTTCCTTTGGGCCTCAGGATTCAGTCAACATCTATCTTCTGTGTTTTTTTTTTTTAATTGTTCTTTAAGGCATGGTACCTTTCTACAACAACATATGCAATTAATTAATTTTCATAACTGAACTACTGTATTTGGCAGGAAGAACAAATTCCTATGCCAATTATACACAAACCACAAGACCCCTTCCTGAGTAATGTGAAGCCCAGCTTTGTGCTTGTACAATGCTGGATTGTGGGAGAACAGCAACTTTCTTCCACATTCTTGTTTTACAAAGTGACATTCACTGGTGTGTCCCTGGTATTCTGCAGTTGTGTGAGTTGAAGAATGCAATTCTAAGCTAAAAAGAACAACAATGATGGATGAAAGGATGTGCACACACGGAGAGAGAGAGAGAGGGAGAGAGAGGGAGGGAGAACAGGAAAAAGGGAGGGAGGGAGGGAGAGAATAAGGCATAGGACTCCTGGAAGGCAGGAAGCATTCATGGGTCACAGCTGAAATTCCCTGGTGTTGATCATTACGTTTTTCCAGCAGGAGAGAGTTGACAGATGCAGGGGAGGCTGACACATATACCTTGGAGGCCTGAAGGCTGGAAGCTGGGGGCAGGAGGGACACAGCCAGGGCACTGTGTAGAGGTGGGGTGGGGGGGAAACCCTTGAGATTCTTATTCTGAAGTTTGGCAAACACTGGGCCAGGCCACAGTCCAAGCAGACAGCACTAGAATCTATACAGGGCATTTTTCTGGGTCCAGGGCTACTCTAGAGTGAAAAGAAAGGACAAGGCATCATGGCCAGGATGAGTTCTACACATGAAGACTCTCCTGTTTGCTGCAGGGCAGTGAAGCCTGCTGCCTGGGAGTCTCTGTGGGCTGCTTCCTACACCAGCAGAAAAGTTCCCACCACATCCGTGAAGCACAGGTCTCCTTTCAGTGTGCACAGACCAGATAAGCCACAGAAGGCTACAGATGGCAGCAGTAGCGGGGCAGTATTTCTTCTGACAAAATAGAGAACCTGTGGACAGGTAGCCAACACAGCATTTGGCACTGAGTCTGAGAGACCAAAAGATTAGAGGTGGCTATTATTAACACTTAAGGCCTAAACTAGTTGGGTGGGGAGGTCCAGTAATGCCCTGAGGGGAAGAACTCGCCTTACCACATTCTTTCCCCCCCCCCACTACAGTTGCTAGGAAACTGGCCCATCCCCCTAGGGAGGGACACCAGATCATTAATGGTTTGGGGACCTTCCTATAGCCAATCAATTCAAAATGCAACGTTTCAACCAATAGATGCTCGCCAGGTAGGAATCGCCCCTGCCTTGGGCATGTTGGGAGGGACCAGAATCTTTAAATCATCCAACTAACTTGAGCACAAGGCTCTTGGCTCTCTCCGCTTAGGTGGTGCGGGGTGTGAGCCCAAGCTGCAACTTGTAATGATTTATAATAAAAAGAGCCTCATGTGATTTGGGGTATCGCGGTTCAGGCACAACAAGTCAGGCTACCTGTTGGATTACTGAGGCGTCTCAGCTCAGTAATTTCCCATCTCCTTTTCACAGTTAAAAATCTGTGCAAAACGAAGGCACCAAAGCAGTATCATCTGGATGTTCCGGAAACCAGAACCTGCCAAACATATGTGTTTGGTTAGGAGACAAGCCCATGACTGTTCACCTACTACCTCAGGCTCCTGGCCTCTAAACTAGAGCCAACGGAGCAGAGGCCAAGGAAGCTCTTTGCCATGATCATCCCACTTGTGCACTATCACAAGACCCACCCCCTTCTGAAGCTCCTGCCCTGGGGACTCTCCCTGACCCCATGAGCCAGGGTTCATGTCTGCCAGCAACCTGGACTTCTCCCTCGAGTCTAGAATTCCTCCCACTCCACAACGCATGGTCCTGTTAGCAGTCAGACCCCTGTGAATGACATTTACACTGACAAGGCAGGGAGACACGGAAAAGGCAGGGGTAATGGAGACTAAAGCGAACGCCTTAGCCCACAGGAGACCTGGGCTGCAGTGAGGACGGCTGTGGGAGATGCCAGGATGGTGAGCAGATGGCTGTGGGCGCCACTGAACAGCCACAGGGCCCGTGTCATGATTTCCCCATGGTCAGCCAGTAAGTGGCCCTTGAAACACCTCGGATTGAACTGCACAAGTGGACATATGCTGGAAAAAGACCTATAAGTTTCCAACAGCAGGCAAAGTGAGACTGTCCCCTCCCACACCAAATGACTCTCGGAATTTTAATTGGATTTGCTCAGAATTACAGTTTGTAAATAGGTCACAGAGAAGAAATTAACCAGGAAGTCATTACATGGAGGATGCAAGCATCAAGAGTTTACTTAACACCTAGGACATGCTGGGCCTAGATAGAAACCAGCACCCCGGGAACACACGTATGTAGTTGCACGAGAGAGAGACTGTGAGAGGGTGTGAATGTGTGTGTGTGAGTGTGTATCCATGCATGCTCACATGTACACATGTTCATCTCTGGCAAAACAACATGGCATAACAATGCCAGCATCGTGTTATGAGTCATAAATAATCCAGTTGTGGTGCAGAGTATCTGAGAGGATGTGTGCATGCTGTGTGCAGTAGCACACTTCATGGTGTGAGGGGCTTAGACTTCCGAGGGTGCTGGAAGCAACGGTGCGTAAGGGCAGAGTGAAAACTGTGCTTAATGGAAGGGTCAGAGACATGAGCAGGACTGGTTTCTGACAAGTTAGGTGTAGTAGGGGATTCCGTTGTTCTCACGAAGCACCTGCCGAGAAAGGCAGCCACACGTGGAGACTTTCCACACATGCACGTACAAATGAAGTCTAGTGACACAGCCCTAATCTGGCTCCAAGTACATATTTGGGGAGCACAACAGGCTCCACACCTCAAATGTCCAAGGAGGACCATCTGGATGTACAGGAGAAAGAGTTTCTCTCTGGGCACAAAGGACACGGTAGTGTGCACTTTCTAAGTCGGCTGCCTCACTGCTTCTGAACTTTGCACTTACAGTGTGTGGACTTCTGTAGGAACTGCCAGTCCCTTTGGATGTCCAAGTTCCTAGCCAGCGATGACGAAGATTGCTTGGTCCTGGTGCTGGCTATGGCACTTAGGGGAATGGAACTGCCTGTGGATGTCAGAGCCATAGCGTGGGGAGGTGACTCTAGAATTATTGCAGAGGAAGAAACAGAAGAAACTGGGTCAGTGGCTCAGTGGCTAAAGCACCTGCCTTACTGGCTTGAGGAACAGAGTTCAATCCCCAGCACCCACGTAAAAGGTCAGTTATGGTGGCATGTACTTAAAATGCTGGAGACAGGAGGGTTGCCAGGGATTAGTAGCTGGGCAGCCTAGTCAAAGAGCCCAAAACTCTGTGGACACCTCACCATAAATGTGTGTGTGCTGACCTAGAGACAACTCCTGTGGTACTCTTGTCAAAGAGTGTGGTTTCTTTTTACCCTCGACCTAAGAATCTGCCTGAGGATAAATGGAGTTTTGTACTAATTTCATAGGCAGAGGAGACTTCAAGACAGCCTGAGTCACGTGGTTATTAGTGATCACTCTTATGCAGATCTATAGTGAAAAAGGGCAAGCGGGGCAAAAAAGAAACAAAATATGGAGCCTGAGGAGAAAAGGGAAACCTGGAACGCAATGTTGGAGCCAAGCCCTGTGTTCAAGAACATGATAAATCTAATAAAGGGAGTGGTGCCCTCGGGGCACGGACGCCCAGAGAATCCTACACCCTGTGAAAAGAAGAGGTCTGAAGGATTCCCTCAACCCAAGAAACAGCTTCTGTGAAAATCTTATGTAAATGAAATTCAAGGAGGTCAAGTTTTAGCCTCTCCTGCAGACATTGGAATTTGGCAAAAATGGCCACATGGGCCTAGATTTAAAGTCAAGAAGGATATGAGGAAAGGGGTTATGGATTCTCCCTCCATACTTAAGGAAAGTCACTAGGTTAGGTTATGTGTCAGGGGACAAGTCCTGGCATGGCGGCCTGGAGAGGCCATTGCATAAAGCTGTGAATGTGAAGCCTGGAATGCACTGGAGACCCCAAGGTGCTAGAGCCCTGGGATGTCTTCCGAGGAGAGTTGCATACAAGAAGTGGAATTTGCCTGACACAGAGAGAGGTGTGCTGTAGTCAACAACGCTGGAAGGAGTCAGGGTTTGGAATTTGCCCAGTCTTTCTTTAATCCAGTATTTCATTACCCATGTTCCCTTTCCTCTCTTGTGGAACAGAACTGTATAGTCTGTGCCACTGTATGCTAGTGGTACATAATAATTTGCTTTTTTTTTTAATTTCGCAAGGAGTTACAGTTAAGAGACTGCCTTGAGTAGCATAAGAAAGTTTGCACTTTTAAATAGTCTTGAGACTCTGAAATACTATGAAGACTTTTGAAATTAGACTGAATGCATTTTGCATTACGACAGGACCATAAGCCTGTCAGCGCTAGGGAGCAGAACTGGTGTTTTGAATGAAAAATATCCTCCATACGCTCACATATTTGAATGCCTGGTCTTTACTTGGCACAACAGTTTTGGAAAGGATTAGAAGATGTGGCCTTATTGGAGGAGGGCTGTCACTGTGAGCCTCCCCCGCCCGCCCCTCTGGTGAGGTCTGGGTGTGAGCTGTGAGCTACTATTCCAGTGCTATGCCTTGCCAGCTTTCTGCCACGCTCCCCACCATGATGGTCATGGACTCACCCGCTGAACCCCAATGAAGCGCTTTCTTCTATAAGTTGCCATGACCATGGTGTCTCTTCACAATGACAGAAGAGTAGCTAGGACACCACCAGTGCTACATGCCACAAAAAAAAAAAAAAAAAGAAAGAAAAAAAAAGAAAAGAAAAGAAAAAAGAAAAAAGAAAAAGAAAAAAAGATTGGAGCAGGCGGCTGAAGGGGAAGAATCATTTCCAGCTGCAGGATGGACTTGGGACTCTTTCTCACAAATGAACTAGATTTTAGTTTTAAGGATATTACCATTCTTCCCATTCATCATTCCAAAGGACAATTCTAGTCCGGCCTCCTGATGAACTTGCATGGTGGGTGAAGCCAAAATGAGCGACCACCCATATCACTGAATTCTTAGATCAAAATCACTTACTTAGTCCATTTGTATTTTGTAGGCAGCAATCAAAGCCTAATCAAGTTTACCACAAACAGCACCATGCTGGACACTTGTTCAAGCCTACTTTGTAGCGGTGTTTCATTTGGCACCGCAATCTAACTTTGCCTAATAAATTAAATCAGTGAGTCTTAACTACCTGAATTATGCATGAACCCTTTGATGTCAATGCAAGTTTGATTATTTAATTTGTGTTACTATATTGAGTAATTCACCCTTGAATCTCCCTTGCATATACAATATATTGGGAATAAAGAACATTAGAAGGAAAGGGGGGTTTTAAAATGATGCTGAAAAAAATGACTTTCTGAAGTGTAAGAGCTAACTGGATGTGCCACACTCCCTAGCACAGACAGTGTCTGCCAGGCCCCCAGCTCAGAGCAGACACACCTATGAACAAAGAGATGACCTCTACCCTGAGACCCTGGGCTCATGGTGCTGTCCAAGGGTTAAGTGTAACAGCAGAACTTCTGATCTGTCCACAGAGAAGCAATTCTGCCCAGTTCCACCACTGATCCAACACGGCTTAGGGCAGTGACAGTGATAGAAACGGGCTCCAACTCAGAGGGGAAGGCTGGCTTCCCCTTCAGTGTTAGCTCAAACTGTTCAAACTCTCAGCAGAGAAGGAAGTTACGGCCACAGTCTACAATCTCTACAGTGTAAAGGTAATATGATTCTCCCTTGCGCCATCAGGGCCTGAGGCTATGTGATGAACCCAGGCAAGACAGCAGTTGATCTTCTGAAGAGGTCTAAAATGGCCTCTTTCTGCCTTTACTGTGGGCGGTCCCCTGTCACAGTGCACCTGCACACCATTTAGAGAGAGTGTCATTGCTAAACTCAGGCAGCACAGAGCAATATGGAATCTGTCAGTTTAGGTGTGTGTTGCCCCCCACGCCCCCCCACCCCACGTTCACATGCTCAAAGCTTGGTGCCAGATAGTGGTAGAACTGTTGAAAGCTACACAATCTATGAGAACTCCACTGGCCTGAATGAGTTAATGGAGGATTGAGTCTGTGTGTGTGTCTGTGTGTCACAAAGCAAGGAGACTGCACATGCTTGGTTCCTTCTGCACATGACTAAATAAACCTCTCTCTTAAGTGATCCAACCTTGGGTATGTTACTAAAGCAACACAAAACAGACTAAGGCATCTTTTCAGGAACACATAATATATTGATATCTAAACGAACCACACGCCACCAAAAATGTTTCTTCTAATTGACATTTAACTTGTTCTCATCTCTGGGAAGAATCTCCATGTATGCCTTCTTCCTTTGGTTTTGAATTATTTTAAATGGAGGCAAAGGATGTCATTATAACACTACTGGTCATCCCAAGGGACTGGGCCAGATTACACTGGCAGCAGAAATATAAATGTATCAGTCTCCATGCACGTCGACTGGCACTGGCTTAATATAAAATAAGCTCATCCATGCATATACATGGGTATGCCATATAGGCATTCATATATAATGGTAGTTTAAAGTAATGCAAGGCTTTCTTTGAATAATTAATATTTAATTAACAATCGTCATGGGGGGAAAATGCTCAGATGAGCCAGACCATTCTTGCTCCATGGTGAGATGGGCACAAAAAAGGGTACCGGTTTACTGGAGGCAACAGACTGATCCCTGGGGCTCGGGTACCCTTTGTGCCTGCATTTGGGTATTTGGAGGCCAAGGTGACCATGCACCTAGCACTCCTTCAAGCTGTAGTTCCTTTCTGCCAGCAGGCCACTCTGACCAATGCAGATACCTTACTCCAGCTCCTGGAAGGATTCAGAAGATGAGATAGGGTGCCCTGCACAAAAGCTGGTGGGAACCATCCTGACAAAAACAGCTAAGATATTTCAAAGTCCACACACTAGGTTGGTGACTGGCAGGGGACAGGAAAAGAAAAAAACATCACAGTGAAAGGCTTCAGGCGACCTCTGCAGCAACAATCAAAATAAGGACTGAAACAGCACAATGAAAATGCTGCAGAAATGGCAGAGCTAGGGGCGGGTCTGGCTGCCTGGAGTGCTACTGTACATAGTGACTTTGTCAAAACTCACAAAACCAAGAAACAGTAAGATTCGATGGTGGGATTGCATGAAATTAAAAAGCTCTGTACAACAAAGCAAACTGTGATGCAGGGAGGAAGTCTTTTCTAACTATATCTGATAAGAGATTAATATAGAGAATCTATAAAGAACTCAGAGTTAACTGCAAGACAAAGAAACCATCTAATTGATAAATGAGCAAAGGAACAGCGTTCTCAAAATTAAAAAGTGCAAATGGCCAATAAATATATAAAATGTTCAGCATCCTTATCCATCAAGGAAATGCAAATTAAAACCACACTCAGATTCCATCTGAGTAAGGATGGCTATCATTAAGAGAACAAATGACAATAAACACTGGGGAAGATGCAGGAGGGAAAGAAGACTTTATTCCCTGGTGGTGGGAATAGGAACTAGAGCAGCCACTATGGAAATTGATAAGGAGCTTTCTCGAAAACCTAAAAATAGAACATCATATGATCCAGCTATAACACTTCTACATACAGACCTAAAGGAATATATGCCAGCATACCAGAAATGCCTGCATACCTGTGTTTATTGCTACACTACTCATAGAAGCCAAGATACAGGGTGAACTAAATATACATCAACAGATATGCAGATAAAGAAGACGTGGCGTGTTCTACTGAGAAGTTCTAACCAGCTGTCAGAAGAACGAAATTGCCATTTTCAGGAAAAACAGATGGAATTAGAGAGCATCATGTTTACTGAAACAAGCCAGACCCAGAAAGACAAATACAATGTTTTCCCTCATATTATCTTAATACATGAAGGCAGAAGGTCTATGAAGGAGCTGGGAAGAGTCTAAAGGGAGGGGGAGGGCGGAAAGGAGAGGAAGAGTTAAGAGGATGGTCCGAAACACAGCGGAGAACATTTCTCTCTCATGTGCAAATCTAGATTTAACAGCGTGTAATATATACACACGCAAATGGCTACAACAATACTGGTACATACACAAGCATACAAACATACGTGGACACACACACACACACACAAAACAAACAAAAAAACCTTACAAAAGCAGAAGGAAACTATTTGAGAGGAAGGGGACAATAAGGGGAGAGGGCAAGAGGAACAAGAGTAATGGGAAGTAAATGTGAATACGTATATATATGAAAAGTCACAGAGAAATCCATTGTTTTATATACCAGCTAAAAAACTAATGAGTTATAAAAAATAACATTCACAAAACCATACAACAAAATAAGTGACCACATATGTGTGTGTGTGTATATATATATGTATATATATGTACAAGTCATATATAACCATGCAATAAATGAAATAAATAATTTCCATCTAGAACTTGTAAAGGACTCCCATAACTTACCAATCAAAATATAAACAACTCCAAAATGGACAAAAGGCTTCAAGTGTCACTTCAGAAAGGAAACCAATTTAGTGGCCAATAAGTCCATGAAAAAGTATTCGGGGCATTAGAACATGCTGGAATGTAAGGTGGAGTCACCCTCAGATGGGTGTGGGGCACCTGAAACTCTCCCGTGTTATCAGGCAAAATGCTGAAGCCATTCACAAAATTGTGATCAGATCACTCTTACCACATCAAACACAGGCTCAACATACAACCAACAATTCCACACTTAACATGACTGATAATTCTCCACTCTTAGACAAATACCAGCATCTCCATATGACCAATATCCTCCCCCAAATCATGTCTATAAGATTACTCATAAAATGATATTCGTAACAGTTTCATTTATTAATAGCCCAACCTCATGCTAAAGGTGAGTGATAAAGTATGGTATACCTACACACTGGACTATTGACTCCGCAATAGAGAGAGGTATGGACTGACAATGAATGGACCTTGTAAGCATGGCACTGACCACAGAAAGCCAGGGTCAAGAGAACTTACAGCAGCATGGTGCCTGCTCCCTGGACATCCAAACAGACACCAGAGAAGGAATCAAAGGGGAAGTCCTCTTATATTCAGTTCAATGACTGACAGAGAGGGAAAATGAGGGTTTCTCCAGAGAGGTGGAAATGAACTCTATCATGTTAAGGATATATGTTTCTATCTTTAACACAATAGTGTTCAGATTCCCACACCTGTTCAACTTGAAAACAAGTGACTGAAAATCACTACTGTCATCCTTACCAATGTCGCTGTTGAGAAAGGGAAGAAATGGAGTAGGTGGAAAGGGCAGACAACTGTAGAAGCCACCAGAAAGATATAGGGGACTCACTGCTCTTTCATTAGGTTTGAAGTTTTATGCATTAAATTGTTACAATCTTTTTTTAAAGATTTATTTATTTATTTATTTACTTGTATACAGTGTTCTGCAGGACACCTGCACACTAGATCTCAATATAGATGGTTGTAAGCCACCATGTGGTTGCTGGGAATTGAACTCAGGACCTCTAGAAGAGCAGCCAGCGCTCTTAACCTCTGAGCCATCTCTCCAGCCCACCAAATTGTTACAATCTTCATCACCTGTGATTACAAAGTCAGAGTGGCATTCATGCCCTCTCTTACCAAGCCATGATTTAGAAATGATCAACCATGAAAACACCAGAGTCAAAGAAAGAGGGTGGTGGAGAGAGAGAGGCCTTTAGGTCAAGCATGGGTCTACTACATGTGTCAAGTAGGGGACCTCAGTGACAAGCTCAGCTCAGAGGCAGCAACACCCCGTTCTTACGTAGTTCACTGTGCAACTTAAGATAATCATGAAGGTCAGCTTTGGAGCTGCCAGGAAACCTCAACATTAGAGCCCTCCACAGCCATGACCATGCTGTTAGTCTCTAACTTCAGGCAATTGTGTCTACTACTTTAGACACAGCGTCAGTTTGCAGTGTGTATGTGATGGAGAGAGATGACAGCTAAGTTTGGATCTTTCATGTCTCATCCAAAACCCACATATTAAAATGTTGATCCCCAACTTGGCATCTCTAGGATAATGGAAGTTTTAAGGGCTTATAAGGAGGTCTCAGGTCATTGCCCTGAAAGGGACTACGGGAGCATGACCCCTCCCCTCTCCCCTTTCATTGACAATGAAATAAGCTTTGTTCCAGCAATGCTACCTCACAGGCCTGAAAACTTCAGGGACAACAGATCACAGACTGGAACTGCCAAAGTTGTTGACCATGATACATTCTTCATTTATAAGATGATGATATCAGGTATTTGCTAGAATGAATAAAAAGCTCATATATTTAGATAAATGCATATGACATATAAAATACAGCCATGAAAAAAACATGTATTTGTTTACTTATATGAACACATTTCTTCCCATTGCCCAGAAGCTGGCTGAAACTGAACATCCAGTACATGTGATGCATACTGGATACTCAATAACAAATGGATCAATGAACAATCGATGAATGTGCATAATCCATGCTTTTAAAGAGCATATAGCTTAAAGGAAGAGAGAAACATAAACAGATAATCCAATGGCTTTCTAGTTTTCTCTTCTAAAAAAAGGTTTGATGGTACACATTATGGGGCCTTAATTTCAAAGAGATGGAGCCCAGAGCCAAGGCTGGACATAGTAGGAGTCGGAGGAGCTCCTGAGCATGTGAAAGGGCCAACCATACAGAGCAGACACCGGAGATGCTTCCTGAACAATGGGAAGGTAAGGGCAGCCAGAGTGGGAAGGGCAGGTCCACTGAGTGCTGAGAGAAGGCATTGCAGACAGAGGAACAATGGGGCAAGCAGAGGCAGAAGAGCCTAGCAAACCTGAGGCCAAGAGCAGGGGTACCTGGGTTCTGAAGGTAAAAATAAAAACCCTACTCTAATAGCAGGAGAGGGCCAGGCACTTGCCCTTCTCCTTGGAGAAGAACAAGGCTTTAACTGGAGCATGGAGAGCTGAGTTTAGCACATGGCTGGGGTAATTGGGTGGGGAGTGTGTAAAAGCCCAAGAACAGGAGTGCAAGCAGAAACACTGCAACTCAAGATGCTGTCAACACCTGGCGATCACCTCCATTCAACTGGAGATGACTCTCAAAGAGAGGAGACATTGTCCATCACTCTGCCTGCATACAATAAAGAACAATTCCCTCAAATCTCTCTACACTGCTTTCAGATCTCTCTATATTGTCACTTGCAAGAATATCAACTTTTATGAAATTTTAAAACAAATTTTTTGAAGAAAATATATTTCAGACAAAAAGCATGATGTAAACTGCCAAAGAGATGGGCTCTTACCAGCAGGGCTCAGGAGCCCTGGGAAGATGCTTTCTCTACTGAGAGACAAGCATGGGCTGGTCAGCTCCTCTGACCGAACCCAAACCTCAGTTCAGTGATCTGTAGGGTTTAAACAGGATGTAAGTCCATGGATGAGGCTGAGGAGGGGAAGAGGGGCAGACTGGACAAGAGGATGCACTGTGAGACCAACAGGCTGTCGGACCAGGAGCCACACCCACTGCAAGAGAAGGCAGCCAGAGCCCACTAAGAACAACATGGGAAACACAAGGTGCCCATCCAGGTACGCAGGAGGCAGAGCCCCATCAGAACTGGGTATAAATAAAATTGCAAGTCCATATTTGATTGCTCCATGAGGCATATCAGTCACACAACCACTAATGAAGGGGGAACCAGGGCCATATTCTTTTTAGTGAGGGTGGAGGTGAGAAATGTTGGGTGTGTTTAGTTCACTGTAATGTTCCTCATTGTGTGGCATACTCAGGAGCCCAGAGGAAGAAATGAGATCAGGACTCTGCCAGCACTGGCTGTTCTTGACAGTGCCTGGTCCTGTCTCTTTCGCACTGCAGCATGCCCGCCTCTGACTCCTCAAGTCCCAGCACTCTGTGCAGACAGCATTAATCCTGGGAATTCAATAAAACTGAAGAACCCTTAACAAGGAAAGAGTGTTGTTGGCAGAAGGAAATGTTTGAAAACATTCTTGCCCATTTCTTCCTTATCTGAAATTTGAGTTCTTACCCATCCCATGTGAGAGTCCAAGCTCCTGTTATCACAACCAACAGCCACCTAAAAGCCTCATGTTTTGATGACCTGGGATGAATAGCAACTTTTTGCTGAGAATTTAAAGGAAGAAAGAATCTAAAACATCTCATTAGACAGCAATGCATCTTATAAGGAGGAAGGCGTGGTGAATTTGTGGTGACTAAAGGCTTCCTCCACACAAAGGGGCCCCAAATGGTACTGGCAGATTGGAGACAGACTCAGCCCCACAGCTCAGACAGAGGGCATTCTCATCTCCCAAATAACAAAGGCAGGTGAGAGAGGGGCCCACCAGCAGCCCAGCCTGATATTTCCCTGCATTTTAACAACCTAATTAACATTACAGTAGTGACAGATTTGTGAAAGGGGTGAGAAGTCAAGGATTACTGAGTACTAAATTTGAAAATACTGCTTCAAATCCCCAGCCCTTGACAAAAATGTTGTTAATTTTGTATTTTTGTTCACCTGATATTTAGATTAATTTTCCTGCTTGAAAAAATAATTGCAAGAGATAAACCGTTCTTTCCCTTTTGTTAAAAAAAAAAAGAAATCTAGCTGTTTTGATTTAGTTCAAGACTACAAAATTAAATATTTTCAGCAAAGTCCACATAGGTCCAAGGTTATAACAAGAATGTTCATCGCTGGAGACAAAGGAGAATAAGTGTCTTCAGACACAGCTGGTGATACTCGCTAGGGACAGCTCTTCTGGAAAGCAATTTGACAGCAAGTACACAACGACTTAAAATGTTTGTACCTTCTGACTAAGGTACTAAGCCTCTGAGAATCCTCAGAAGACAATTTGGAATTTAGTCCAAGTCTTTCCACAGCGACAAACTATGTTTATCACAACAGAGTTTATAAAATTAGCGATAAAGAAAACAGTAGCTAAATGTTCAACATTTGAGAAAAGAAGAAGAAAAAAGCATATGGTGTTCTCATAACATACATACTCTTTACAATTAGAATGAGGATGAATGTTGAATGAAACCTAGAAATGTGACCATCAACAGAAGGAGGCAAGAAAACAAACAACAACAACAACAACAAAAGAGCATTACATCTCAGTAACCTAGAAAGAGCTAGAGCCTTTCCAGGTCTAGGTCTAGCTCTGGGAGTGTGAGCCTTGCGCTGCACTCACTGTATAAGACCATGCAAACCACTTCCCTCTCTGATCTTCCATTCCTTATGAGGCAGAGAGGAAAATACCCACTCTAAGAACTGTTTTAATCAAAAGCTTGGAATCAAAAAAGCTTGGCACTCAAGAATGTGTAAAAAATGTATACAAAACATGCAAAACACAAATGGCAGTTTTGTTTTGTTTTGTTTTTCTTCCAACATTTTAAACATCTTCTGTACTAAACAGGTTACACTGTTATAATAGAAATGAATCTGAACAGATTTAAAATTGACCACTGAATTATCCCGAATGGGAGGCCCAGTGGAGATGTTATTAGTACTTTTGTCCATCTGTTGCTGCCTTACATGAGAACCAGCTGTTCTTAATCCACAGATAATGGCCACCTCTGTGGATTCTGTGCTGAGCAGGACTCTTATCCGGCTAAGAGTCTCCTGTGCTGCTATAGAAACCGCACAAAGCATAAGAGCCTGCATCCAAGATCTAGCCCCAAACCTACCTTTCCAGAAGGACATGAAATGGAGAAGGGGCGGTGCCAGCTGTGCCAATTCCCAGGGCAGGGATGCTCTCTCCCTCACCAGGTAGGATGAGGTCCTGAAGGCCCTTATCAATGAACACTAACAAAAGGCTTTATTATTGGCCAAAAGATACATCTACCTGTGAATCCTGGTTGGAGGGAGGGGAGAGCGGGCAAAGTTTTAGAGCAATGGTTCTCAACCTGTGGGTCTTGACTCCTTTGGGGTTGTATATCAGATATTTACATTACAATTCATAGAAGTAGCAAAATTACAGTTATGAAGTAGCGACAGAATAATTTTTATAGTTGAGGGGTCGCCACAACATGAGGAACTGTATTAAAGGGTCACAGAGTTAGGAACCACTGCTTTAAAGGATGTGACAACCAATATCCTTTCCTGCCTCAGGGAGGTTTTCCAAGCACTAAAAAGTGCCAGACACAGAACTAAGCCCTGGCCTGGTACCTTCTATTTCACCTCACACAAACCATCCTGGAAGCAGGCTTGTCATGACTCTCATCCTACAGGAAAAACAAACAAAACAAAACAAACAAACAAACAAAAAACAAAAAAAAACAACTGATGTCTAGGGAGGTACGGAAACTTGTCCAGCAGGAAGGCTGGAGTGAGGATGAACACAGAGCCTGGGTCTCGGCCCGTGACTATCTTAGCTCTCTGTCTGGGTTGTCTGTGGCCAAAGCACATGTAGACAGAAGGTGGTAGCATGCTGACATGTCACTACAGACATAGAAAGAGGAGACCATAGCTCATCCTTGGTGGGTAGGACATTCTAGGGAACAGTAGAGACCGTCTGACTAAAACTCCACGCACCCAAGTGCCTACTTCCAACAATGCAATGCCACACATGACTGTGTCAAACATTGGGTTCTTGTCATAATTTTGTTTATAAAAACAAACAAACAAACCAACATGGAACCACTGGAGTGAAAAAGACATGTTTCAACCTTTTCTATGTTTACCATACAGATAAAACAGCTCTTTTTGATGCAGAAGAAAGTATTCCTTAAACGAGAATCACTGAATGCTCTTCTGAAAAGAGATGATGCTACAACAGTGGCTGGACCTGAGTGTGAGCGCTCTGGATGTCAGTGGAGTGGTGTGAAGTTTCAGATCCCAAGAGATGACCCATCTGTTGCTCTGTTTCAATGTGAGCATCTTACTCTTGCTCTGTCCCAGACCACACTGCTAACCAAAAGCACTGTCTTCTTCCATAACTCCAAGAGCAGCTGCGAGCTGGTCCCTGGCTGACCATCTAACGTGGTGCACCAGGACAAAGCCGGGACCTATCTCCAGCACACTGCCTACCCTTCCTTCCCTATCCGCTGTGAAAAAAATGCCTTCCTCTCCAAACCCAGCAGAACTCTCTTCTGTCCATGGTCTTATAACTTCCACGCACCCAACCACAACTTCTCCTCCCCTCAGAATCATTTGCACCTCATCAGAAGGGAAGGATGGTAGAAAAGAAGAAAAGATGAAGATGGCTAGCTTTCCATACACACTGCCAAGAGAAAGGACTTGGCTTTCCTTGCCTGAAGCACGAGGCAGCCTGAGTACTGTCATGCTTTCCCTCTAAGGAAATACAGATGAACTGGAAACACAGCTGGCTATGGCTGAGGTCAGGAGTCACAGAGGTACATGGCACAGGTGGAAGGCATGGGGTACAAAACATGCTAACCTCAAGAAAGCTAAGATCAGAAGATAAGGATAAAGACATGGTGAGGGGGGGGCGCTGGTGGGGATAAAAAGAACTGAGGCCAAAGAACAAGAAAAAAAAGTGGGGAGGGAGAGGAGAGGCAGTGACTATCAGCTGGGAGAGGATGGCCACGTGGCATATCCGGCTAGCTCAGGCAGAGCTACCTGACACCCCTGAACCTTCCTGGCAAAGTCAACAGAAGTCATGAAGCTCTTAGGTCCTACTTCCCCTGTACTTTGCTCCCCTGCCTGGTTCCCAGAGTTTCCACGGTAGCTTCTCTTCAAACTGTTCCACCATCTCCATTTCCCAGCCTACATGGCCTATAAGAGGTGCCCATTGTTCTCTACCTGCACCCCTCATGTCCTCTGGCTGTACAATTCCACCCTTCTCTTTCAATCCACAGCATCGCTACACAGACTCAAAAAACAAGCATACCATTCAGAGTCTGCTGTGACCCTCCTCAGTACCCCAGTCTCATCTGTCCCAGCTATTTCAGAACCTAGGATCCATGTGATGCCTGGGCCTTTGCACAGCTGTCATTTCTGCCCGAGAGGTTGAGCTCATCTGTCCTAGTTAAACTAGCCCAGGCCTCCCTGGGCTGCATGCCCACACTCTTCCTAGAAGCGCTGCACTCAGCAATCAAGCTTCCCCTTTACTCCCATCACTTTCCCACTAGGCTGTAAGTCTGTGATCACAGGATTCTGTTTGTCCTGAACATCCTGTTTGTTCTGTGCTTGATGTCTCAAGACCTGACACAAAGCAGTCTCCCACTTAGCATTTAGTGACTAGCTTTGTTGTATAGGAAATGTACGAATGTGTCCCCTAACAGGCAGTGACCCACAAACAAAAGCACTCTTGAGGATAATTGAACAAGCACTTAGAGGCTGTGTTTGCTGGGAAATGTCAGCTCCTCACTTGGGCACACAGGTAACTACACAAGGGATTATAGGCTGGTCTCTACCCACATTCAGTCTCCTTTACTTTGGATCACTGGCTTTCCTTGCAGGCTGAAGGCACAGAGATGTGTCACTGCCCTAAACCTGCAGTCAAACAACCTCAGAGAACAGACGAAGGCAGCTGTCTCCAGGGCAACACTGCCCTGAAGAACAGGGCACTCACCTCTGAGGACCAGTCCACAATAAGGACTTTAGAACACATCCCAGGACCTGACCTGAGACAGGCATGGATGGGGACCACTGCTTAATTAGCATACCTCTTGCCTCGTGGCCTCTTTCTTCTGTTGGAAATTCATGTCAATACCACAAAGACAGACTTGGGATCACTAGACCCCTTTATCTGTTCCTCTTCCCAATATGGCCACATTTTACATCTCTCTGCTTCACATTATCATTTGCATCTTTGATTGACCAATTAGAAGAGGTGGCCAAGTCTAGCCTGTTGGGACTGCTGCAGCCCTTTTTCTCTAAAACTTCCAGTTACAACAAGATGCATACACTCAGAAAGACAAGTGACCTTGGGAATAAGTGGATATGCCAAGAGCAGGCCATGGGCACCTCTCCACTTCACTAGGAAAGGAGGCCAGAGGCCTTGTGAAGCCATGAACTCAAGACATCATCCAGGCCATAAAATTTAACAGAGACAAAATGAGGTGGAGGGGAGAGGGAGAGAAGGGAGGAGTGCGGAACTTGGCAAGGGGTGAGGAGTGCTGGTGAGGTAACTCCACAGTAAGATGGTTAAGAGTGCATACTGGGGCTGGAGACATGGCTCAGAGGTTAAGAACACTGGCTATTCTTCCAAAGGTCCTGAGTTCAATTCTCAGCAGCCATATGGTGGCTCACAACCATCTATATTGAGATCTGGTACACAGGAACAAAGGCAGGCAGAATGTTGTGTAAATTAAAAAATAAATCCTAAAAAAAAAAAAAAAACAAGAGTGCATACTGTTCCTGCAGAATGCCTGAGTCCTAAGTCCTGAGTTTTGCTTCTCAGCAATCAGCTTAGAACCAACTGTAACTTTAGCCCAAGGGGGATCCATACATGCACACACATGCACACACACACACAGCAATCCATAACAGGGAAAATGGAAACATGGTCTAATGATATAACTATTGTACTTCCTTACATTCTTTGACATTTTTCTTCACCTTGAGGAGACCTCATAGGGAAAAATTTTTCTCATTGTAAATAAACACACCAGAAGTGCAACAGGCTCCTAAATTTTCACATCATTCTCTCTCCTCAGTTATACTAAAGTAAAATTACCTTGTAAACTTTTATTTAAATACATGTATGGTGTGACATCACATTGGGAGAAGCGCTCCCTTGCTGGCAAGGCTCTCTCTCATCCATACTGTCTGTGGCCAACACAATGGTAACAACTGCTGTCCCTGGGGACTAGAATTGGTTGTCTTCTTCTCTTTGTCTTTCTCTAGGACTTGTATTTTGAAATTATTTTTGATAGGTATATAATGATAATGTACTTATGAGATACAAGGTAATTTTTGGATTCAAGCAAACCTTCAGGGACTTGGCACCTCCATCACCTTGAACTTGGATTCCTGTTGCATCGAACTTCCAGCCCTCCTTCTGACTGCCGAGAGACCCCGCATTACTCTTAGCAACTTCAACCCTATTGTGCGACCCATTCCTCCTAATTATAACTTCACAGTTGTCAGCTTATTCCTGTGCCGTGGCCACCACAATCTACTCTCCACTCCGTGAGATCAGCTTCTTGAGAGTCCATACACGAGTAAGGCCATGCAGTATTTGTCATTCTGTGCCTGGCTGATTTCACAACACAGTGTAAGCCGGATCCATGCCATCACATGTGCCAGGACCTCACCCTGCAGCTGCGTAGTATTCCATTGTGTGTATAATACTCATAGTGCTCATCCCATTCATCCCGAGAGAAACATTCAGGTTGCTTTCACACCAGGCCTCTGTGAACATGCTGCAGTCAGCACAGGTGACTCTCCTTCATGTGCAAGTTTCATTTCCTTCAGGCGTACACAAAGCAGTTCATAAAGTAGTTCTATTTTTGGTTTTCCACAATGGCCACTGTAATTCACCTTCCCACCCACAGGGTAAGAAGCAACCTTATCTTAGCATCCTTGCCAGCATGCACTCACTACATCTTGTCTTTGATGGTGGCCATCATTCTGTTGACATGAAGGATGTCTTCACAAGGGCTTTGGTTCATTCCTCCCTGAGGGCTAGTGAGTTTCAGCATTTAGAAACAGAAAACCTGTAACAACACTGCCCCCCGCCCCCCCACATTTGTCAATGGCAAATAAGTCCTCTCTGCACTATGGCACCGCAGCTTCCTCCCAATCCCCCTCACCCTGATGATGCTGAGCCAAGCTTGCTGTCCTCCTTCCTGACTGCCTTACAGCCTAACTCAGAAGCCATTTGCTCCCCCACTTCACTCCCTGATAGCCCCTTCCCTCCACACCAGGATCCCTAGGTTTGTCCTGGAGGTCACCATTTGTTGACCATCGCCTGACCTCTCCAAGCTGGGACAAAGATGTGGGAACTCAGTGGTACTTTCCCACGAGGAACCCTCCTGTCGGGGATGTGTACAACAGAAATGTGCTAGAGAAGAGCGAGGGTAGGCCCTCATCTTAGATTCCAGGGGGCGGGGGCGCTCCAGTCATTCAGATTTTGGTGAGAACTGAGTGTGGTGTATGCACAATCTGATGTTGACACAGGGAAGAGTGGGATTCTTTCAGGGACATAGTAGTGAGGGCTGAAGTGCAGTCTGTGCACCAAGTGCTACTTCTGTCATAATTGTGAAGTAACTGATAACACCATTGGGCAGACTTAAGTAGTCCAGGTTCTCATAACTGCTGAACCACAAAACCACCACTCTAGATGGTGGCTTCTCATACCTTCTCACAGTCCATCCTCATAACCAGCACTGTATGCTTATCATGCAGAGATGCAAACATGTAGAGGCAGGGGTCTGCCAAACCGTTCCACCGGCCCCATCACTTACAGATGAATGGTTTGAGGTTCTGCCCTCCTCACCAGTTTTTAACCAGACTTAGGCAGTGGTACCTTTGGACACAATGTACAGAGGAAAGGGGCCCTGGTTCTTAGGTTCATTAGCTAGTTGGTAGGCCATTCAAACCCCCTGGATACCGCTTTTCTCCTTTGTAAAATAAGAACAAGAGTGCACACAGTGCCCCAAATTCTGAAAGTCAGGGAAATCAGGCGTTGCCTATAGGCAGAGTGGTATTTGGGGGAGAAACTCTATATAATGCCTGGAGCTGGCCAGCAGGAAAGAAGGCTGTTGGATTGAAGGTGTCATGAACACCTGAGGTGGGGCTGGCCTCGGGTCTGGGGCAGGATTGTGGGGCTGGCTGGAGGTGAGGTGGGGCAGCAGTGGACGGCCTTGGAAGCTGACCTGGGGTTGGCCTGAGTCACTGGTAGTTAACCGAGACTGCTGGGTGGGGCAGTTCTAGCCCTGAGTTTCCAATTCTGCTATTTTTGTAACTTAATCGCAGCGGGCAGAATGGCAGATCAGAAGCCTTTGAAGCCGACTTCAGAGGCCCACTGCCTCCATGGCACCCCACACCAACCACTTCCTATGTCTTTCATCTCTGCTCTTATCTAGATCACCACAGTTAATTATTTCACCCAATATTAGCACTCTTTCCTTGCGACTTTATGATGAGGATGCCTTCCATCATCTCTCCAGAAGAACCTTGTGGTTTCTGCAGGACCGCCCCCCTCCCCCCACCGGCAGCAAGGTTTTGGTGCCTCAAGAGTATAGGTATTGGAGTGGCTGCTCATCAGAGCATGGAAGGTAGGGTCGTTCCACTGAACCCACTTCCTGGGAGCGTGGGTAATGTGTTTGGGGGCTCTGGAGGCCCTCCATCAGTCTTCCCCAAGAGCAAGAGAGAGTCACAGCAGTTGGTTCACCCTCCCCCTGGCCATCCCTCACACACTTCTGTTAGGCATTTGTGTGCATCGGGCTCCAGTTCAACCCTGGGATAGAAAAAGCTAGAGGGGTCACAGGCTAGACAAGGAGGTAGATTCCCTGGGGAGGAATGGGAAGTAAGGGACAGGAGAGGGAACTCTAGGAGAGGGTGGGAGGGAGTGGGCAAGGGAAATAAACTGCCTGGCTCTGGGCTTGGGAATTTCATCTGGTTCTCTTTTTCACTCGAAGGGGCATGGGCTCCTATCTGGCATTTGAATTTCTCAGGATTTACTCTCCTGTTTAGGGGTCCTTCTCTTTCTCTGTGCAGTGTGTCTGTCAGCCCCTAGGCTGGGCTTTAGTCTTTTGGACCCTGACCCTCCCTTCTCCTAGCACCCAGTCAGTGCATCTCCATGACAGTCATACAAGTCTGGTCTGTTGTAGGAATGGGATCCCCTGTTTGGCCTCAAGCTGGCTGACCACCTCCCTACAGGCATGGAACACCACTGCTGTGTGACACCACTGCTCTGGGTACCTTTCACTCTTGGGGAGGACAGGTTACCTGAAGAAGGGGGTGACAGTTTTCAGGGCCAGTGATGAAGTGTACAAGGGTCTTGGTGCTGGACTTGCATAGCCTAGATGTCCAGTAAACAAGGAATTATTTGGATTAACTCCAACCTGCTGGTCTCCCAGGGAAACTGAGATGAGTCACCTGGTGACGCAGCCAGCAGAGATAAGATCATGAGGATGTGGTTTTTTAAGTGGTAGCTGTTTAATGTCAGGCCAGAAGAGGGGGAGAGGGGAAGGGGAAGAGGATGAAGCAGCAGCAGCAGCAGCTTGCTCTCAAATGCATATTTACTGACAAACAGAAGCCAGGAGTTGCTGAGCCTCTGCCCCAGCTCTGAGCCATTGTCATCCTGGCTGCTGTAGGAGCTGCTGGAGAGGGCAGGGGTGTCTGCAGATAGCAGAGTCCTGACAGATGTATGTGGCTTTATGTGGTTTTGCCGGCCTTTCCTTAGCAGGGGACAGAAACTAACTTCATATGGCAGTGCACAGCAGACTTCAAACCCTGCCAACCTGCATGTGTGCTGAGGAGAAGCCAGTGGTGTCCCTGTCCTGTTCTGATGAGGTAAATGAGCATGATGTCTCAAGTCTCCTGGCCTCCTTGTCCTCCATGCACAGAACTCCTCTTGTGAGTCTGGTCCTCTGTGCAGAGGCAGGTGGAAAAGCAGCTCTAACAGCCATTGTCCTTTGCTTGTTCCAAACACGGAAAGCTCACAGAAAAAAATGAGTTTGCTTTGGGGACAATATCAAGCTGAGGAACACTTGAGATTTAACAGCTAGAAACAGGGCCATAGATTGGAACCCTCCGTGGTTCCTGTGTGAAGCTGAGGGACATGTGAAGGTCACACCAGGACCCTCATGGGCAGAGAAGGAAATGAACCCCAAGACATGGGCACCTGCCTGAGCACACCATGGCACTGGGATTAGAAACCAACTCCAGCCACCAGTCTGAATTTCCAGGTTTATGGTCTTTTACTCAAAGGATTCCCTCAGGCCACACACTTGCATAAACTTTGAAGATTCCTCTGGGGCACCCTAGCTAGCCATAACAGGTTCTACAGTGACCATCTGTTCTGTGTGCCTTCCATTCCCCTCAAAGGCTTGGGAGCTAAGAAATAGCCCCATCTGGCCTTTCTCCATTGCTACTATGAGATGTGCTGCCTAATACTCTCTTGACCACCTACCTCCTGGGGAACCACTTGCTGTTCTATATCTACCGCTCTGAGCTGGGCCCTACTGAGTTCCTGAGGAAAGACCAGTGTCGGGCACAGTTTCCTGGAGAGTGCACCTGTAGGGAGCTACCCATCCATGTTAACACTTCGTACAGTCACCTTCCACTTCACAGACGATTAAACTCCCACCTGGCTTTCCACCAACATATCAGCCAGCACACGTGGCAAGTTGAGGTGTGAGCAAGCCAGGCTGACTCCCAAGGCCTTGAAATAACACTTGGTACCACACTCAGCACCCTCATGGCTCCCACCTATTGCTCAGGTCAGACACAACCAAAGGATGAGTTAGAAAGGGAAACACAGTGCCCTGAACACCCACTGGCCATACTCTTGACACCACCCACTATACTCCATACTGATGGGTACCGCTGGCTGGTGTTTGGGAAGGAACAGGAAAGAGGGAGGGGGCAGTCACAAGAGAAGAGAGAGGAGTCAGCAGTAAGGAAAGGGTGAAGGATGTCATAAGAACAAGGGCCCAGTTTACAAACAGCCCTGTACATTCTAGCAAGAGGCTTAAGCCTGGCCAACAGGATGGCTATCAGCTCCACGACTCCATGTATACCTTGTCTCTAAGCCTGAAGCCTGGGCGGGGGGTGGGGTGGTGGTGGTGGTGAAAGTTTTCTGTATTTCTTGGGTTTTAGTCCCTTCTACTCCCAGCCTCACACACTGGGTCCATGAATCTTCCTTATCAGCTCCCTGTCAAGATACAACATGACATCATGGCAGACACCTCAACAGACACTAACAGGTGATCAACAGATAAACAGCCTGTTTTATTTTAATTGTTTTATTATTTTAAGCATAGCATTAAAGTAGGCCCTGCTGGAGTCAGACTGCCAGAAACCCAATCCGGTGGTCATCTTACAGCACAGAGCTTCTAAGGCGACACTACGTGCCTCTTAGAGTCATACATCGTGCTGCACACCGGTAGCATTGGAGATCTACACATGGTTGTCTGACTGGAGAACCAAGCAGCTGTTAAACACGATTGACTAACACACGTAAAAGCTAAGAAGCATAAGTAAATAGACCCGACACGGTAACAGTCTCTAGATACACACCCAGCAGAGCCCCAGCTAACCATGTGAAGAACTCCCTTGGGCTGGGACTGAGAACAGCCAACCGTGGGTACTAGATGAGGCTCTTTCGCCCTTTCCACCAGCTCCATGTGAGACTGGCCAGAAAGCAGTGAGAGGTTGAAATCCTGAAGCAGACACACATTTGAGAACTGCTTGAGGGCCAGGCAATGACTCAATCTGTAAAGTGCTTGCCCCAGAAGCATGAAGGCCCGAGTTCAAACCCTAAAACCCACATTAGAAAGCTGCATCTGGAAGCATGTACCTAAAATCCCAGTACTAGAGAGTCAGAGATAGGAGGATTCCTGCAGCTCCCTGGCCAGCCTTGCTGTCACAGGCATGTGTACACATGAACATGCACACACATACATACACACATACACACACAGCTGCATCTTCACCAAGCCATGTTTCACAAAGAGACAGGGGCTGAGAGCACAGCAGGAGAGTCTACTCCTCCCCAGCTCAGTGTGGCTCTCTGGCCTCTAGCCAGATGAAAACTCTTTTTCACCGCAGTAAAGGATCTAACCTCCAAAGAACGTTCCCATGCTCCTCGGGAGGCACACTTGGAAAATTTATTTATTGAAGATACAATATAACAAACATTTAGAACACATCAACAAACCAAATGGGGGACCCCTCCGCAGGAAGCTTATCTAAAGCAAGGGGGGAAACCACAAGGAAAATATAAGCATGTTGTGTGGTGTAAGAAACTCGGAGAACTGGGCCAGGGTGCTAGAAGGGAAGAGTGTGTCTACAATACTTACCTTGCTGCTGCACTGATGGAGTTATTGTTCAGCAAAGACCTGTCGGAGGGGAGGAGACAGCCTTACAGCTACCTGGAGAAAAGCATTAACAGAAGGGTTTCCACAGAGACAATACAGTGGACACATACTCATATATCCCATCAACCTGTTCAGCTAGGGTGAGCTTAGGCTGAGTGCTAGAGCGAGGGAAGGAATGGGGATTAATGTGGGGGCAGAGGGTGGGACTTGGGACAGGCCATAAGCGGCTCTCCAGGCCATCGTAAGGAGCGTGGGTTTTATTCTGAGTAGAGGCACAGCTGGGGAGTCTCACTTTGGTTTGGGTGGGATTACTATAAACAACAGACTACTGGGGAAACACTAGAAACTAGTTAGGGAGCTGTGGCAGCGATCCAAGATTAATTGTCTTGGGAGGGAAGAGTGTGGCTACAATACAGATCTTGCTACTGGGTTAGTTAACAAGGTTATATAGCTCAGCAACAACCCAACAGATTGGAGGAGGCAACCTTGTAGTTATCAGAGGAAAGCACTTCAGAAGGAATAGCTTTCACAGAGGCATTAAGGCGGGCATGTACCCATCTATTCCAACAACTTGTTCAGCTAGAATGGAATAGGGATAGTGCCTCAGGGAGGGAAGGAGCAGAGGTAAAGGCACAGGGGTGGGAGTGGGGGTAAATTCAAAGCTGCTGGACATTGGGAGCATTAAAGAGGCAGAGAAAACAGAAGTTACTAGAGTGTTAAACATGAAGGCTAAAGAGAAGAGTTAAACATAATGCCCAGAAATCCAGTTTGAGCCGTTGGAAACTGAAGTTTTTGTTTATAGAGCCTGAGAAAACTGGAGTGGAACCTGGTTGAGTTCTGAAGGGACTGGGTACAGAAGAGGATCTGCACACTGGAGAGCAGGCTTGTCTAAGCCCTTGCAGTTCCAGCAATGCAGAGGCCTCCTCCTCCAGTCAATACTGAAAGCCGTGAGTGTGCCACAAGATCCTAACAAATATGGCACGAAGAGGACTGGGCAGCTCCCATCAGAGAGGACCCAGAGAGCCCCTCACTGCTCCCAAACGGCAGGTACCACTACAAACCCAAGCCAACAAAACACCTCCCAGATTCTCCCCAAGTGAGCTGATCAACACTGCTGTGGTCCTCAGGGTATGCTGGGAGCCTTGTTGCAATCCAAAGAGAAGGACTGTCCACCTGGATCCTTGGTGCATCCCCCAGCCACAATCCAATACATGCAGTCAGCAGGGTTAGAAAACCTGCCTGGGTCTTCAGTAACACCCCAAAATATACCAGTCTTCGCTGGGTAAAGATACCCAACCAGTTCCTTGGAGATGTGGCATCTGCTAAAATCCACAGCAGGGAGGAAGCCAACTGGTTTGTGGGTCTGCAGGTTCCCCATGCCACCATCTTCTGTGGACATCAACCCAGAAACTCAGTGCATAGCCACCACTGTACAACTGAGGATGCCTTCTCTGCAGATAGCTCCACTCTGCCCCGGCAGCATGGTAAGGACATTTTCCTGGTCACTCCCATACAGCCATAGCCATGGGCAGCATGAGGCCCCCAGCTGGATTATCAACGAATAGCTCTGCATTTTCACCATCTTTAGGACAGCTCTGCATCTTTCACCATCTTGGCAAGGACAGCTGCCAAGCTGATTGGTGACCAGCACAGCCATCTATAAGGTAAAAACATCAGGCTGTGCTATTCCCTTGTAAGATGAGGATGGCTGGCCAGATCCTCGTCTACCCTTGATCACAAGGTAAAACCCTCTGCTGGCATCCTTGGTGCTCACTCAAAGCAGTGCCGCTGTAAAAAAAAATCCAACTGCATTTTCAATGGGATGCAACATGGCTTCCTGAAATCGAGGAATTCCTCTTGGGTCTTCCACATGTAGTAGCAACCAGACAGAAATTTGGCTGGGTTTGCTCATACCTCCGCTGTGCCACCATCCTAAAGACAAAGATGTCTGCCCATGCAGCTGCCGGGGAGGTAAGAAGCCCTTCTGGGTTCTCATAACCCATTGCCACTGTATAAACCCCAGGATACAGATGTCTACCGCTGGTCTTGAGGGTGGCTGTGCTAATGCAGCCACCCAATCAAGCACAGTATGCTCCACAGAAAAACCATCTACAGTGTAAGGAGACCAAGCCAGGCTGTGAATATGTGAATGTAGCTGTGACGACGTCTGCAGAGCCTGTAGCCCTGGCATGCCACCCAATGTGGCTATCCACAGAGGAAAGACTCCACCGGTTCACACCACAACCCTCTGGACAAAGACATCACCCAGCTCAGGGCCGTGAGGCGTCGTTTGGAAATAAGCTGCCCTGATCCTCGTACAAATGCATCTGTGATGCGGGCTGCAGGGTTTGGAATCCCATGCGCACTCTCAGCAGATCCCAGGAATGCAACTATTCACAGAATAAGAGCAATCCAGTGGGTTACCAGCACAAGGACTCCACGGTAACGGTGGCAACACAAAGCTGAGGCCCTCCACCCAGCTTCCAGCTGTGCCGCCACCTACATGCAGAATAAGATCTGCCCAGATCCGGGCTGTGAGACAGACGCAGCTGTGTCGACCGAGATCTTAATTTGCAGCCCGAACAAAGAGGTTACCATCGGGGTGTGGGCACTCAGCGGGGCCACCATCCCGCAGAGGATGCCTGGATTCTTAGTGCGCAGCCACCACAACACGACAGTGAAAGGACGCTTTTCCCTGTGCAGAGGGCTCCAGAATAACATCAGCCTGGATCCTCAATGTCCAGCCGCCTCCGTGCATATATCCACATGGTAAAGGTGCTCGGTGGAACTACCATACTCGACCTTTGTGCGCAGCATTGGCCATAGAGCTGCCCGTGGATTCTACATTCTCCACCTCCAACCCCTGGGTAAAATCTGCTCTGATCCTTCGTACGCAGCCACCACAATGCAACTTCCCACAGAGAAAGGAAGAACGTTCCACTGTGCCCCTATCCCTATGACAAAAACCAACCAAACAAAAAAATCGGCGCAGATCTTTAGCACGCAGCAGCCGCAATGCGGTTACACAAAGGGTTAGGACGCTCGGAAACACCATCCCCCGGATAAGATCCTCTTAGGCCTTTTAAATGCAGCTGCCATGACGCAGTTATCCACAAGGTAAGGACTTCGGCTGTACCAACATCCATCCCCAGGATAAGATCCACTCGGCCTTTCGGTGCATATCCCCCACAATGCAGGTATCTCCAGATGGTGCCGACGCCGTTAAACCAACATCCCCAAATAAGGACATCCGCTTAATTCCTTAGTGCGCAATCAACAGCAAGACAGGGTAAGGCGCTCTGAGGTTATCTATGAACAGCTCTGCTGCGCCACCATCCACGGGAATAAAAAATTCCACACCAAAACCATTAAACGATCCACCCTCTAAGGACGATCCACCCTCAAAGGACGATCCACCCTCTAAGGACGCCTCGCTGGATATCCGTGTATAGCTCCACTGTGCCGTTATCCGCAGGGTAAGAACATCTGTACGAACATCCACTCAGTCACTGAAGTGTAGCCACAAATACGTGTAGTTCCCCAGGATTATGATAACAAAGAGCTGCGCAGGTGTCGACGGGGTAAGGGCATTCGCCCAGGTCCCAGCCAAGCGGCCGGGAAGCCTCCATGGCTCCTCGTTGTGCGCCGACCACAATGCGCCTATCCACAGGGTGATGGCGAGCCTCTGTGCAAGCGTCTCTAGGGTAAAAAGATCAGCCCAGCTCCCAGTAACTTCACAAGCGTCAGGGTTCTGTGCACGCAGGCGCCTTAGCGCTGCCCTTGCACGAGCCGCACCTTCACAGACGTCTGGGTTTTTCCTGTGCCGCCTTCTGCCCATTCCTCGGCTACATTGGTGTTGAAAGACGACCACACGCAGAAGACTCCTGGCTCCGCAAGCCGTGCCGCGCAGCTCTTCTACGGATCCGTCTTCAGAGTAAAGGGTGCAGGTCTTCCCGGAGCGCCGCGGCAACTTGTAGACACATAGCGCGGACACTTGGATGGGCGATCACACACAGCCTAACATCACAATAGGATGAGATAAGGACTGCCACCAGGTCCTCCTCGGTTCGTGACCGAAGAGCCATAGTAAAAGGGTCCGCTCAGCTCCCAGCCGTGCCGCAGTCTGCAGCGTCTTCCGAGATCTGGCAGCTATGACGCAGTCTGCTGGGCGAGCCAGCGCAGATCCCCAGTGCGCAGGCGCGGCAATGCGGCACTCTGCAGGGTAGGGACACGTTCTGTGGCGCCATCTACCGGGTAAGATGGACAACCCAGGTCCTCCGTGCGTGGGCACAAAGGCCAGCAAGCAACACAGTGAGGCTTCGCTGGTGATCAGCATGGCTCCACTGTGGCTACATCTTCAGGATATTGGTGTGCGCGCACGGCCGCGGCTGCACTGGGTGGAAGTATGTAGCCGAGGGAAGCTCCGTTAAGTCGGCAGGGAAGGCTGTCGGTACACCATGGCCACAACAGCATGGCAGTCAGTGGATCTCAGTGCGCAGGTGCGCAGCAATGCACCAGTGTGCACTGCAAAAATACATTCTATGATGCCATCTAGCGGGTAAGAATGACTTGTCTGGGTGTTCGGTGCGGCGGCACAAAGGGGGCAAGTCCATGAGACGAGGATGCCCCGTTGATGACTGGCCCGTGACCCAAGTGGGGCAGCATCTACCTGAGTTATCCATGCTGTCACACAGGGTGGCGATCCACAGCCTAAGGATGTCCTGCGGGCTCCTCAGGGTGAGGGTGACCACGCAGTACGAGTAAGACACAAATGAATGTCCCACTGTGTCTGCAAGGTGTGGCTGTCCACATAGGTTCTTGGTACCAGGCAGCAGCAGCAGCAAAAAATCGCTCAATGGAAGGAACCTAGACCGATCCACTGGAAAGCATGCGCAGCATCCGGCATTGCAGCTTGAAGCCCTGCCCACAGCTCTCCCTTCTCGGCCCCTCCCATGGGGGATTCGGACCGTCTCACTGTTGTGTAGACCCTGGGACGCCATGGACTATGCTTTTGCACTAGTAACCTGGGTGCCCTGGTGAGTCCAGAGATGACAGGTGTACCCCTAAACCGGCTGCCGAACCGACACTTTAACCCCCGTACGCGATATATGAAGAGGGACCCCATCCATTAAAAAAAAAAAAAAAAAGAGCTTGAAGGGTTGTAGTACCCGGAAGGACCATTCAACGGGGTTTCCGAGTGCTCACCAGAGGGCAGTTTGTGACGCACTAATAATTTCTAACCAAAAGATTAAAATAAAAAATCCCACCTTTTTCTATTTCTAAATATTCCAGCAATACAGCATCTTGTAGTGCGGGAGGAAAAGCATTTTTGTCTTATTTGTTGACCGCGCTGGGGATCATACCAGAGATGATGGTACCACCCCCGACCCCCGGAAGAGTCCCATTGTCCTAGCTGTTGGTGAGCTTCGTACGTGAAAAAAAACAGAGACTCGGAATTGTACCAGAACCTTTGGTTAGTAAGAAACTGGGTGGGGATTTTATGGTCCAGTTTGTTTCCTTTTCTGATGTGTGTTGGGGGAGGGTAATCTTATGTGACATCGACTTGGGACTTGGGGGCCTATTACTAAGCTTGGGGTGTTGCCTTCCTGCCTTGCAGGGGTCAACTATCTGACCCTAGTAAAATCTAGGATTGCTTCCTGCAGGGACTATTTGATTGCCATTAGGCTCCTTTTGTTCCTCGCGGTTTTATATGCTAATTGTGAATCTGCATCTGATTTCAGATCACAATAGAATGTGGTTAAAACTTGCCACAGCACCTTGTAAAAGACAAAACATGTGTTTACTGATATAATTCAAAATGATTGCTTCGCTCAAAGTTTATAGCCCCACGTTAACTTTAATTTTTTAACTACTTTTTTCCTAGACTACACAGATGAAAACAAAAGAAAGAGATGTAAAAAAACGTGTCAACTTAATTGAAAATTCTAACCTGAGCATCAGTGTGAAGTCAGAACTGCCTAAAAATAAATGTATGTTCAATAATAAAATGCACAAAATAAATAAATAAACGAGAATAGATGTGGAAAGAAAATGCTTTTTGCAGTGGTGGCCATGCATACGTTCCCTTGGTCTGGTTTGGTGTGGCATGATGTGGTGTGCTGTGGTATGGTTTGGTTTGGTTTGACCCAGGACCAGCTACACCTCTCTCCTCAGCATTGAGATCATGCCATGGTGACGCTGGGATGGAAGGAAAGGGCCTGTATTCTGCAGAGAGGCCTTTCCAGGAAGCCAAGCCAGGAGGCTAGCAGGAGAGAGCCGCAAAGGCTCAGAGAGCACTGAAGGTCCGAGTCTCACATATCTGAAGCCTCTTGAGGGGTACTTCACTGCTCTGGCTGGATCCCCATGTCCCTGGGGCTGCCATTTCATTGAGTTGTGATACAGAATGTTTCTTAAGAGTCAGGGTGCTGTCTGGATTGCCAGGACACAGTTCTGACAGCCAAGAGAAAAAAAATTAAATAAAAATTTAAAAAATAAAGTAAAATAATAGAGACAGTGTGTGTGTGTGGCAAAGAGCTGGAGTAAAATTGGTGAACAGACCCAAAGGACCCTCTGCTACACCTCTCCCAAAGTACAGACTGACAGCGGGGGGTGAGAGGGCAGCAAGGCTTCCACTGCACCTACCACTGTGAATCCCTCCTCAGTCACATCAACTAGCTTTCTGGACCACGGAGGACGGCTTAGGGAATCTCCTTTTTACAGATACTGCATGGCTGTTTCCTCATGTGTCAACCAGACTAGCAACATGACTTCCTCAGAGAATAATTGAAGTGGATGGGGAGGATGACGGGATGGGCAGGACAGGATGTACACCCAGAAGCAGGGGCTCACCCCCCCCCCCAACACACACACACACCCTCCACCTCCCCCCAACCCCCAGAAAAGCATTTTTTCCCTTCACCCTCAGGGGATGTTTTTGAACATAATGACTGACAGTCAATAACCAGAAGTTCTGGGTTCTGCAGCCGTAGTGAGCAAAGGTCAAGGATGCTGCTAAATATCCCATGTTGTGATTTGAATGCAAAATGCCCTCCCCTGACCCCACCCACTGTGGCTCATTGGGTTTGAACACTTGATTCCCAGTTGGTGCCTGTTTGGGGAAGCTGTGGAATTTTTATCATTCATAATCCTGCTGCCATGCCACTCCTTCCCTGCTATGATGGCTTCATCCTTCTGGAGCGATAAACCAACACTGACCCCCTTCTTAAAATACTTTTGGTCATGATATTTTCCCACAGCAACAGAAAAGTAACGAATACAGCCTATATCTTATCCCCCCTCCCACACACACAACAAATAATTACCCAGAAAAATCATCAGTGCCATTGCTGAGAGACCCTAATGAAGTTCTAGAACAACGCCCTGAGTTGGGGGAGGGGAGTTGGTACACAGCCAAGGCTAGCACTGACTTCCAGTACTTTCTTGGGAGCTTTTCACAGCCTCTTGAGACACAGAAGTTAGGTGGCCAGGTCACCCACCTGGGAAGAGACAGAGCCAGGCCTTGAACCTGGGTGGCCTGGATTCAGAGTCTATGAGCTATGCCCACTTGGCCCATCCATCCAGGAGAGGGGTGGAGAATAGAAACATCTGGGCCCTCAGCTACAGAAGCTTGTGTCTATGAATATGCAAATGAGGGGATCCAGCAAGCAGTTTGTATCAGCATGCATCTCTACATTCAGGCCCTGGGACCATTCCCTCTACATTTTCTGAGTGCTTGGCCTGTGTGCCACAAAGTATACCATGAACGGAGCTGGAGGTAAAGGAATGGCATAGTTGACTGGGAGGGTAGAACTTCAAAGATGGCAAGAGAATGTAAGTAGTGTGCGGTTTTGGGGGTGGGAATGTAAGTCAGCCCAGGACTGCAGGCTGCTACCTCTGCCTGAGTGGACGCTGAAAGGCTTCTTCTCTCTAAGCCAGAAGTCAGTATATTTTGAGGCAGATCAAGAAAGGAAGACATTACAGAAGGGAAGATTCATGAAGGAATAGAACACATCAAGGAGACACAAGTGTTCCTCAAGGATACCCGTGGGTTGCTCTTGACATACACATGGACTTCCAGTGATTTATGAAGATAATAGTGGTATGAGAGACAATAAAAAGCACCTACAGAGCCAGGTGTGGTGGCACACAACTCTCACCACAGCACTTGGAAGGCTGAAGCAGATGTAGTTCATCTTCAAGGCCAGCCTGGGCTATACAGCAAGTTTGAGGATAGCCTAGACATACAGTGTGACTCTCCTGACAAGGTCACATTATCACTGATGACTTATCCAAGTGAGTTAAGGGCTACAGGTCGGAAGCAGGCAGCTTTGACGAAGCTGTGTTCCAGCAGCTCAGAAGGTTAGCTACACACCTGCTCTGCTAGGGGGTACCACTGCCTTCAGCTTTGCCTGACAAAGAAGCTGCTGTGCTACTTCTCAGACTTTCCCCATAGTACAGAAGCTCCACTCCCTTCTAGCCTCAAGCCCTCTGAGGAACAGTGCTAACCAGCCATTCAAGTTCCCAGAGCTAACTCCGCCCAACTTGCCCTACCAGTTACCTGTGCTAGACTTCAGCAAGGCACCAACCCACAAGCACTAAACTTGCTTGCACAGTCTCAGAGAGCCCTGTTGGGTCATTTCCACCCTCCTAGAAAGAGGCAGCAGCCTGATTGGTAAGGGTATGGTTTACAGGGAATGCAAGAGGCCCTCTTCTCCCCGTCTCCTTCCCCAGATCCTCCCCCTCTCCTGGGCATCTTCTTTCTAACAAAGATCCTACAGTGTTAGGCTTCCTGCTTCCTCAGAGACTCAGTGACACAGTGACACAGGGATAATTAGTGACAGCACCCACAGGCTTCATTTGCAGACCTCCAGGGACAGGGTGACTGCTCAAATAGTGTCTAACATGCAATACTCCTCACCCTGAACATATGCTAAATTGACAAATGAATTGGAAATTCATTCTCAACAGCCAGCTCTTTGTTGCCCTCAACTAATGCTGCTGAATCTGTGTCCTCCTGGTGCCCATGTCATTAGGTATGAATCTCAGCACCATGAGAACAACTCTTTCTGATGGGGGTACCATGTCTTCCTTCTCTGGGACCATGTGGCTTCCCTATCTTATGGAGAGCACCCTGGGATACCCTTTCTTTGTGTCTCCCTCTTTTGAACATCAAGACGACCTTCCCGGTATTAGCTCATCCATATTTCTCTTGATGCCTTCCAGACCCAACTTCTACTGAGCAGCTCTTCTCTACCCCCTTTCTCTCCTGCATGGCAGCCAATGAGGCAGCCCAGGAGACTCCACTTGGACCAGCAAGAACAGGGAAAGAGTAACTTACTGAGTGAAATCAGACTTTCAGAATCATTACTTTTTTTTTTTTAAAGGGAAAGTCTGGTACTCAGAACAAAGGGAAACAGAGGGCAAAATGCTAGTGGGTGAATCGTGGGCTAAGCTCAACCTTGAGAACAAAGTCAAGGCTAGTGCTACCTTGTTGACAGCCCTCTGTGCCCCACCCAGCATCTAAACAAAGGGCAACCATGCCATCCAAGCCAAGGTCTGAGTCCCAGGAAATGAACTAGGTTTTTAATTTGTTCTCACTATGTATCCCAGGAAAGCTGTAAATAAAGAGGCACCTCAGAAACCTATCCCATAGTGCCTGTTAGACTTATCTGGGGAGTAGGCATGATGCCTGCCACAGGCTCCTGACTGAGGGCCATGTCCTCACACCGGCTGTCCCGACAGGAAGCAAGTTGTACCGCACCTGCCCATGAGGCCTAGCAGGTGAGCTGAGGCCAGAGGTGCAGAAGCTGTTGGGAGAGCACCACAAACAAGTGAGGGTTCAAAGGGAAAGAGGGACTTCCAGGCATTTGCACTTGGTGTCTTTGTGTACACATGTTGGTTAGGAGACTCCTCTTCCAGGTAACTTCCATAGAAGGCTTCATCTGCCCAAGTTCCACACAGATGCTCAAAATATCAGCTACCATGCCTCGATATCAGTTTATCTGCATCCTAAGAGCTGTTTTCCTCCACTCAGCCATCAAACCCAAATCACCTGTACCCCCTTCTCCCTTCTCTTAGGGCTGTAACTGGCTGGCACACAGTCACTGCACAGTCCTAGGTCCATGCCAGTCCTCTTGGGGGTCGGCCCTGCTCTTATTTGTTTATCGAGTCCTCAGTTCAGCCTCTGCTACCAACCAGGCATGGTGTTGTGAGGTATGTGGCACAGCGCATACAAAGGAATAACCTGCCTCCAGTTGTTAGCAGCAGTGACCCAGCAAATGGTGCCTTACAGTGATGAGCAGAATGCGTCATTACAAGGAAGCCCCAAGTTGGCAGCAGAGTAGGAAAGGGCACTCAGTGGAGAGTGACATCTGAGAACCCAGTGCATACCAGTGTAGAAAAGAGGCTGGGAGGAACATTGTCCTGGTCCCAGGCAGGTGATTAGCATGTGCCAATGCTCACAGCTTATGAGAAGAGATAGAGCTGGCCAGTGAGGAGGCCTGGAAACACTGGTGGGCTATTCTGAGAGAAACAAAAAAGCATGAAGAGTCAAGTGAAGTTTTCAAATGTGGAGAGAAATATAATTACATATACATACACACGTGTGTGTACATGCATGTAAACTGATAGATCATATATAAACTACACATCAGACTTTCTCTGGGTAGCATCTGGATCACTGTAGGTAAAAGTTATTGTGTAATTCAAATGCTGATTTCTGTATTTCCCAAGAAATCCTTGTTTTGATTAATCTCCCATCTCTGTGTTGCATAAACTCTGCTCCCCAGTTGTACCCTGATATGCCAATAAAGCAGCTGACAGCCAATCACTAAGCAGGGGAGAGAATAGGGCTGGATTTCCTGCCAGACAGGGATGGAGAAGTTAGAGGAGGAAATAGGGGATTCAGCCTTGGGAGAGATCCAGGAGACACCAGGAGAGAGGAGCCTGATCAGAAAAGCTACAAAGTACAAGTATCTCTGAGACATATGCTGGAAGGAAGCCAAATTAGTTTAGAGGGTTAAGAATAGATTAAGAACTGCTCAGGTTTTGTGCTGTGAAGCTTGTTAAAATAATAAAATAGGGGGCTGGACAGATAGCTCAGCAGTTAAGTGCACTGTCTGCTCTTTCAGAAGTCCTGAGTTCAATTCCCAGGAACCACATGGTGGCTTACTCCTATCTATATTGGGATATGATGCCCTTTTCTGACATGCAGATATACATGTAGATAGAGCACATAAAAGATAGATAGATAGACAGATAGATAGATATTTTAAAAAGAAACTTTAAAAATAACATAATAGAGTATCAATTATTTGTGTGATATCTGGGTTAAGAGAGAAACTGAAAAATAAACACAGTTTTATAAAAATAACATTAACAGATCACTGATTCATAAAATATGTGAGGATGAATTGGAAAGTGAGGAGGTCAACAATTTAATCCACTCCAATCCTCTGTTCCCAAATAAGAAAACTGAGGCCCAGGATGAATAGCTCTTCTACAATTATCCCATCTGCTACATAGGTATTTGGAAACCCAGAATAATGAGCCAGGCTGTACATATCCAGCCTGGGCACCCAGTGGCTTCCAGATTCAGCTTTCATTATCTTCCTGGAAGCTGTGCAGTCCAGTCTCACACAATGGATGAGCAGTACTCACTCAATTTGCTCTAGTCACTGACCCTCCCTTGACCACCTGATCACTTCTATTTGTTTCCATAGTACTTGACATAGAAAAGGCACTGAAGAGAATACATCTGTCTGACCTTCTGGCATTTCCCATGACATCACGTCTACACAGCACCCTTTGCCTTGAGTCTACCTCCCTCACCTTCTCCAGGGCACATTTCTACCTCTTCTATTTCCTGAGTGGATGTTCCTAGTGCCTGAACTCTACAGAGCACACACAGGCCCACAGCAGACAAGCATACAGTTAACTGTGACTTGTGGTCCATACCTCAACTGCCCCACAGCACCTGGACCTTTGTCTGTTGTGCATTAAGACTCTGTGTAAAGGTTCTGCTGTGAGGGCTCACTTGGCAAAGCATCCTAAAGCTATGAAACCTCCAACAACTACCCACTGTGGTAGATTTCTTTCTTTTTCATTCAAGAAGGCTTTTTACTCATTAAAAAAGCAGAAACATTTACAAGGCATTTCCAAACACACTTTATTTTGTCTTTCTAATCTGGAAGCAAATGTGATTACTAGAGGCCTCTAGGTACATGTTCAATATTATGGAACTTACAAATGAGAGGTATAGCACATGAACAAATGTAGGCGAGCTCAGCAGGTCTTCCCTGTGCAGGGGTCACAGCCCAGAGATGGATAAAGCTGAGCCCCTTGTCCATGCTCATCTGGGGAGTGCCAGGAGCCAGGTGAGAACAAGCTGAGTGACTCCAGTAAAACAAGAGTGGACGGGTCCTGCCATGGACAAGCTGGCTGGGCAGAATACTCTAGTTATAGAAGGAAAGTAGTAAAGATGAATCCACTACTACCAGTCCACAGTCTAGGCCAGCAGGGCAACACCAGACACTTCATTTTCAAAACGTGAAGGGAAAGATAGACATATCACTTATCTACACAGATAACCCACAACCTTTCCACCTGACAGTATCAGCCACATGTCAAATCTTGGGACACAAAGTCCTGTTTCCTACTCTAATGATCACTGGGGAGGGTCATTACAAGCCTTCTTGGTAGGTTCAGCACAGACACCTTGTGAAAATTAAGGACACATAAATCCTTGGGGCTGAATGTGGCCCCTGTGTCCCCGAAAACCTGCCCTCTAGCCTACACTGTGCAAGAGGAGGGCTTGGGCAACAGTAGCTCTAGGTTCCCTGTACTCACTCTGGGCCTCCATCTGGACCCCGCCTGTACATGACACCAGCTGAAGACAAGACAGGAGACTTGAGCATGGCCAGAAAATAAGCCTTACAACCCACATGGCTTAGCACGGGGTACCAGCAGACTGGTGCCAGGTGGGAGACAGAACAGCCGGAACACATAATCTTCATATGCTGAGCCTAACCACACACATGAGTTAGGTGATAGGAGATCATAGGATTCCTGGGGTGGGAGTGAGAACCTCCCATATGAACTGAGACAAAAGACAAAAGATGCTGTGTGTGACTCTCTGGTGAGAATGAGGCAGGATACTTTGTCCTGAGAAGTGATCAATACAGCAGACTAATGTCATATTGAAAACAGAGGGCAGATGAAACACCCTAAAATATTTATGACATCCGAGTGATTTCTGAACAGAAGCAAGTTTTCCCTGTGCACGGCAGCCTACTCCATCAGATGAACACTTTAATAAGACGACTCCTGCAGGAGACTCAGCCCGGGCGTCGCAGCAGGATGCAGTGGTATGTTTCATAAGATATTCATGGTTCTCTCTAGAAAAGAACATTTTAGGGAAGTAGGAAGCCCTTCTCCTTTATCAACCTGGCCATTTTCATAAGCAGAGAAGTAATAATAGAGCAGATATACCAGAAGCTTCTGCTGTGTTTGCCTTAAGGGAGAAGGGAGGTGGTGGGGAATTCTGGGTAATGATAATAATACCATATATTAAACCTGACGTCATACATCAAGTGATGGGCAAGAGGCTGTGAGGTGTCATTTTAATCCTATGGGTTCACAGCCTCCATAGGAGCTGTGGCTCCAGCTGCTGAAAGGTAGGTAGCTCTTGTTCTGGCCTTACAACACGCTGTTAGGATGCCCTTTCTGAGTCCCACTCCTTTCCTTCTCTATCCTGAGCCGAGGCTCAGGCTGGTGTGACTGAGAGTTCTAGGTTCTGCACTGCCTCCTGGACACTGCCTCGTTTGCTTGTTTTGTTCTTTGTTCTTTGTTTTTTTTTCTTTTTCTTTTTTTTTTTGTTTTCTTTTTAGTTGCTAAAAAACAGTTTTCACCAAGTTCCGTTTGTTTCACTAGCTCACTGCACATTTACTGAGCAACTATACGTCAGGATTTAGGAGTAGTGTTTTATGCAGGACTATGTGTGGGGCAGTGAGATGGAAAAAGAAAGTGGTATGACATGGGATGCAGACCGCACCCCGCACCCCGGCCAAAGGACCTTCATCTCAGGAATGAGACAGTACCATCCAGGGTAGTGGGTGCCAGTGTCTTAGAGAACTGTGCCTGCTTCTAGATCCAAAGCTGGGTGAGGGTCCGTTGGTAAAATTTCGAGACACAGACAGAACATGGGCACATGTGATGCTGTGTCAAGTGTGTTTGGGTTGAAACAGCAAAGAGCCCAAATACGAGCCTAAGCATGATGTTGGGAAGGCATAAATAATGAAGGGCTGCCCTTGTGCCAGCACAGACAGTTTGCACAGGCAGAGACTGTGGGTGTGCCTTGTGCTGTAAGGACCTCACGTGAGATCTGTTTACATTTATCTCGTACAAGCACACCTAAGTGCCAGACTGACTTTCATGGAATGAGAGGACATGGCTGCCACCACTTGCTGTGGTGGGAACAGTGTTTTAAAATGGCAGAACCATTGGGTGGTCACTTCTCTGTTGAGGATGGGAAAAGAGACAACCCTTTACCTGGCTGTGCCTGCTCTCTGGCTCCACTGAAGGTCCTGGGGGGAGGGGGACAACATGGCAGGAGGGTTGTTGGCAAAGAACCTGTCTTCTGCTTTCTGCTCCTTGGATTCCTCCTTCCATGTGGGGAACAAGTTTGACTCAATAGAGTTTCCACAAGGACATAGAGAACCCAGTCCAGTTCTCCAGTACTGGCCTCCCTGGTGATGCTGGTGATGTGCACCACTGGACCTCCCCTAAGGCCTCCATGTCCTCATAGGACAGGCCTCACCCACCAACTCTACCTGTGCAAACTGGCTATGCTAACACAAGAGCTCTTCTAGTTAGAAATAAGCACTTTCCTAAAACCCCGCCCTTTCAAATGGGATCTGAATACTTCAGGTATCAAGTATTCACACACACACACACACATACACACACACACACACACACACTCTTAATATACAAGCTTCTCCCAGATACCCTCCCTGCTCCCAATGCAACTTGCAAATCATTTTAGAAACCATCTTTAAGAGACTTCATTTCATTGAGCCTCTTCCAAATACAGTCAAATTCTATGCCAGTGGCATAGGAACTAAGAGTCCCGAGGAGATCCAGGTGGGCCCAGCTGTGTTGTCATAAGACGGGGCAAGATGATGACCACCAGGCCAGGGTACCATCAAGACCAGGGCAAAAAAGAGAGAATTCGTACAGTATACCCCTGCAGCCAGCAAGCCTGTGGGACACAGGGCTGTCATTTGGAATGAGCTCAGGAAACCCAAGTTAATTTTAGCCACAGCCCAAGAAAAACATGATCAGGATGATAGAATGCGGAACAAGAAACTCCACATATGACCAAGCAGTACAGGAGCCAGATGACTGATTCCCTCTATCCACAGTAACCACACGCTACAGGAGAGCCATGTCCCCAACTCCAGTCTCAGATCTGGTCCCCGGCTTCAGGGCCCTTCTCACTGTTCAACACTTACCACCCTGTTAGGAGCCAGGGTCACTTCCATAGAACAACAGAAGAGGAGACAAAGCTGTGATGATAACTCAAGTCAGTAAAACCTTTGCTGAGCAAACCCGAGACTTCTCCTCAGAATCCACATAAAAATATAATTAAAAAATCAACAATAAAAAAGGCATAATGGTGGACACTTGTAAGCTGGGGAGGTAGAGACAAATGGATCGCTACACTCACTGAACAGCCAGTCTGGCTTACTCACGAGACCCGATCCAGTGAGAGGCAGTCTCAGGAAGGGAGTACGGAAGGAAGAATGGAGGCAAGGAAAGAAGACAGACTGGACAGCACCTGAGGAGTGGCAGCCAAGCTTGTCTTCTGGCTTGTGTGCACGCATACACATATATGTACACACTCAGGAATTAAATACCCAGGAACACACAAATATGCATATGAGGACAAAGAAGTAGAGTTGGTTCCCTAAGGGTCTCTTATATATTTGAGCAACACAGACTCACTTCTGTTGGCACTACTACTGCATCCTATAGCTTTAGAAAACAGATAGGAGGAGACTGAGCAAGGCCTCCCAAGATGAGGAATTGAAAAGCACAGCAGGGACTTTAGGGTAGTCATTTAACTCCAGACCCCCCACCCCCCAACTCATACAGTGGGATGCTCCAAATGCAACCTCTTCTCTACTAAGATCCTCTGAGCTCACAGAAAGAAACATCCTCTTAACTGGGCTCATCAGAACTGCCTGTGGACTTCTCAGAAGATTCGGTCCTGTTCGACTCCACCAGCTCCTCTTTCTGCATGCACCTCACACACACAAACACCTTCATTAGACTATATTCCTGCATCCTACGTCTGAAGGTGAACTTCCCAAATTCAGTGGCTGATAGAGATGAGTGACATAGTATGGCGTCTTGGTTGCACAGTCTTTAGCATATGTACATTCAGCCCTGGTCCAGGCACCGTGGCAGGTGCCCAAAGAAGAGATGTCTTCCAGCCTTGAATCAGATAGCATCTAAACTACCCACAAACTAGAAATGGACTTAAGTGAAAATTCCTCAACTCATAGTATGGTGTAATTTCCTTCCCTTATTTACCAGAAGAGCAAGCATAGCCAGGCCTAAGCTGAAAGTGATGAATGAAGTAGGTACTCTGCCAGCTCCTTTCTTCATTAGCATTTGCCTGATTTGCAAAGCTTCTGAGTTAATTAATACAGTATAGAGCACTCTTCCAGAAAATGATTTTAAATAGAATTTTGTTTTCATATTTTCATCTGCATACAGCTCTACTGCGGTGCCTCTATCTACCCATCCATCTACCCATGCGTGTGTGTACCTACCCGTTCACCTACCCATACACACCTACATCCACCCATCCACTCCTCACCTACTCATCCGTCCATCCACCTAACCACCCACCCACCCATACACATATATATACAGCCACCCATCCACCTACCTATCTATCGACTCACCTACCCATCCATACCCTCATCCACCCACACATCCATCGGTCTACCCATCCACCCACCCATTACCAATCTATTCATCTATCCATCTCTCCTCAGTATCTAAAGATTCATCTACCGATCCATGTATCTGTTTATCTACTCTATCCCATCCATCCCTTTACTCAACTAAAATGTATGGGATACATGCTATCAACAAGTATGGAAGATCCTGAGAACACCTAGATGAAAGGGGGGTGGGAGGGAGCGAGGAGGCCAGTAAAAGAATAAAATTAAATTACTATGTCACAAGTTGAAAGGTCATCAAGGAAAGCTTACACTGAGCAGATACCCTTGAACCATGCCTGGCAGGAGAAAGAGAACATTACTATGTCACAGGGATATGGCAAAGAAAATAAGGGAAGGAACATCTCAAGAGGAGTGTAGTGGCTCCTAAGCAAGACTCCTAGGACTGCAAAGAACTGGTGCTGCCAACAACTGATTGGTAGCATTGGCACTGCTGTGCCTCAGACGGTGGGGAGTATGCTGTGAGTGCGACAGGGTTGAGTGGGGAGGATGCTGGCAGCCTACATGTGGGGGGCCTGAAGCCTGGGTGTGGGAGTACAGCCTGGACTACTGAGTCACAGGGAGAAACGCATCTTCATAGAAGGTACCTGGGTGAGGGAGGACAGACAACAGCATTACTGCCATGACTTGGGAGAGTGGCGGAGCCCAGCCAGGGCAGGAGCTGCTCTAGCAGTAACAGACATGACAGAATGGAGTTCGGAGATCCTCCTGGGTTTCCCTGCCAAAGTCATAGTCATGAGCACATTGGGGACTCAATCTTAGAGGCAAAACTGTGCCTCTTCCATTATAGGCCTGAGGTCTCTGATAGGGATTCTCCATCTCCTCCAGAAGACTGCCTCTGCTGAGCTCTGGCTCCTTCCAGCAGAGGCAAAGTGACAAATCAGATGCTGTCCTGTCTGGTTGTCTCTTAAAGTATCTCCCATGACCTCTGCCCATTCCCCTGACTATAGCTGAACAAAGCAGAGATGAAAGGATGTCTGCAACCTTACAGGAGTCTCTGTCCTGCACTGACAGAGAAAGCTATAGACCCCTGGGAGGTCCCAGTGTGGCAGACTCTTCAGATGGCATCAAGTCAAGAGCCATCTTCCAAAGACAGCAGCTAGCAACTGAAGTTTTTATGTCGAGGACTGGAAGGGACAGCATGCTACCAAACATATAGGAAAACTGGGAACACTGTCCTGGGCTGGATTTTGGATGCACACATGGCCCCAGCAATGCCTCAGCGGCAGCCCTGCAAGACCTGAACTCAGGACAGAGCTAAGGGGCTCAAGAGCTGCCCCGTAAACACTCGGCAGGAGCAGACCTGTGTTTCTCTGAGTGTGAAGCTCATGCCAACTTGAGTAAAGCCGTAGATAGCTAATGTGCTTAGCGGGGTTAGTACGTCTTAGTAGGTTAGAATGTCCCAGATCGGAAGGAGACCAGAAAAGTCCCCAGACCTGCTCTGTCCCGGCTTCTGAGGCTGAACCAGGGAGCTCTGAGATCTATGCCATAGCCAGTATTGTTTGTCCAGCGCACACACTGGATGTTTGCTGATGTTTGTTGTGCGAACAAGGAAGTGGTCTCCTGAGCCTGCTAAGTCTTCGCTTTTATTCTGTGTATGGAGCACAACCCATGCACACAACCGTCAATCTGCCACCTCCCTGGGGATGTCAAGCTAGATCCTCAGTGTCAAGGCCTCCACAGCTGGACCTCCTGTCCCCACCTTAAGCCTGACCTCTATCCAAACAGCCCACCTTGCAGATGCTTCCCACCTCTCACACCACACCTTTCCTCTGTCCTTTGGAAATGTACTTCGAAGCCAAGCAACGGTGCTCATGGCCACGGTGACAGGCTGAAACCCCAACTCCAGCCTGAGCTCACCGCCACCCCGGCTGGCCTCTCACTGCCATGCCTGCCCTCTTCCA
>CM053752.1:26416212-26442488 GCA_028658305.1 Pachyuromys duprasi | reverse complement strand
TCTCTCTCTGCAAACAGCCTCAGCCCCTCTGCGCCAGGAACTTCCAGGAGCTGGGACACGGTGTCTTCTATGCTGGCTAAAATGCTCCGCATTCATGTGCATCTCAACTTTAGCATCAATCCCTGAAAGAGGCCTTTCTTACCTGACATCCCTTTCTTCACTGTGCACAGCAAGCTCATTAAGATTTCCTCACCAAGCAGAAAATTACATATGTATTTGTTACTTATACTGATGCTTTCCCAATCAGACTGTCAGCTGCCTAAGAATCCAAGTGGGGGGTGGCCACCTGCTGCACACTCTACAATAAAGCTAGCATGGAGTCTGCTCCCCGAGAGCCCCCAAAACAGCTTTACAGGATGGGCCCCTTAGATTCCCAGGAGGAATGTGGGTGGAGTTCTCCTAAGGGAGAGCAGGAGGCATGGGTAGCAGCCCTCTCCAGGACATAGGCATCCTCAAGATGGAGGGATCAGAAAGACGGCCACACCCATGTTGCTCTGTGGATTTCCCAGAAGTTCACACCCATCCTGTTTGAGGTCCTCGAAACCACCGTGGCCAAAGACCACAGACTCACTAGTTTAACTGTATTACAGCCACCACCCACCCCCGCCCCGGCACCGTCCTAGAGGTCAGAAGTGCTAAGACCGGGGTGGTCACAGGGCTGTCTTCCTTCTGGATGGTTCAGAGGAGATTGGGTCTTCTGGTCTTTCTGGCTCCTAAAGCCCTGACACTCTGTGGGTGGACCCTTTCTTGGCTTCGCTCCACCTGTGCCCTTCCCTGCCATGTCACCTGCTATCTGTGACCCCTGTGCCTCTCTTCTGACAACCCAGGTGATCACTTTAATGCACCTGGATAATCCAGGATCAGTTCCTTGTCTCGGGGTCCTAAACAGAGTCCTGTCCCCCAAGTCTGTGGGAGGCCACATACTCCCAGCACCCAGGGATGACAACCTCTTTGGGAGGGTTCTTTCCATGTAACACGGTGCACCTCACTCACTCGGCCAAAGGGAATTCTATGGACCAATCCTGGCATCACAGGGGAGGGAGCTAAGTGTGGAGTCACTTGGGAGGACCTATCTGCAATGCCTGGTGACAGTACCATGGCTGCCCTTGTGGGCTGAGCTCCAGGGTCTCAGGGACTCTGAATTCTGAAGAGTTGTAGAAGGTGACATCAATGGTCCTCAGATTTAAATCTCCTCAGTTTTAGAGAAGACCCTGTTGTCTAAAGGCATGCTCTTTATAATGTGGTAGGGCCTCACTGCATGCCAAACAGGTGGTTCTGAATAAGTCATGGGTGCTGTTTGCACACCATAGAAACAGGCTCATGTTCTCCTCGCTGCCTCCTCCAAGGGATAGGAGCAGTGGTTCTCAACCTTCCTAATGCTGTGACCCTTTAATACCATTTCTCATGTGGTAGTGACCCCAATGATAAAATTATTTTTGTTGCTACTTCATAACTGTAATTTTGCTACTGTTATGAACCATAATGTAAAGACAGGATATACAGAATATTTGATAAGTGACCCCCCCAAAGGGGTCAAGACCCAAAAGCTAAGAACCACTGGGGTAGAAAGGGGGGGGAGCAGTGGAATGTGGTAAAGCCACATAGTCATGGTGTATGAAACAGCATTGGGTGTGAGCATATAGCAGGCCACCCAGACCCAAAAGAGCTGACCAGAGAAAACTGAAGGGAAACCCAGGAAGTTGGGATAGATGCTGTTTGAGGCCCACAGGGAAGGGTTTCTAGAGGCCCTGTTGAAGAAGGTACCAGCAAGCAAGTAAAGAAGGGAAGAATAGGCTGGCAGTGCTGAGCAACTCCAGTCTGGAAGAGGGCTCCTCCCTCAAATGAAGCCTTACCTGTAACTTCACAAGGCTTGACAGCATTCATGCATGAGTAAGGCTGAGGGCAATAGGAAGTGGGGTGAGGGACTGGATTGCTGGTAGCTTTCCTGATGAGCTTATTCATTAGATTTCTTCTTTATACAATGAAGGTAGAGTACAGAGACAGCGCCAAGGGCTCTTAATTGCAATGCAGGAATGAGGAAAGAAGGGGAGAAATGACCCCTGCTGTAGGCTGCTCTTGGAGTCTGTATTCGGGTACAAGTGAAGGGAAAAGAAGCTGATGGTAGGCTCCTCTGACATGCTTGACTAAGATGCTCTGTGGACATCAGATACTTAAGAAGACACGGCTCTATTTCGGAACCGGCCTCGCCAGCAGCCGGGTTACAAAGCAGCCAAGTGGCTAGCCAGCACCGTCACAGCCCACATCAGGATCCCTCTCGGCAGAAGGGGATCCACACTGTCATCGTGACATTTGCACAAACGTAATACTTCCAAGCACACAAAAGCTTCAAGATCGGGGCCAAATTAGTCTGCAGCTGAATACCAGTAGCACAAGGATCCTAAAATTAAATGACATCATCTGTCAAAACAGTGGCTTTCTAATTTGAATTAAGGCACTGTGGAATTTTATGTGGAAAAGAAACATTTAATTAGGATGGTGTTTTCTGCCAGAGCAGACTCTGGGAAAAAGCAGCCAGGCAGTCTGGCCAGTTTCACTGAGGTTCTCCTCCAGCCACCAGTGGCAAGGACATGGAGGGGAGTCCTGGTCACCTAAGAGTATACACCAATGACAACCTACTTCATATGTGCAGTGGTGACCCTGGCTCTTTGGATAACAGCTAAAATGTCACACCACCAGGGGTCACGAGACCTAACATTCACAGAGCACTTCCCAGATGGTGCCGGATACCAGTCCAGGTCCCCTGACACAGCAGGGCATTGTGGGTCTCAGACCATTCCAGCTGCCACATCCAGGCCTCCATGAAATTAGCATTTGGACTCACCCCAGCTTTATCTGTAACCAAAGAGACAGGGCTGCTCTCCCTACTCAGTTGAGAATTACAGTGGCAGTGTCTTGAACTTTTTTTTTCCCTATTGCTATCATAATTAATTCCAATTAAAAACAACTTAAGAGAGAAAAGATTCACTATAGCAGGAGCTTGAAGCATCTGGTGACATCACATCCACAGTCAGGAAGCAGGGACTGACGAATACTGCTGCTGTTCAGCTCTTTGTTTTCACTTACACAGTCCAGGATACCAGCAAAGGAATGGTGCCGCCCACAGCGGGCAGGTCTTCCTACCTCAATTAATGTCACCAATATATGTCACAAAGATGCTGAGAGGCCTGTCTCCCAGGTGATTCTAAACTCTGTCATCCTGTATCGCACCAAGATACACAGTGTCTCTTTGCTCCTCCTGCTCAGGCAATGAGCACCTCAAAAAGAAAAGGCCACCCATAGTGTATAGCACCCCCAGTCCCTGGCAGCATGGCTTTCATCTGGGATGTGTGGGTGTTCCATAAACACTCAGTGAATAAGATAAACTAAAATCTTGAGCCTCCTTGATTGCATAATTTATTTAAAGGAGGTAGGTATATCATCAAACACACATACAGGAAGTCATTTGCACCTTTTTGTTTGTCTATTTATTTTTGAGGCAGCCTCTCATGAAGACCAGGCTAGCTGAAACTCACCACGTAGCTAAGGATGACCTTGAAATCCTGATCCTCCTGCCTCCACATCCTGACCACTAAGATTACAGGTATGCACCATAATGCAGAGTTTATGCAGTATTGGGGATCAGACCCAAGGTTTCATGCACGCTTGGCATTCAGCCTACCAACTAACTTCTATTGCTACATCCAGCTCACATTCAACTCATCATCTAAAAGATGCTCTTTGTTTTAAGGGAATTCCTATCCCAAGAAGTATTTGTCATAATAGGAAGTGGCATTCCCACATAAATGATGCAGTAAGAGTCTGCAACGACAATAATAAATACAACCCCAGTTCATGAGTCTGCACTGCCTGATGTTCCAGGTTCTTGCCAAAAATAAGGTCCCAGGACTGTAGGAGCCAAGACAGTATTAAGCTGAAGTCATAAATTCCAAGGCCTAAATTCACCTCATTATGAAAGTGCAAAGTGGAAGTGATATTATAACTTTTAAAAAGTGAGTTATTAGCCAACAAACAAAGATAACATCTACTTGACTCACCAAAATTATTCACAAAGACAAGCTAAATTGGTTTTTCAGCCAAAAACAAAGACATCGCTCAGACAATGACTTACATAAAAGTTAAGATTCACAAATGATTTAATTTGCTGTTGTCAATACCAAGGCAGGAGGCATCAGCCTTCCTTTCCTTAGGCCCACCCTTCACTCACTGCTTCTTTCATATGATCACCGTAGCACCTTTCAATCATGACTGCTGGTCACCACAGCAGCCAGTGAGTGACTTCTTTAACTTTGGAGAAGGAAAAAAAATCTACCTGAGTTTTCACGGTGGGGAGGCGGGGGGAAAGGGAGGTGAATAACCTACATCCCTGGACAATCAAGCTAGATTGCAGAGATGCTGGAACCCACAGAACCTGTGGGGGTGGCTGGATATGGGGGAGAGGCTGCTGTATAGGCTAAAGACCTCTGGTGGGGACAAAGGCCAGGGTAGAAATTTTTCCGTTTTTGTCCTGCAAGTCTGGGGTAGGCATGTTCACTTCTTTGAGAGCGTACAAAGGAAGCAGTGCTAATTGAATCCCCACAATGTTCCTGTCCCACAGATCTATAGAACCATCCTTTGAGCCAGAAGCAGGGATTAACGGGCTACACTTTACACAAGAGAAAATTGAGGCTCAAGATGCATGTGAATTGCCCAAGGGGTCAGTTCGACTTAGTCGGTAAATGGCAAGCTTAGCTCTGGAGCTGGGCCTGCTCAGCCGCAAACGTTCTGTCCACCTGCCCATGTCTCTGCTAAGCCCTTCTGATAATGAGTCAGTGTGTACTGAGAAAAGGTCAGCGCGCGGGGGACACAGGCTGGTTCCTTCCTTGAGGAGGCATCTTCACAGTCCTTTAAACTCCCATTAAGAGGGCTCCTTTTCTAGAATCTTTGTTGCTCTGCCAAGTAGGTTGATTTTCGTGGAGAGTTTGTCAGCAGAAGGCAAGGGCCCTTCTAGGCCTCAAGTCACCTCTAAGGTACATGCTAACACCCAACCGCATGGGTTCCATTAACGATGGCCCCAGCCTTGAGCAGGTCGGTCCTGAAGTGGCAGCCTGTTCATTTTCACTGTCATCATGACCGGATTAAGAAACAGTTAGACCACCCCTGAGGCACATCTGTGGGTATGTCTATGAGGGTATTTCCAGGGAGAATTGAGTAAGGTGGGAAGGTCCACTCCAAATGTGCACTCCATCAGATGAGCTGAAGTTCCAGTCTGAGCATGGGGAAAACAGAAAGCCAGTTCAGGATGGCCACTCCTTTATCTACTTCCTGGTCTGCTGAGATGTGAGCCAGCTGCTTCATGCTTCGGCTGCATGGAGCCAGCTGCCACCATGCCTTTCTCATCACACTGATCATAGTACCTCAAGAGGTGAGACAAAATAAACCCTCCCGCCTTTGAATCGTTCCTTATAAGGAGTTTGATCACAACAACAAGAAAAGTAACTGGCAGACAGGGTGAGGGCTTGAGGTATCCTTGGGGAGACAGGTTCACGTCTGACAAAAGCCAATTCAGGAAGGAATGGTTTGTGGCTCATAGGTCCAGGGCACAGTCCATCCTGGTGGGGAAATCATGAGGGCAGATGCTCACACTGCATCCACAGTCAAGCACAAACACTGGAAGATGAGGACTTATGATCAGCTTGCCTTCTTTTTGTCTTTGTTTTTTTGTTTTGTTTTGTATTTTTGAGACAGGGCTTCTCTGTACAGCCTTGGCTGTCCTGGGCTCTATTTATAGACCAGGCTGGGCTCAAACTCACAGAGATCTTCCTGCCTCTGCCTCCCTGAGTACTGGGATTACAGACAGTCACCACCGAGCCTGGCTAGCTTGCCTTCTTTTTATTTCATCCAGAACTCCAGCCTCAGGAGCGGTGTTACCCACATATGGACCTTCCACCTCCACTCACCTCATCTTGATATGCCCAGTAGCTGGTCTCTTCAGTGATCCTGCATTGTGTCAGTATCAACCATCACACCAGACGAGGGATTTCAGAACCCAAGCAGGGTAATGAGAAAGAATTCACCATAAAGGCATCCACATGAGGGATGGTCTGCATGAGAGCGTCTGCACAAAAAGCCCAGTATAAACAAAGCCAATAGAGATGAGAGAGTTGTATGCTTGGGAGAATAAGGTATCAGAACCAAGGAGGCGCCAAAGAGTAACCAGTGCTCCATGGGGTAAGCCATGTTAGGGCACAGGCCTGTGGAGTGAGGGGAGTGGTAACGGAGGCTGCACCACGCTTGGGAGGATGAGCCAGTAAATAAACACATGACGCCAGTAATAACAGACTTCCCTCCAGGCATGGAGAGAAAGGGTTAGGACCTTGGCTGGATAGGATCTGTCACAGACAACTGCACTTTTCAAGAGCTTATGCCAAAATGTGAAGGAGGGCCCCAAAGCACAAGAATCATAAGGAAAGCAACAGGGTTAGAGAAGTGACTCAGTCACAGAAGTGCTTCTTGCACCAGGCCCTGGGTTTGATCCCCAGAACCCACTTGAAAACCGGGAGTGGTGGTGCATGCTTGTAATCCCAGATCTGGCGAGCCAGACTCAGGAAGGTTCCTGAAGCTCGCTGGCCAAATAGCTTAGCCTAATTGGCATTTAGATGGCCAGCAAGAGACAGAGAGGCCCCATATCTCATCATGAACAAACAAACACATACACACAAAACTAAAAAGACTTGAATTACACCTGAGGTTGTCATCTGCTTTCAACATGCATGTGTGCTTGTACATGCATATATAAATAAAGGGGGGGAGGAACAGGCTGCTTTTAGGGTGCCCCACTGGTCAGCTCTGAGACACTTTAAGTATCAAAATAAATAAATGATTAATTATCAGCTGCTGTAAAATGAAACTGAGCTCTGAAGGTCATTGGTGAATCAAAGTCTGGTGAAAATAAACTGTGAGGTCTCCATATCATTGTCTGGTGCACGCAGACACATACATACACACCTTGCAATGGAAATGTCTGACAGATGGCACCTTCCTCACATGTCCATGGTAACCTCATCAGAACTGGGAAAAACAAAAGTCTTGCCTCAGCTGATAAATATGATGGGAACACAACACCGTTACTGTGATATCCTGCCCAAAACATAGGCCGTGGATCTGATGTGAAGAAGCATCGAGCTACCTCATCAAGCTGCTTCCTCTGAAATGGCTGCAAGCATGGAAATCACAGAAAGCCTGGGAATACCTCCAGTTCTGAGCTATGGCAAGACTAGAGGGAAGTGACAAGCCACCTGGGACAGCAAGGCAGATGTATGAGGGAGGAGTTCAGGCCCAGGGGTTGCTTCCTCCTTCTGGAGTCCATGCTCTGGGTGTGGGGGGAACACCCAGTTTGTGGGACAAGAAAGACTCAGAGAACACTAGACTACCAGACCCACGAACTACAGTCAACCAACTTGGGGACAAGCCAGCACTTCGCATATGCTTGAGACCTCTGTAAGTATATGATTATTTCAAAGTTTTCATATTTTAATGGCTAAATATAATAGATAGTCATCATAAAATTTTCAGAAAATTAAAATAAGCTCTTACTTCTTCACGGAGGTAAGCGCCATTAATTCTGTGTGCTGCCTCCCAGTCCCTTTTCTAAAAATAGATTTTTAATAAGCTGAAATTAGACTATAAAATATTTTATAGTGTCCCTTTTAAACTTTCTCAATGACTATTATCCCACTGTAAATGTGTTCAATAATTCAATTAACCACCCCCTATTATTTCACATTTAGACTGTTCCCAATTTTGTCTTTATTGTAAATAACATGGTGGTGTCCCTCTATGGACCAGCCTTTGTGCACATGGAAGTTTTTCCTTGGAGGATATTTGAAGTGGAACCAAGGTCTAGAGGACACAAACTCTTGAAGCTTCTTGTCACAGAGGCCTGCTGCATTGCTGGCAGAAGCCTCATCCTGAACTGCTGTAGGCACTGAAGTGAGTTCCTTCAGATTCCAACACAATCACCGTCCAACCCATTCCAGTACCTCAGAGGCTCATCTCATGGGGCCTTTGCACCCAGCCCTGGACAAAGAAGGAAATTCGCCTTAGCAGCTGCCATTCCTGAAGAGGCCATGATCAAAGATAAGGTGGAGTGGACCTTGCTTGAAGTCTGTGGTGGACATCATACAACTTTTCCTTTGACTATCTCTGTTGACGCCTCTTCCCTAGAGAGCAGACTTGACCTTTCCCTCCTAGGTAACCTCAAGGAACAATGCCAAGGCAGAGCCTCCCTGATACAGGTGCCCTGGTCCCTCCATCTATGATAGCCTCCTCACACATGGTCAGCAACATCTTACTGCCACACCATAAGCCATCACCGATGTCTTCATTACATGCCCAAAAGCTTCTCCACTGTACCCCTCCCTTCTAGAAGAGACTACTGGCTTATATGCACAGCCTACTGGTAGCACAACATAAGCTTCCCAGCCTGCCTGAGCCCACTATTCTCACTTAGGGGTGTAGCTGGCCTCTCCATGTCCAGTAGTTCCTGCCTTCTGGGTCTTCTCTAGTCACATCACTATTGTCACCACATGCTCTATGGTGGAGCTCCTCTGTGACCACTTCCCTGCCACTACATGAAAGCTGACAGACAGGGACTGTCTCTTCTCAGTACCCAGGTCCAGGCCTGCATGGTGCACACAGCAACATGCTGTCAAACACCCCACACCCTCATGGCACAGGCTCTTGCACTTCTGAACCACAGACTTTTGACCATCTCTTTAAGGGGGCTAATCTTCAAGAGATGTGAACAAGGGCATTAAAAGGAGTATTGAAGCCATGTAAAATTTAATTACTAATCCTCCAATGGAAGGATCTCATTTGCTAGAGATACTTTTTAGAGATATAATTTTTTTCTCACATTATTTTGTTATTATCCAAACTTCAGAGAGCTTATATTGTCTCCCTGCTTGTGCGGCGGCCCACTGAGAAATGAGATTATGCCTTGCTGCTATTTATACAACATCACTGCACCAAGAGCTCCCAGTGCAGAGGCTCATATGAGAACAGAGACAGTAACTGTGAGGGGTCCATGGGACACCCCGCTGTCCTTTCTGGGAAACTCTTGCCAAATGACTCTCTGGTTCCATAAACTGCAGGTGCCAAGGGAAAGGGGGGAGAGGTACAGGCTTGGCTTCAGGACACTGGTCTATTAAGCAAGACAAATAAGCCACAGGACAATAAGGAGATACTGATGGCCATAAAACAGACACAAAGAGCCTTAGTGGTAGCAGTAAGGAGCCTGTAATAAATGGAGGAGGCCAGCCATGAGGAGAGGGAAGAGCAACTGGGACAAACAGGGTCCTCACTAATCTATGCTAAAACTTAGAGGCAGGCGAGGGAGATCAGGAGGACTGGGCACTAAAGGCCCTCAGATGTGAGAAGGCAAGGACCAGAAGATTTCATTTGTGAGTGTAACCAACCATTAAATGAATCATTATGACCAATTCTCTAAAACTCTCCCTCAAAATATAAAGGAGGGAGGGAAAAACATGTAACTCATTCTGCAAGACCAGTGTTTCCTTTACATCAAAGCCAAACACATTACAAGGAATGAAAGTCACATGCAAATACTCCCAATGAATTCAGATGCGGAATTTCTCAGCCAAATGCTAGGAAGCCAAACCAATAGCACAGGAAAAGGATAGGAAACTAGAACCAGGAAGGACTTATTTCTGAACTATAAAATGGCTCCCTTTTAAAAAACTGACTGTGATATCATCATATTAACGCAATAAAGGGAGGGACAGCACGGGAATCTTCATGGAAACATGAAAACACCTGGAAGGTTCAACAACATTTCTTTCATAATAAAGAAAAGGGCTCAGCAATATAGACAAAGGAGCTTCACCAAACAAAAGTCATCTATGAAGAGCTCACAGCTTACATCCCTCTCTAAGACGGAAGCTTTTCTGCCAAGATCAAGAACAAGCGCCATGACATGCCTGCTTCCTTACTGCTACTCAACACTGTACTGTACTCAGAGAGTTGCAGCCAACGCAATTAGATAAGAAAAAAAAGAATTACATGTACTTAAATTGGAAAGAAAAAAGAAAGATTGTCTGCAATTGACAACTGACAAGATCTTGAACATACAAGAGCCAAAACAACATGTAAGAAAGCTACCTGACCTCACACATAACCAACTGGCAGCACACAGGGCCACAATAGAATCATTTATGTTTGTATGTACCAACGAGAAACAACCTGGGGAAAAAAATCAAGAAAGTAATTCTATTTAAAACAGAATATGAACAAATGAAAAGTTCCAGTATTAAATTTAATCAATAATGTAAAAAAGTTCACACTAGAAATTGTAAATATGTTGCTAAGAAAATTAAGGGATACTATGTTCATGGATTATTATTAATTCTTGCTGTTGTTGTTGCTTATTGACAGGCTCTTGCTAGATAGCCCAGACTGGTATCAAACTAGCTTCCCCAGGATTAGGATAATAGTTGTGTTCTACTATGCCCAATTAAGGTTTATTACCATTAAGATGATGTCATCACTCCGCTGTGGTTTGAATGAGAATGGGCCCCATTGACTCAAATATTTGAATGCTTGATTCCTGGTCCATGAACTATTGGGAAGAATTAGAAGTGTGTCTTTATGGGAGGAGGAGACAAGGGGGTGGGGCTTTGAAGGTCCAAAAGCTCATATCAAGCTAAGTCTCTTAGCACCCCCTCTCTCTCTCCTCCTCTGTCTCTGTGTCTGTCTCCATCTGTCTCTGTGTCTGTCTGTCTGTCTGTCTGTCTGTCTGTCTGTCTCTCTTTCTCATCAGGATGTAAAGCTTTCAGCTACTTCTCCAGCACAGAGCTTGTGTGCTTCCCACCACAATGATAACGTAATAATGGACGAATTCTCCAAAACTGTAAGGAAGCCCCAAATTAAACACTTTCTTCTATGAGTTGCCTTGGTCACGGTGTCTCTCTGCAGCAATAGAACAGTGACTAAGACACACTCAAAGCAAAATAAAGATTCAACATATTATCTATCAGATTCCCAGTAGTGAGCCTTTTGATTTTTTGTTTTTGTTTTCAAAAGCAAAAATCTGGTGGAAGTAAAGGCAGCAAAAACAACATGGAAAATAGCATAGTTTGGGTCAGGGTCTCACGTTTCAAAAATAACCATAAAATCTGGGTCTTGTCCCTCATACCACAAAAACAAAGAAACAAAGAAATCTTAGAAAGGTAAACAGAAAAAAAGTCCAGAATTTCAACTGATTAATAGAACGGTTTCCCCAGTGTTTTTAAAGTGGCATTTTTATGAATACAACTGCACTGACTGAACACCAAGCCATCCGTAGGGTCCCCTCTTGGTTTCTGTTGCTTGCTAATTTGGCTACCTTGTTCCTGTGCAACTACTGCCAAATAATTTAGGCAACTATTGTTATTTATCTATATGTTTGTTTGTTTACAGGGCATTGCCCATTGTGACCCAGACTGGCCTCAACTTTGTGGTCCTCCTGCCTCAGCCCCACCCCCTCCACGTGTAAGGATTTATAGGACAGAGCTACCACAACCAGTTTAGGCAACCCTTTAAAGGTAAGACTTGAAATTCATAAGTCTTTGTGGTTTTTTTTTTCACCAATAAAACATTGGTGAGGGAACAACATATTCCTGAATACTCTGGAAGGTGCTGCAGGAATTTGTAATTAGGGGTGTGTACAGGATTTACACACAATATTGGCCCTGTTGAATAATTTCACTGGTTTCTTCTAGTGACTACATAAGCAATATTATGAAGTCTGATTCATCTATTTCTGAATGAGTATGTGTGAGGGGGTTCCGCAGCACTGAGTGCCAACACGGATGCCTAAGGAAAGCCCAGATCCCCTCTGTTCCTCAGAGATCTGTGCTGTCTAAATGTTCTCGGGAGTGGCCCTGAGCACAGTGGTGTCATTATGTTCCTACAGGTCAATTCCTTCATTAATAAGAATTATATTTGCTATAATTCTTTCTCAAACACAGGTGAAAAGAGACTGGGTGTGTGAGCCTTTTGCAAACCTCTGAGACTGTGTGAGAGCCAAGGAGCGCTCAGCAGCAGATGCATCGCCTGGTCACAGGCCCCACACTGGGCTGGGTTCTCTCTATAGACCTAATGCTGCCATGTGAATGCTAAGACTCGGCCCATGCCCTCTCCAAGCATCTGCCTGCTGCTGCCTAGGAAGCTGGCCTCCGCCTTCCACTCCAATTCACACAATTTATAAAAAGCTGAAGTTTCTAAGTTGACATGGAAATAGCTGAGTGAGTGTTCTGTTCTTAGAGGCAGGAAGGCCTGTGTGGGCACCTGGGTGAAAACTGAGATCCACTCCTGGGGAGTAGAGGAGCCTTTGACAAGACACAGGAGCTTCAGAGTTTCTCAAATGAAACATCCCTTAAGCAAGAGGGTAGACACACAACCCATCAGTATATTAGTCCTCTTAGGATGTGTTAAATACTTAACTGATTCTTTAAAAAAAAAAATCGACACCCAAAAGCCATTCATTGTTTCCTGTTTTTATTTCCATCTGATCTTCATTTGTCACTCAAGAGTGCTAAGCGTCAGCCAAGATGGTACCTCATCTTTGCAGCAACTCCGAGCCTGATGCAGTGAGCAGGGGAAACCAGAGGGAAACACCCCCCCCCCCTGGAGGCATCCCCACGTGTGAGCCCAGAGAATCATCTGGGTTGCAGGTGAGCAGGGGCTGGGTTAGTGTTCAGAGCCCCTGACGTAGAAGCCCTACACAGCAATCCTCCAACCGCTCTGCCATGCTCTCAAACTGTGTTTTACGTTCAATGCACTATTCAGCCCAAAGATCTATGTCTGCCAATTAAGTGAGGAGTTCGGAAGAGTGAAAGCACTGTGATGCGGGCTGCTTGTCCGAGAAGTGTGTGTGCACAACTGTGCATGCCTCCCTGCCTCCACTTCCTGCCTGTTGCAGTGTGGCATTTAACAAGGGTGTGAAGGGGGTCTTTCTCGTGCTCATCAGTCACTGGCTGAAAGATAAGGGACTTAAAAGGCCCTCCCTACCAATCATGAAGGAGAAAGTCTTCCCCACTCAGATTCCACACAGGAACATCTCACATTCTGCAATCCTTCTGCCTCCCGATCCTTCAGCCCATTCACACAGCCATCTTCACAGAAGAAAAGTCACAGCACGGTGACAGTAATCTTCACTTCTGCCCGAGCCATCTTCCCTGCCACAGCCACTGTCCCTGAGGGATGAGGGTTTCCATTTCCCTCGAGCTCTGGGCTTCTCTTTCATTTGACTGTATAAGTTATTATCAGTCATAGAGGATCAGTGCCAAATGGCCAATTGTCTACACCTCTGCCTAACATATCCGTTATCTATTAATGATCTTTACGTCATTCTTCACTCTAAGCTCCTCTTCCAACTGCTGCAGGCAGGAGAACCAAAAAGGGTTCCAACCCTGTGAGTGCCTCCTTCGAGGGTATGTTGAAGGCATGAAGAAACTGTGAACTCCGCTTGGCCATGGCTCTCTTTGTTTGTTTGTGGGACCCATGAACCCTTCCAGATAAATCAGGGCTGTGCATCCCCTCAGGGGTGCTAGCTCCAGATCTTGCTATGATGTATTACCAGGGAATGAATGAATATTTGGAGGAAATACATAGAGAGTCTTTTCTTAATCATTTAGTAGTTGCATTTGCGAGATCACTGTGGAGAAATAAAAACAATGTATCTTTAGGAATATTTGTCTGTGTTCAACCTCAAAAGATGATTTCAGCTTGTCAGTGATGGACAGTAGCTACAAGGCTATCTTTAGTATCATCTGCTTAAAGGGCAAGAATGGAGACCATCTGTTAGTGTCAATCACTTGTTCTTCCCATTCATTTATAGAGTATACACATTGCTTAGGCATAAAACACACTCTATTTTTTTAAAAAAAAATTGTTTCTGCACACATGTATGCCTTCATATGCCACAGAGCACCCTGGGGGAAACGAAATATTCTATGGATAGGCTCTTCACAAGCAAAAGGGTTAATGGTAACCATGGCAACTGCCTCCAAGAATAGCATCATGTGCAGTAGCATTCATGCTGGGCCGTCGACAGAATGGTTATAAATATACCTATTAGCAGCCTGAACTGAATCTTTAAACAGCACTGTTGGGAGAAAGGGTACCTAAAAATAGCTCCCACACTTGCATTTGAAGATGTGTCCTTAGAAAAGCCGCATCTTGTGCACATACTTTCACACATACATACACACACAGAGGAAGATTTTTTAATTTTCTCTTTTTATCTAACAACCAGCACCAAACACTGGAGGAACATGAGAGGCAACGCAGTGCTTTATGATCTTCTGATTTAATTGCAAAATTCCAGAAAACAGCCTCCACTCCCAAACAAAGAAGTCCACAGTGTAGGTCCAGACTTAAAGTCAGCAGATGATGGGGTGGGCAAGGTGGCCTCTCGGCCTGCACAGCAGGGTGGCCTAAAGGCTCCATATAGCATGCTCACAAGGAGGGCTGCTTTCACAGTGGCCCCACAAGAACATACTGGGGAGAGACAACAGCTACTCCCAGCAAAGGGCCAGCCGGTTCCCACATCCACATGGTAACCCTGCACATTGTCCACTTTATCCAAGCAATCAAGATGAATGTTCCTGAGGCTTTACTCATACTGCCCCTGAGGACGGTAATTCTGCATAAATGACAGGGAGTGAGGAACAGCTAGTTATAGGCTTGAACTTCAGCTCAAACATAGCAATACTTTTCTCATATGAATAAATTATCATCTCCAGAGCTACATAATGTAGCTATTTAACATGCTGCTACAAGGTTTCATGGAACAGAGAAATCCCAGTGCCCAGGACCAGGCATGTACAGCCCATGAGTCTTTCTCCTTGCCTCAATCCCCTCCAACTCACAGACCCCAGCATTCTGAGAGCATGGGCCACAGTGCCTGAACAACAGATCTACAGGGCATGATGCCCAAATGAAAAGCAGCTGCCAGTCAGTGAGCTACCCAGGCATAGCCTGCATGAGATGGGGCAGGACAGGACAGGGAGGAAAGGAAGCCACTCCTCTCAAGTGCATGGCTACCCGAACAGGATTTATGAAAAATAAATATTACAAAAAGTATTCCATTACTAGGTAGGGCCCAGGCATTGGACGGCCAAAGTGAAGTCAGACAGGAGCAACCTCCTGGTCACTGATACCTCATCCTGTCTCCACCTCATGTGCTAGGAGTACAGCCATGCACCACATGTGAGCTGAAACAGTGCCGGCTTTTGCATGTCAGGCAATCCCTGCACCAAACGAGCTACATACAACCCTAGCGTGCCCACCCTCAAACCCTACCATGTCCCATTATCTATCTATTCCTCAGTGACAATCACTGGGTCTAGATGATGGTCCTTCATGGGTGTGTCAGCTACATTACCTCCTTTCCTAGGAATTCCTCTCCTTCTGTTTAGCTGTATTTGACACACAGACAGTCATGTATCCCACAGTATACATGCAGCTTAGTTTAGCTTTCATATCCTCCTTAGTGGTCTTTACCAAGGCTAATAGGCACTGGGCTAGCTGGCCTTTTCACTTTGGGTTGGGATCTACCATGCTTAAGAAGCTCTTCCTGGAACGGAGAAATTTGGCTCATTTTATCAAAGCTCTTGCTGTCCAAGTAAGAGGACCTCAGTTTGGATCCCTAGCACTAGGGGTAAAGAAAGGGAGATCCTGAAAGCTTCCTGGTCAGCCTACCTAGCTGAACCAGCAATTTCCAGTTCAGTGAGAGATCCTGTCTTAAGTAAGTCAGAGAGCAGGAGCGGAAGAACTCACTCTTCTGCTTTGGCCACTGTGGGTACACCCACTCCCTGCCACACGCAACACACTCTGCTCCGAAGTCACTGTGACTGTCTCCCACAGTCTTCTAAAACAGTAAATATTTTGCTCTCTCGTACATCTGAGGCCTGTCTTCCTGGTAGCATTCCATTTTTTTTTATATGTGTAACCAAATGTCCCAGCACCATTTAAAAAGAATCATATCAGCTCACTGCTGTCTTTAGTCCCCAAGCTATAAAAATAATTATCACAAGGCTTTCACAGAAGTTTGTTACATCTGCCAACTGTGTGGCTGACACAACCTCGTCAGACACATGAGAAAGAAAGGTGGGTCTATACTTCGAAGAAAACAAAGGTACTCCTTAAAGTCAGTGAACAGGGCATGTCCAATGTTGGAAAGTTTGATCTGGTGCCTTCTGTTCCTTCCCATTTGTCCATTTGTCTGTCTGCACACCTTTATCAGAATGTCTCAGCTACCAGAACCTCACAAGCCTGATATACAGCAGGACCACTGGGCTCGGCCATATCCCTTGGTCAGTCCTGCCTGTTCCGGGCTTCTGTTCCTACCATATGAATTCTAAGTCAGCTCTTCCCACTGATTTTTAAAAGCCTTGTTAGAATTTTGTCATGAGTAAGCTGTGACTTTTGAATTAGCATGGGGGGGAGGGGTGTAAGCTGACATCTTCACCAGGCTCAACATTCCATCCATGAACATAGCATACTGCGGCCAGTATACTTGGCCCACTGGTGTTTCAGGATCACCATTATGTAGGTCACCTCAGAAAAGTGTTGAACACATCACTGGGTTTCTGTTTTCCGGGTTCCATGGAGAGCTGATTCATGAATGGGAAGACTTTAGATAGGATTTTCAAGCTGAATTTAATTGATATGCAATAATGAAATTTTTTTTAAAAATCTTGAACCAAGACAATCTGAATGTTATCACTAATTTACACAGTCTGCACCTATGTTCTCTTTAGCTTTCCACGCAGACAATACTCTCATCTGTTAATCAGGTCAGTTTTTATTAATCCATCCTAATTCATGTCCATCCTATGTCTTTATCTTTCTTCCTGCATTAACTTGAGCCAGGACATGTCAAGTGGGAACAGACATGGTAGGCATCCTTGACTTGTTCACAACTTAAGAGTTAAGGGGTCTTGGTCTGGACTTAAGTAAAGGGCCAGGTTTTACCTTTAAATTTAACATTTCCTAGGGTTTTCTGAGAGACAGCTTTTACAAGCCTAATAATTTACATTTCCATCCTATTTTACAAAAAGAAAACCCTGCTATTGTGAGTTAGTCTGAAACTTTAGGTTATTACATTTTCCTTCAGTTTACTAGTTTGATATGAGCATCTTGGTGACATAGAACCATCTTTGCACCTCTGAGACAAGTGCTCCCTATTCATGGCATAGAATTCCCTTCCTTCTCTATAGATGCTAACATGTTAATATTTCATCTTGGGCTTTTTTTTGCATTATGTTAAAATTCTAGCCATCAATGAAACTCTTGGATCCAAAAGTTAGCTAACTTCCCCAGAGCTTGTCTTACTACTTTGCCATGAAATGTTTACCTTGTTTTTCAACTTGTCAAGTCATTTGGTTTTCTCCTTTTAAATTTCTCCTCTGATGGCCTAAGGCCTTTTGTCAAGAACAAGGAAAGCATGAGCTATCTGGGTCACTTTAGTTGAAATTCCAGGCCAACACCAGGACTTAATTCCAACCTTGCTGTCTTTCCTTGTTTCGAACCTTCACCTAAGCTCAGGACTTACTCCCTTAAATGAAACAATGAAGTACCTAGTAAAAATACATAGAGTATGACATGATCAACAAATTGCTAAATGTCCAGCTTACAAGTTAAAATTTTCAAAACCAAGGTTTTCCAGGGGTAGAGAGTTTGGGAGTGTTACATGTTCCAAGAGTTTGAGAGGATTTACCTAGTAAACTCTTCCTCTGCTTGGTTTGGAAGCACACTGCACAGTGCTGTGCTCGCTGCACTGTGCTGCTGTGGAGGCATGCGGGTCCTAGAGGCATCAAGGCTCCGAGAGGGTGTGCGCGACTGTGGTAAATGCCTCTCTGCCCATCCATGACACATCAGGACCCAAGGAAGACTTGGCAGAGTCCTGATATCCACGTTTCAGGAGTGTGTGTCAGTGTTTTTCTGTGTTCAAAGTCACAGAAGAGGCACGTGTGCGGGAAACGGAGGCGGGTGGAGACGTGCTCATGAACACTTTGAGCTGGACTAATAATATTCAAGCCGCACACATTTCCATTTAAAAAGACAGAAAAGGGCACGCCCCAGGATCTTTAAATTATAATGCTCTGCAAACAACAGGTGTTTTAAATTTCCCTTCTGAAGCCCTACCTTAAAAGCGTGGCCCACGCCGTACTCTCTGCTGGCACAAGGCCTCTTGTACTTTGTGAAAAGAGCCCCTTGCTCTGGAGCCACCTTCCATGCCATTTCTACACTCCATACTTTGGCCATGTGACTTAATATCCATAGTCTGTCTCAGTTTTGTTTTTTGTTTTTGTTTGATTTTTTTTGAAGAAAAAAATTAAAAGGAATCAAAACACCTGCAGTGTGATTTTGATAACTAACCAAGTACACCAGCGCTCAAGGGTAGAAGGTTTCACTCTGTGATGCTGGAAGTCACCAATTTCCCCATTGCTACCTATCTTTGTTTGGTTTATTACTAGTATTATTATTGCTGTTGCTGTTGTTTTGAGAAAGGGTCTCATAAGGTCAGGGCTGCAGCTTTATAAAGGACTTGAACTCCTGATCCTCCTGTCTCCACCTCCTTAGTGCTGGGATTACAGGTGTGCACCTCCACACCCCAGCTTTCCTCCACATAGGCTCACCTCCCATTCTCATTTCTTGGTCATATGTCTTATACTGCCCTAAAGTTTTAAACAAGTAAACATTCACCTTGTGTTCTGTCTATTTCTGGTCTTCTTGTCAACTCTTGCCCTCCTGCTCTGCTCTCTTTGCTATGGATGACATGGTACCTCCACAGGCAAGGGCATATTTATATGTCTGAATGCCTCTGTTGTGCTAACAATGGCCGCACCTCTGAGTTAATACATATTTAAATAACCTGCTTTGTTTATTTATTTAGCAAGAGCAGTGGACATGCTCATAGCACACAGATTCTCACGAGCATCCAGATTTCTGGGCTGATGCCTCTTCTGGGGCTGAGACAGAAGCACATAAGCAAACAGGAAACACTAAGTCACACCAGCTAATGCTGTGTAGATAAGTCGTCTGTGTCAGATAAGAAGATCCGTTTCAATTCTGTTGTCATAATGTAGACATTACATTTATTTTAAATTGATAACTTCAGGGTAAGAAGATGAGAAACCAAAGATTAGATCAGAACTCACTAAGCCATTTTTAGGATTCTTTTTATCTTCCGCATGAACATCTAACGTAAAAGAACACAATTATGACAGACAGACAGAGCTCAATCCCTAACATCCTATGTTTTTCAACATGTTTTATACATGTCAACCCAATTCTCAGCACAAGCCCCAGGAAATTAACTCCCAGAATAATTAAGCCAAGGCAGAAGCCAGAGCAAAATGAGACTTCAGTCTCAGATGTACACAGGTCCAGTACCCAAGCCACAGGTCCAGCGCACACATACACACACACACACACACACACACACACACACCAGGGGAACATCAGCAGGGAGGGAAGCAACCATGCTTGTATCCCTCTGTTCTCTATTCAAGAGACATGGATGTGATCCTACTGTGTGCCCCAGGAAACACAGAAGTGAAAAGATGAACGTAGCCCTGCCCTTAGTCACCATACTAGTGGGCAAGGCCAACAGAGTGATGAGACGTGAGTGACTCCCAAAAGGTGAGTGTTCAGGGAGGCAGGCATGTGCTGTATATTGAATAATTATATGCCTCGGTTGTTTTAACAGGAATGAGGTCCTCTACTTTCAATGCGAATATCCTCCCATCTCAAAGAGTGTCCCACTTAACTTTCCTGGCCACATTCTAAATTCTTTTCTATTCAGGGAAGAAAACTCCAGTCCTTCATGGACTCCCCATCCAAAAACAAGCTTAAGAGCTGCCTACCTTGAACCTACTATTATTTTGCTAATGCACATAGTAGTAAGTTGCTCTACAAATATGTCTGCAGTCCCGGTTTAGCAGAGTTCTCAGAGCTTAGAAAAGAAATTCCTCAGTGTGGTTGGGTGTTGGTTAATGGGGAAACTCACAACTGGCTGAAGTGCAGAGGGTAAGGGACTGTGAGGTGTTCAGCCACAAACAGGACATCTATACAGCAGCCTCTTTCCCCGAGGCTCATGGGTCATTGCAGAGGAGGGGATGGTAAGACTGCACGGGCCAGAGGACAGGGAGGACTAGAGAGGGACACTGCCTGCTGGGCATGACAGGTCAGCTGTGCTCGGGAACTCACCGCTGTGGCTGTGTGGCTAAGATTGGGCCAGGGTGGTTCCACAGCCCCATTCCTAGTTGGTAGCTGGAAGGATTCTAGGGGAGGGAAAGTCAGTTTTCTGTAAGGGTAAGTTGACCGTATTCCAGTGGGTGGCCCTACAGCCATGTGTAGGTAGGCAGCACAAGTTATATGTGATGCCTTCTCTATTTCTTAAAGGAGAGGGGACATGAAATTGGGAAAGGCGGAGCAGATCTGGGAGTAGTGCCTGAATATGATCAAAATACATTATATGCATGTATGAAATGTTCAAAGAGTTAATAAAATACTTTTTTTTTAAAAAAAGAACTGCCTACTTATGTTCTTCTTGTTCTTATAGTCCACTCACCTCAATGTGACACACACACACACACGCTGCGACGCATAGGGATGAGGGCAGAAGATGAAGTGGCAACATTCTGCCCTCCTTACACATCCTATCTGTTGAGAGCCCAGGAAGTGCTTCCATATGGCTCCCCCTCAGGGGTGTACCTTCCCCTGACTTAGTGCAACTCAGAGAAGACTCTTAGGGGTTTACATTCAGAGTCACAGCCAATAGCTCTGTCTTTATCACATAACAGCAGGAGCTGCAAGCAGCACTCTCAAAACTGGGATGCTCTCATTTCTTGGCACAAGGTGAATGAGATAATGAACAACTTGAGTGGAATTATTCTGATTTTTTTGTGCTCAGTTTTTCTGTTTATTGTTGCAATCTGTTCACATTTGATTGGGGTTGCAAACTGTTCAGTCACAGACACTATTAGCAGCCATGTTCTATTGACTACACTTCCTAGGGGAGCAAACACATACTGAGATGATTTTCATAGTAAGCCCACTGTGTGTAAAACGAGAGAAGGACACAGGTGAGTCTTCAACACTGCCAGTGTGTAATGTGCTAAGGGGTGGCAGCCTGTCATGGGAAGCCTCACACCTGTCACCTGTTTATTAAGTTAGCTACAGCTAGGTAAATTCATTCCCAAGCACTCAAGATAAACAAACACACATTTTAGAATCAACCAAAGAACCAGCATAGAATTTGATGGAGAAGACACCATGTCTGACATCTGTGTGGGCTTTACTGCCACCAAGACAATATGACATTTTCCAAACCATGAACATGGTATACCTTCCACTAAGTTAAGTCTTCAGTTTCTTCAGGTGATATTTTGCAATGACTGGTGTATAAGTCAGTATCTGTTTGGATTAAGCTTATTTCTAATTATTTTATGAGTATTAAGAAAAGCAACAAATCCAACTTGATAGGTTCTATTTTCCAACATCCTCCGTACTTGACTTTCTTCTGTCCCATCTGCTTGGAAAGCAGGTCCTATGACCATTCACTTGCTGATATAAATGTCCTTCCTCCTGCTACACATATCTTTGTGATGGCTCACACTGCATCCTCATGTTGTGTTTGCAGGTCCACCTTTTCCCCCTGCAGACAGCCAGTGTTCTAAAAGTGCTGTCTCTGCATTAGTGACATTTGCTCCTGGCATGTAACATGAGTCTAAAGCATACCGCATATGAATGCACAGCTGCCCAATGGCCCTCTGCTTAGCACCGCACCCACGGCAGACCCTCCAGCCTGCTCCTGTAACCCTTCCTCATTTGCAGTCTCCCCCAGCCTCTCACTGCTCGGCTGTGGCCTTGCAGGTGGCTCTCCTGTTCCAGCCCCAGGCATTCTTCCTCTCTTGCCAGCATTGCTAGAGCTTATTCCCCAGTCTGTTCTCAGCTTGCACTTCACCTCCTGGGGGAAAAGCTGAGCTGATACTCTTGACTGGGCTACCCTACAGCCACTCAGATCCATACTCCTCATCTTCATAGCTTTCCCGCAAGTTTGAAATGACATGTCACTTGAAGGGGACTGTTGTGTCTGCCAACCAGAACCCTGTGGCAGAAGAAGCCATGGCTCACTTGGGTACAGCACACAGTTGACATGGAAGGCACCAAGTGAGAGTGTCAACTCTCAATGCATATCCACTCTAATGTCTGCCTTTCAGAGGAACAGCTCTGCCATGTGTTGGTTGTATCCCAGTGTAGCCCTCAAGCTCTTACCAGAGCCCTCTGACCCATTTGCTTCACTCACATAACGATGAATCCAAGGAAACATGCCCACCTCAGGGCAAGAAATTGTCAACATAGTGCCAGTGACGCTGTAGCGAACAAAGCCTTGGACCAACAGAGACATTGCAGAGAGTGAGCCATGGAAGAACTTGCCCTCCCATCGAATGAAAGCCATGGTCGTGACTCTTGTGCTACAGGGAAAAGCCCTGTACCTGGTAGAAAGGGAAGACCCAGGTGACAACCTAGAGGAGCCTATAGATGTCCATGTCGACCACTTCCAGACCTGGGCAGCTAAGAAACAGCTCCAGTAAATTAAAAGGAGAATCTCATTTGTATTGATACAGAACTCTTCATAGAATGTAGAGAAAGTTCTTTGTCCTATTGATATGTGCCTCCCCTCCTTTGGCTGCCAATCAATGCCCAAAAAGAGCAGGAGAGAAAAATCAATTGCATAATCTGGTCTTTGCATCAGTTGTAGGATTGATTTGGCAGTGTCTAATGAGAAAGCGGTTGTGTTCTAACAACTCAGATGAGCCTCTTAAGCTGGGAACGCAGCTCAGTGGAAGAGTGCTGCTTAGCACAGGTTCAATACCCGGCACTAACAAAGAGACGGAAAGGAGAGTGGGCAAGACTCCTTGCGTCTTTAGAGACACCTGCAAACCTCTCCAACAGCTCACCTGAGCTTACTATGTGTGAGGACATACAGCCTTTAGTCGGCCAAAGTGGTCAGCACCCTCCACATGGAATGCACACAGTGAGATGGCTACAGACAGGTCTGAACCTATGAGCCTGGCCTAAGGCCGTACAGCTGTGTGATGAAAGACAACATTCTTCACCTCTACAAGACCAGGTTCACTCTCTTGCTAATTAACAAGGGCAAAAGTCAAAGTAGGCAGGACAATGGTGGGGCTTGATCTGCAGGAAGCTACATATGTATTGTACATGCCCAGGGCTTCTATCATAAGACTTCTCGGGCCTCAGTGACAAACACATTGGGCCAGCAGCACTGGCTGGTGTGCATGGATACTCAAGCACTTGCCTAACCGAGCCACTCAGCTGTGTGCAACTTCACACCTGTTCTGCCCAGCAAGATGGTGCTGATGCCCTGTGTAGGCATTGCAGCTGGCACAGGCAACAGTGGTCTCTGGAAAGAGTGTCACAAAGTACTGCATGAAGCTTCTATTGTCAGTGCAAGCAAAACATTAACTAATTGTCTTTAATCTTTTTCCTATCATGCAAGTAAGAGGCTGCATGGTTCCTTACAGAAATCTGGCAACAGCTATAGCTGCAGTGGAAACTGGTCCAGCTTTGTCACGAGAGAGGAGAGCTGGGAGACCAGCCTCAGCTCCTTCCCCATTCCTCCTGGTCAGCAGCCTGAGGAGCAAGAAGGTAGGGATTAGTTTTTAAGTTAGAATCAGGAATGAAGGAGCAAAGCTGCCAATCTGATATGAGGGCTGTCATGAAATCTCTAGAAGAGAGAGAGATGGCTGAGAAAACATGTAAAAATAAAAAAGTGTGAAAGCAGAGAGAAAAACACATACAGAGTGAGAGAGAGAGATCCAATGTAGGAAGAGAGAGGTTAAAAAAGCCCAACTCCAAATGCAGGCATGAAACCAAAGACTGCAGCAGCTTGAAAATGTACTCTCTCTACCAGCAAGCCTGCTTACCTTCTCCCCCAGGACAGGCAGGCAGAGGAAGGGATGAGGAACCCACCAGGATGGACAGAGAAATGAGACCTGTGGCTTTGGGAAGAGTGCTTGGCAGAGGCCAGGAGAGCCAGCACTCAGGAGCATTGGGCAGAGCTGCCATTGGGGGGCAGTGGGTGAGCTAGTGGGGGGGGGGACTGAGGATTCCTCAAGGAAAATGTAACCTAATCAGCAACTCTCCCATCAATTCCCTTCCACTAAATTCAATCTTCTTTCTTGTGTAAAATCCATACAGTAAGAAGCCATCTTAGCATCCCCCAACCCCCACCGCTGCCACTGTGGAAATGACCCTCCTTGAGACTTCCCCAACCCACGCTTAACAAAGGCTTTTTTTCTGTTAGAGTCAGCTCAAATCCTTGTTCTGTTTTATGATCTGACCTTTCTGTCTTAAGTCAGAGATATCTTTCCACATTAAAATATGTCCTCCTAGACCTTCATCCTCACTGGTCATGTGTGACACGGACAGATCATCATCAGCTAATCAATTCGTCATTGCAGGACATTTATGTTGCGTCTACTAACTCTGGCACAATAAATAATGCTATGACCGAGAACATCATACACGCAGCTGTGTGCACCCACCCATTTTATTTCTTAAGATAAATTAACTGTAGAATTGTGTGGGTCAATAGATGGTGATGGGCTAAAAAATGGCCCCCAAAGATATCTGCATTCCAGTCCCTAGCACTTGTTAGTGTGCAGCCTTACACATAAGGACTTTGCAGGTGTGGCCCAGTGAAGGATTCTGAAGTAGGGAGAGTCCCAGGGTTATCCAGATAGGTTCAGAATGCCATTGTCAGAGTGCTTGAGAGAGAAAGGAGGACAGCAAGGTCAGGAGTGGAGGCCTTGTAGTTAGGAAGGGGCTATAGCGAAGAAATGTATGTTCCATTAGATGCTGGAGAAGAGAAAAAAAGGAATTAACATACACACACAAACACACAGGCATGCATACATGCACATTCACACAGGGAGTTCTTGATGTCTGAGCAGTAAAACCTTCAGACCTACAAGATAATAAATCTGTGTTGTTTTCAGCCACTGAGTTTACAGTGCTTGTTATAACAGTGAGAGAAGGCAGATGCATATTTCATGAGTTTGCATGTTTATTTTTTAATCATAAGGTTCCGTCTCAGATACCTGGTGTTAGGCCCCTTTGGTTCTCAAGCAACTGATCAGTGCCTCTATTCTGGATCCAGGAAGATGCTGCAACTGTGTGATTGGCGTATGGTCCTGAGAGAATAGAACTAAGGTCTTCTTCTGCAGCGTAACAAGCATGAGCCTGAGCTGATCCTGCCTCTTCTCCTAAACTTACGAGCAGGGACTTACTTCACGGTTTCACAGTTTAGCCAACTGGAGCTCAAGGAAGTCAGGTGACAGCCTGCAGACATGTTCAGTCAGTTGTTCACTGAACAGCTATCTTAAGAGCACTTGTCATCACCCAGGTGCTGACATCCTCAACACCAAAGATTCAGCATGGACAAACAGTCTCTGCCTTCTGTGTGGCTTCTCTCTCAGTGGCATAACTGGGAAGTTTGGAGTTAGTCTAGGAGCTGAAGGCCCATCTACTCAATCTCCTCAGCATGTGACCTACCCCAGGCCACCAGAGACTCCCTCCCTGGCCCTTGTCTCTCATTTTTTGTTGTTCCCAAATACCTAAAAATTCCCTATTAAAAAAAAAGCTTATATTTTAAATGCCTAGCTACTTCTCACTAGAGAGTAGGCAGGAGGGCAAGGCACCCTGAATTCATTAGCTGCAGGGTCCCCAAGATAGAGCCTTCCATGTAAAAGGACCTCAACAAGTGTTTCTTGAACTGGTTTTCAACGTCCATACTCTTTCTTCTTATCTTTTTTTTTTATTGCAAAACATCTTATTTATTAGCAGTTGTTTCTCAAAAACACAAACACAAGAACTGAGCACCACATCCAGAGTGACTTGCCCCTGTGGACAGGGGGAAGCCAGGACAGAGGCTGTGGGGCTTTCCTTGTACTCCGAGTCTTGGCTTCCTCACTCATTCCAGGGCTCCAATGCTACCTCTGACAAGAAAAAGGAAACTGCTAAATCCTAAGCACAAAAAGATTACAACCACCTTAAGGCTACCGATGCTAACTGCTGCACATTGCAGCCTGTAACTCTAACAACAATATCAAACCCACCGTCAAACAGCTGCTCCCAATGACCCTTGCTGTCCTAACCCGCTAGTCTCCAGCCTGCCT
>CM053752.1:26286822-26415712 GCA_028658305.1 Pachyuromys duprasi | reverse complement strand
ATTGCAGCCTGTAACTCTAACAACAATATCAAACCCACCGTCAAACAGCTGCTCCCAATGACCCTTGCTGTCCTAACCCGCTAGTCTCCAGCCTGCCTTCTGCATACGGCAGAGCACAGGCGCTAACCCCCACATGCAGTGTCTGTGTTCAAGTATAAAGGTTTGTTCAGGACAGCCCAGGTCATCACTGTAGTGCTTAAACCTCTGTAGTGTCTACTGGGGTCACACCCTTGACAGGCTGGTCAAAAGGCAGCACAATGCGTGAGCAAGTATGGACAACTGTCCCACCACCAAACTTGCTCTCCTCTCTCTCCTTATCTTACTGCTCTCCAAATCATTAGGAACTGTGGGTGTCTCCCCTGCAAAGCCTTGCCTCCCACCTGCCTGAGTCATTTCCACAAATAAGGTACCCTTAGCCTGAAGGAAGAATGCCGAATATTAACAAACAAACAAACAAAAAACCAGCATTTCGGAGAGAAGGCTGGGACCTCTTCGGAATCCCATTCAAGCTATTTGCTACAGAAAGGAAGGAGGCTAGAGTTCTCACTCTGTGAATACAAAGGCTGCCAAGCGTGGCATGGAAAAGGGCAAAAACTGCAGAGCAGATAACTGAACCTCGTTTTGAGAGAGCCTTCTGGAAGGTGCCGGGGACTGCAGCACACCTAAACATTCTGTGAGCTCTCTGTGAAGAAATGCAGCCTTCGGTGGTGAAACGGATGGACTGCAGTGTGTTACACCACCTGCCTGCCGCAGTGCTTCCATCCCCTTCTGCAAATCTGAGGAAACAGGGCCAACCAGGAGGCAGGCTGGCCCTATTCCCAAAGTCCCTGCCCTAAGTTTACAGTCCAAGGATGCAGACAGAGACACACTACCCTGAGTTTCTAAAACAAGAGCCATAGGGGAAAAACGTTCCTCGGACTCCAAACACATGTGAGACTGCGTGGTGGATTTCTGACTATGGGATGCTCGCTGTGCCCCTCAGGGTGTGTCCAATGCTGAGAGGAGCACCCTGGCTCTGTCAGGAGCAACTCTTACTGTCCCTGACTCACACAGCAGGAAGCTGGGGACCTGATGGGCCAGTGTCTCATCTCCTGGCTAATGGCTGACCAGCTATATAGTACAGGAACCTTGGACTTCAAGCAAAGCATGAACCTGAGCTCCTCTGTCCTCCCCTTCCAGAGGACAGGACTGTGCCCAAGCTTAGGTCCTTTGCATACGCTACTCTGCTCACTCAGCAACAAGGTAAGTCTGACCTGAGCCTGACACACAGAAGCTGTGGCTCAAAGAGATCACATGGATGACATGGCTAAGGAGCAGCAGGTGATCTGCTCTTTGGTCCTCACTGCCCCAAATGCAGCTTCATTCAACAGTGTCGTGTATGACCACAACAGGCACGGCAATCTGAACCGGGGCATGGTTAAGCCTCAGGAGGACAGAGAGAGGAGGAAAGAAAGCAGAAAGAAACACAGAGATAGATGCACACACCGTCAGAAAGGCCGCCATGAAACTCAGAGCAACCACATGCACAAAGCCTGAAAGGCTGTCCTGACATCCAAGCATCCAAGAGTCTGGAGGTAAAGGGGATGGTGTGCCTCCTCTGGATTGAGCTACACCCCAGACCTAATCAGATCACAGGGACAGCAGCGAGGCCACAACTCCACCCATCAGCAGTGAGCTGTCAGCTCTCTCTTTAGGTACACGTTGCACAATACTGCACTGCACCAGCAGGATTTAGAGAAAACACAACGGTGGAGATTTCTAGTTTCGTGTGTTAAGGACAACAAAATGAAGCCTACAGAGACAGCCATGGCCCACTACACCTCTGGACACGTGCATGTGATCTTGTGCCTTGGGCCCCAGCCACACAGCTCCTCTGGCCTCCCCAGGGGACCAGCCGCTCTGCCTCAGTGCTGTCCCGAGAACCCCAGCAGAGCCCAGTATTGAATTTTCACTATTGCACTCCTTGCCAGAGTCTGAGTCCCTTAAAGATAGTCCCTAACTCATCTGATCTGCATTCCCAGGGCTAAGTCCAGTCCTTAATAGGTAGGCTGTCAATAAATATTTAATGAATGAATAAGAATTAGAGACCATATTGTAGTGTGCCTACCACTACAAAATAATTAAAGGGGGGGGGGGGAGGTCCAAGGTAATGGAGTTCTTCAAGGCATAGCAATGGCACATACAATGCAGTGTGACTTATTTCATGCCAGTTGGCCACACACTTAAGCATGATGATGGGTAAATCTAGTGTTATGGGCACAATTTCCAGAATTTTATCCAACCCGTAAAATATTTTTGGTTAACATACAATCTCATGGGTTTCCCTATGACCACCTCATACAGAGTCATCACACCTTGCTCAGATTTGCCTGAAAATCTGCCCAAGTCTACTCCTCCCCCAAAAGTAGTCCCACTTTTAGTATGATTTTTAAAGTAGTTTTTATAAGACATAGTCTGCCTGCTTCATTCCTGTAGACCTGGTTCTCTCCTCGGCCAGTGGTGGCTACGGGAACACAGAGGACCTGCCAACAGCCGGAAGTGGTGGACCTGCAGTAGAGGCCCCAAGAGCATCCCACGAGGATCTCCTCATAGCACAAAGGAACGGCCTGCCTCATGATGACTGACTTCCTAGCTCAGGCTGGTAGCTCCATTGAGTGAGGGAATACTCTCTTCTAATGCCCAGAACCCTGCCCAGCACGAAGTGGACACAGCTCCAGCTCGGGCGTGTCAGATCCCCTGGGTGCGACTGCCATTTACCACGCTGCAGACTCAAAGCCTCATCTGGTGCCATTTTAGCACCAAATCAAGCAACAAATGAGCGGTGGAGTGCAGAGGGAACAGCGGGAAGGTTGAGGGGGGCACGGATGCAGGGGCAGCAAATGCTTCCGTGAAAATCAACCCTGAGGGACTTGTCTGAGTCCTGAAGCCAGATGGGTCTGACTCTCCATCAAGCTTTGCCATTGGTTATTATGGTTCATCCTTCAACAAATAGCCTTTCAAGGAGGGGGCGGAGGGAGAGCTCCGATTATAATTACCAGTTCAGACCTGGCAGAATGGAGAAGGTCAGTGCAAAAACCTATTAACTTGGAGCCAAGAAGAAACGGGCAAAAAGAGAGCTGACTTGGAAATTATGGGAGGAAAAAAAGGACATAAGATTAATTTTAGGATTAATTAACAGGTGCAAAGAAATTTTGAGAAACTAAAAATACCTTAAGAACAGAACAGCTATCTTAAATTTTTTTTTTTTTTTTGGTGTTTTTGAGACAGGGTTTCTCTGTGTAGTGATGGCTGTCCTAGACTCACTCTGTAGACCAGGCTGGCCTTGAACTCACAGAGATCTGCCTGCCTCTGCCTCCCTTCGTATGGGATTACAGGAGTGCACCCGTACCCATGCCAGCTCTAGCTTAAATTCTTAGTGAACACAACAAATAAAGAATTGAGGAGGAATACAACCTTCACATATCTCAAACCAAGGTCTGTGTGACAGCACATTTACCACACACACACATACACACCTCAGTTCGCATGAGCAAGAGGCTCTAAGCGGTGTGGACAGAGACGCATCTGTGCCAGCCACATCTCTAAAACTTTTCTCTCCTTTCAAAACCAAACTTCCCTGAGTGTCTGTGCTACATGCACAGTTACTGCATCACAGTGGTTTCTCTTCTGCCCATGAAACGTCTAGTAACCTGGCCAGGTCATCAAATACCATGCTGACAAATTTTGTAGACATTTTACACAGTCCCCTCCTTAGATCGCTATGTCTTTATGGTTGTTCCTTTGCTTTCTGTACCGGGTCTTTTTCTTTGCTGATCTCTCCTAAGCATCTCTTTGGGCCGTCCAATACAGGAGTCACCAAATCCCAGCAGTGGCCCCTTTTCTTGTTCCAGAGTCTCTCCTTGAGCGGCTGCCTCAGTTCAGAAAGACTTCCTTTACCAAGACTAGCAGTTCTATGCCTATCACTGGCTCACACTCACTTGGGCAGTGGCCACTGCCCTCCTAGACCCGCTTATGTGGTGCAGCAGCCACAGACTGAGCACATCTTGTCACAGACACCACACCACACCCCCCTATCCAGAGCCTGGACCAGATGAAAGCGAAATCTCCCCTGCCATGGGGCCTAATGCTCCCAAGGACCTGTCAATCACATCTTCACACCCTCCTTCTGCCCCATTCCAAACCATTCCAAGCATATGGTTCAAGCTCATGTTTGGTCTCAGCTCTACCAACAGCAGCCTCCTGTCTCTGAGGAAACATACAAGGAGGGAAGGGGGACTTGGGGATGGGTATAAAAGAACAGAAAACTGAAAGGAGGTCAAGTGGTCATCCATGATGCTTCTGTCTTCCACTAGGCATCAGGCTCGGTGATGCCAGTCAGGTAGAAAGGAACAAAGATTGTCTAATTACCACAACATCATCGCCATATGTCACCAAAGGAACCAGTCTGTCAAAGTGATAAGGTGATTTGTAATTTTTAATAATTTTGTTGTTTTTGTTGAAGGTGAAGCTGACATAAAATTAATTATATTCGAATGGAAAATCCAGTGGCACTGAGTATGTTCACGGCAGGGTGCAACCATCCCCTCTGTCACTCAGCAACATTTCCATCACCCCAAAAGGAAAGTCCTTGTCTACAAGGCAGCTGCTCCTGAGTCCCCAGCCAGATCCTGTAGCCCACATATCTACACAGTCTCTGTGGATTTACATACTCTGAATATTCAACCTGAAGAGTCAGACTCTTCACCTTACCTGTTCACCTCACGGAGCTCAAGGCTCGTCCAGGTCGCAGCATCTATCGGCATGTCATTCCTTCCTGTGGCTGAATAGCACAGCACAGTGCATCTATTCCATGGCTCACTGCTCCGCTGGTCAGCTGATGGACACTAAGCTACATTCCCAGTTGGCACTGTGAGCGATGCTACTGTAGACGTGTGTGGTCATGTGTTTTTAGCTCTTTTAAGTCTGGGCCTGAAAGCAGAACTACAGCATCACATGGTAACTCCATATTTAACTTTTTGAGGAGTTACAAATCCGGGTTTCTCCATGTCCTTGCTAACACTGTGACCTTCCAGGGTTTTCATTTACAGGCATCTTAGTCCTGCACCATGGGTTTGACTTCCACCCAATAACGATTTTCCATGTGTAACTAGTGTCCACTATAAACAACTGTCACTGTTACTTTTTAAAAGCTGAGTTTTCCAGCACTCACATCTGTCCCCACAGAGAACTGTGTGGCCCTTAAAAACTGGGGTTGTAATTCAATAATCATTTACGAAACACCTACCATGTCCCAGAGCTGTTTAAGGCATGGGTACACCGCAGTGAACAGAACCTGGGTCCCAGTGAAGAAGACTCCTTAAGTCACTCAGTACATAGGGCAGGCTTCCAGGCCGAGGATAGCATTCCCCCCAGAGAGATAGTGAGAGTCAGAGCTTGCAAGCCACAACAGATCTGACCTTCTGGTCCTGGACACAGGTCTTGGATGGCCTCACCACCCCTCACGCTTCATCTCTGCCTCTGCTTTAAAAGGAGATCCAGACATAAGCAAGGAGTACCACATAGAAGAACCAGGCATCTAACTCTGAAGACAGTAAGAAGTCACCCAAGAGCAGTGGCAGCTGTCACCCAGAAGTTTCTCCTTAGCTGTTTCAGAGGATCCCCAGGCCCCAAATTGACAGGATGGCCACACCTGCATGTATGTACACTGTGGCTATGGAGTAGCAAGGGCCAGCACTCTGAAAGCTTGGCAGAAGAGAAATGAAGAACGTGGGTTCCAGATATGTGCTAGAACAAGGCAAAGGAAAGAACAGACGTTCTGAAAACAGTAATGGCTTAGACACACTCATTATGTATAACCTTTTCCCTGCACTCCACTGGGAACAGCAAAATTACTGTCTGGATTTTCTTTTGATTGCTGCTCTAACAAGTAGAAGCCCTAGCAGGAGGCTCGCCACTCATGGCTACCAGAAGTGGTGACAAGTAGGTTGGAGACACAGGAGTTTTATGTGGCCACATGCCATCACACGCTTTTTTAAGATCTGTCATTGTCAGTGTCCATCCGGTGTGATGCTGGGCTGGGCACACCATACAACCCCCATATCACCGTGCCATAGTAAAAGCATTTCAACCGCCTCTCCAGGGGAGAAACTAAGATCTCAGAAGAAAACCACCTTTCCAGAGCTGCTGGGATCATAAGCAAATGTGGCTGGTTGGGCCCCACACCTTTGAGCTGTGCTGTCTGGAACATGGGGTGGGTGGAGGGGGAAAAGGAGACCACTGAAGACACACCAGAGCTTGCAGGACAAAGACTGGAGTCTTTACCTTTGAAGGACTCCCAAGTTCATGAATGTAAACAGACACAGAATGCTGTTGTCCTGAACAAGAAGGTAGAGAGCCTGGAGGAGAGACAGAGAGGAGTATGGGTAGGAGAGGGGGACAGCGGGAGGCAGAGCTGCAACATGTGCAGCTGTCACTGCAGGGAAGCATAGAGAGTATGGTCATTCCTCAGCCCACCGGCTCCTCTGGACATCTCCATTTTCCTTGGGGACCACAGAGCCCCAACCCCTAAGACGTTTTACTGACAAAGAGAAGTATAGGCTCTTGTCATTTATAGGTAGGAGAGTATGGGCCTACCTGGCCTCACTGGCCAGCCATTTTTTTTTCTACACAGAACTGAAAGGTGAGATGCCCTGGCAGAGGACAGAGAGAGAAAAATACACCCACACAAAGGCTCCACTTGTAGCCAGGCTTTCTATCCCAAACTCAGTAAGTCACAGGCCCAAGTGAGACTCTTATTGACATGGGAACTCCTGACCTGTTCTGAGGTGATCGTGGGGCCCACTACACGCCTAAAGAAGAATTCCTCCCACTGGCAGGCATCTGAAGCTAGCTGCATGGTGGAGGCCAACCTTATCCTCCCTGTTCTGTATTCCCTGTTGGCCAGGGATAGAAGAGAGCAATGAAGGCATTCGACTAACCCTGTGGCTCTCCTGCAGTGTGGGGCCAGAGGAAGGCTCTAAGAGTCCAGTGTGGGAAAGAATGCAGCCCAGGGCCTCAGCTCAAGCTCAGAACTAAAGAAATTTCACCAGAGCTTGCCCTCGGGCCCTGATGCTGCTGCATGTAGTGGGGACTTGAACCCTACCTACCTTCTCAGGTAGCTCCTTCAAGCCTGAGACTGGAAAGGGGTGCAACGAGCAGGCTCCATGTGGCACCATGTGGCTTTTGTGAGCCAGCAATCATAATACTCTCTATCGTACTACCCTCCTACATAAATGTAGACATAAACACAACAGCACTGCTAAATAAGAACAGAACTATCCTGCTAAGCAGAGATGAGGAGAAACAGTCTCAAGAGAATACGTCAATGCTGCAAGTGACTGTCCATCCAACCGTACAGTAGACACTCCAGATAGTACCACAGATCTCACGAGAAATTCGCCGGGGTATTACTTTCTTAGCAGGAACACTACTTACAAATGTTACATCTTAGAGGGTTTTTGTGATTGTCTAACCTCACAGCTGTGTCCTGATACATCTTACAGAAGTCATTAACAACAAGAACAGTGAATAACATGATATGAGAGAAAGTGCTAGAGGCAAGGACACAAGAGTTCAGCCCTCTGCCACAAAGCCCTCTTGGTGCGACCTGGCTTTCCAGTCCATCTGTGTGAGACAGGGAGCCCACAGAGCAATGACAGGAGCAGATACCTGGAGTGCCTGTTCCTACCTCTGAACCATGAAAAGCTGTTCACCTGAAACAAACTGGCAGTCTGTTAACTGTCAGAGTCCTCTACAGGAGAAGCCTGAGCTGCCAGGCGTCTAAGCAAAGAAAGGAGGGCTATGTCTTCAACAACACCCAGGTATTGTAGAAGATAATTATGATAATAGTCATGAGTGCATTCACAAGTTTCTGAACCCAGCCTTGGAGAAAGGCTGATTGAGTGACTGAGTAATAGGCAGTGACAGTCACATAAAGCAAGAACTGTGTCCCAGGAGTGGGTACCAAGTCCAAGTCCTGACATGGAGCTGGCTCAAAAGCCTGAGTGTGTTTGAAAGCATGGAAGTACATAGACACTTTCTGGGCGGGCTGGGAATACACCATCAAGGGCGGGAGAGACATTCACCACAGATGAAACAGAAGAAGCAGAAATGTATCCAACTGACAAAGGGCTTTGACGCCAGTTTGAACTGCCTGAATAATGAAGGAGGATTTATGAGAGGCATCGACTAATTGGATTTGAGCTTAAGAGGTACGCTAACAACAACAATAATAATAGTAGTTGACATTTGCTGAGCTCTCACAAAGGCTCTGCTCTGTGCTAAACACTTTGAATGGATTCTGGGAGTCCCCAGTGTACAACAAGCGCACAATAAGTCTGCTATTCCTGTTACTACAAATAATTCTAATAAGCATGTAAGCAGAGTAATGCTGTTCCCAGCTCTGTAAATGAGAAGCTGGAGGTTCAGCGAAATAAGATAGTTTGACCAAAGCCAACAGCTAAGTGTTTGGGTCCAGTGGTCTGCTTGAGAAATGTCCTCTAGCCTACTACCCTAGCTGACAATACGATGAGGAATGGGCTAGGTGGAACAGAAGGGAGACCAATGGCCAGTTAGAAGTGTACTCAATAGTCAAAGCCAGTGATCAGAGGCCATAAGGCTATGATGGTAGCCATAGACACAAACACTGAAAAGTTGCAGCCAACTCAATGACAAAGACAATGAACGCTACCATTCATTCTCTGCAGGCTACATTTTTACTTGACTTATATTGGCCTGTGAGCGACCAACTACCTGATGTGGTTTGAAATGAACTGCCAGTAACCAAAGAAATCTCCCTGGCATGCATGTTCTATGTGTGGGTAGCTAAGAGCATTCCCTGCCTAAGACAAGTAGATCTCCAGTGGAGGCACACAACAGGCCAGGTCAGTACCTATAATGGAAGCAACTGTGTGTTAGTTTTTCCAAGATATTGAATGGCTAAGCATATGTGGTTTGGGTTTTTGGTTTGTTTGTTTGTTTGTTTAGTTGGTTGGCTTGGTTTAGTTTTTCAAGACAGGGTTTCTCTGTGTAGCTTTGGCTGTCCTGGAACTCACTCTGTAGACCAAGCTGGCCTCAAAATCAGAGATCCATGTGCCTCTGCCTCCTGAGTGCTGGGATTAAAGGTGTGTGCCACCATCGTCCGGCAGCAGGAGACGGTTTTTTAAATCAAGGGTGTGGCCCCCAAGCCCCGCTGAAAGACCCACAAGAGTATCCTGTGTCCATTCACAGTCTCCCCATATCCTTTCCCCATCCTCAGGGCCCAAACAACCATGAACCTGCTTTCTGCCCTATGTAAATTTCTCGTGAATAGCATCAGACATATCGGCCCTCCTGTGACTGGCTGAATGTACAGCATGTATCAGTGTCTCCTTCTAGTGTGGTCCTGTGCATCAGGTCATCAATATGTGGGCTGTCTCCACCACTTGTCTATCAGGAATAATGTTACTGTGAGCATTCATGTACAAGTTTCAGTTTTCTGTGCTCTTGGCTACTGGGCCCTGTAGGAACCTGAGGTTTAGCTTTTTTTTTTTTTAACTACCAAACTGTTTTCCAATACATCTAGAGATTGTGTTTGTGATATACTGATGTCAAAGATACTCTAAAATCTCCTTAAGGTTTATTAGAGGGGCTGGAGAGATGGCTCAGTGGTTAAGAGCATCCTCTCTTGGGGAAGAGCCAAGTTCAACTGCCAGCACCTATACTAAATGGCTCACAACCTCCTGTAATCCCTTCTGACTCCCTCAAGCACCTGTGTGCAAGTGCACAGGCCCACACAGAGACACATATTCACATGATTTTTATTTTTTTTTAATTTATCAAAAGAGAAAAACATGGTGTCAGCTGTTCCGGTGTCTCGCAGTTTCAATCATCAAATCTCAAGATCCTTTTAATATAATGTATCTTTAGTAGCCAAACACTTAGCAGGCTTCCACAAAAAACAAACAAACAAACAAAAAAACAGTACAGGGAGCCCCCAGGAAAACCAGCCAACAAAGGATGCCAAAGGAAATTCATCCACTCACTCACAAAATAATTGATTTTTTTTTTAAATTGTGGACTTCCATTATACTAAGAATCAGTAAGAGATTTATGTTTTCTGTAAGGGAAGGAGACCGGCAGAAATTGGCACCAGACTTGCTGAGGGAGTTTTCAAGGTTCCTGTTGCATAGTTAATTAGTTTATTTGCAATTAAGAAAGTTGTGGTGCTGATAAACTGAAATGTGTGGCCATGTTCTGTAGCTGGGGATGGGACACTGACTACCTGCCACTCTCCATTCACAGAAGCAACTGCTCTCAAAGAGACTGGTGAGGTGAAGGCTCCATTTTCAAAGCTGCCTCCTCTTGCTGACAAGACCAATCCCCAAACCAGAAAAGAAGTGGAGTCTCAGACCTTCAGGCACATCTGAAGATCTCTATGTGAAACAACAGGGTCGGTGCTTCCCAAGGGTTCAAATCCTGACCCTGCATAGTCTCAAACGTGTGTCTCTGGCAGCTGATTAGTCTCATGATCTGTAACAGTGTGAACGTGATACCGTCACGTCCGCTATTCTACTGCAGAGCAAACATTGACTTGGTATTACGGATTGTAGAGGAAGAGTATTGCAGCATTGACCTTGGCATAGAGAAGGAAGCCAGTCAATGAAGCTGTTCCAGACGCACACACCGCTACATACACTGGGCAATGCTAGGTGGTACTCAAGAGCAAAAACATCCCTCTCTCTTAAGGAATGGGAGGGAAGGACAGAAGGAATTGAACCAGCATGTACTAAGCCATGTGACTCGGAAAAAGCTGACTGAACTCATCAGAAGATGGCATGGTGGGGAAAGCAGTCATAGAAAACCTCGCTAGATGTAAATAGTGTCTTCATCAAATTCTGTTGAATCACTAACATACAACAACAATAAACAATGTTAGTGTGTAAGACAGGCCTATCAACTCGGTGTAACCATGAAAACAAATAGCAGGGAGGACACTTTCATCACCCTTGCAAGTGCCTTCATGGTTCCTTGTCCGGGTCCCACCTACAGTCCCAGCAACCTGTGACGGCTTGCTCTCCACCATAACAGTGTGGTTTTACACATTTGATCTACTTTGCTTTCTAGTGCTGTGAGGAAGTAAATATCACAGCCAAAAGCATCTTGGGGAATAAAGAGTTTGTTTCATCTTAACACTTCCAGGTCACAGTCAGTCTTTGGGGGAAGTGGGGTCAAGAATACAAGGCAGAAACTGGAGGCGGGAACAATGGAGAAATATCGCTTGTTAGCTTGATGTCTTGCCTGCCCCTGCCTCAGTCTCAGATACCCAGCTACACAGGGATACTGCTGCCCACGGTGGACTGGGCCCTTCCTCATTAATCATCAATCAAGATAATCTCTCATTAACATAACCACAGGAAGGCAATTTTAAAATAGATGTTCCCACTTACCAGGTTGCCATAGGTCATATCAAGATGATAATAAAAATTAACTGGTACAGTGTTGTTTTACCTATGGATTCTGCAGCAGAGGATATAGGTTTTGAGAGTCATCTGTACTGTTGGGCAGACTATCTCTTCTTATTGCTTGGTGGTATCCTGCTGGAGGACTATGCTAGAGGCTTTTTACCCAGCCACCTGTTTAGGCCAGTTGTCTCCAGTTTGGGGCAATCACTAATAAAGCTGCTATGAATCTCCATGACATCTTTGTATCAACCTACATCTCCTTTTCCAAGAGGAAACATCAGGGGGTAATGGGTTCCAAGGGGTGATGGTCTAATTTAAGAACGAACTAAACAGTGCCCCCAAACATGTGTACCACTTCATGTGCTCACTATGATATGTGATCATTCCAGTCCCTCCACAGCGCCAGCAACACAGGAATAATCCCATGTCCTCATCCCAGTCATTCTATTGTCCTAGCTAGTTCCCTGGTCAACACAGTCTTAGCTTGAATAAATGACACTAGGCATCTTTCCATTACTTAGTTACATACTTTCTTCTCTAGTGAAGCAGCGATGTGAAACTTTTACCTGTCTTTAAAATTGGGTTCTGTCTTATGTAACAGATCTGTGTATATTCTAATATGATTTCTTTGACAGACATTTTCCCAACATTGACTTCAAAGTCAAGCCTCACCTTTTCATTCCTTTAAGAATGATTTTTGAAAATCCTTAACGTTGACAACATCTAGTTTGTCATTTATCTAACTTCATTTCTTTATGATTTTGGAAATCTCTGCACACACACATGCATGTACACATGCACACATGTATGCACAAGCACACATGTTCATGTATGTATACACACACACAATCCTCCCAGTCCCAGATTTTTTTCACTGTTTTCTTCTAAAAACCTCAGTGTCTTTGATAGTTAGATCCAGGGTCCATTTCAAATTAATGTTTGTATATAAGTGAACAGGGTAATGTCTTCTTTTCTTTTACATATTGATAATTAGTCTCTTCCAGTTTCATTGCTGAAAGAATACCAGTCCTCTCCACTTGGTTCTCAGGTTTCTTAAGGGTAGCCATTCTGACTGAGGTACACTGATCTCTCAAAACCTTCTGTTTAGCGTTCCCCTGATGGCTAGGGATACTAAACACTTTCTAAAATAGTTATTCTCTCTGTCTCTGTCTCCCTCTCCTTCTCTCTCTCTCTCTCTCTCTCTCTCTCTCTCTCTCTCTCTCTCTCTCTCTCTCTCTCTCCCCTTCCCTCTCTTTATCCCTCCCTTTTTAGAAAACTGTCTATTCAATTCATTTGTCCACTTGTTGATGGGAATTTCTATTTCCTTGGTACTTAATTCTTTCACATTCTGGGAATTGGCCCCTTGTCAATAGTCTGGCTGGTAAAGATTTTCTTCCATCCCATGGGTTCTCTCTATTGATACTTGAGGTTAGTTCCTGTGCTACTGGTGCGCTATTCAGAAAGCTCCTGACTACCCAAGTGTCTTAAAGAATGTACCCTAGATTTTCTTCTGGAAGTTTCAGTATTTTGTGTTTTATATAGTAAGATCTTTGATCTACTTGGGATTGATTTCTGTGCAAGGTAAAAGATCTCAGTCACTGTTCTACTGCTGTGAAGAGTCACCATGACCGTGACCATGACCATGGCAGCTCTTCAGTGTAAATCATTCAGTTTGGGGCTAACTTACAGTTTCAGAGGTTTAGTCCATTATCATCATGGCAGGGAACATGGCAGCATGCAGGCATATATGCACTGAAGCAGTGACTGGGAACTATGTCCTGATCCACAGGAGGAAAGAGTGAGATTGGGTCTGGCATGGGCTTTTGAAACCTCAAAGCCTACCCCAGTGACATACTTCCTCCAACAAGGCCACACCTATTCCAACAAGGGTACACCTCCTAAGCCTTCTCAAATAGTGCCATTCCCTGGTGACTATGCATTCAAATACATGAACACTACTGTTGATGTTAGTTTTAATATTGATCTTTTTATCCTGTAACTTTTTTTTTAGTTATTCAGCTGAGACAGCAAAAGAGGTGATTTATTGTACAACACGTGGCCATAAGTGAGAAAAGAACCAGTTCAGAATGCCTAAATGTCTAAAGAGGGCATGAGGATAGCGACGCCTTGGAGGTGGCCTTGGCATTTGGACCCACTGAGACTCAACACTGACAGTAACAAACATTCCAACACCTTGAGCTAGTGTCCAGCATCCCTTGCTCTTCTTCTCAGCCTCTATGGCTGCACAACTGATTTGCATGAACCCCTGCCTCGTCTTTCTCTTGTACATTCACTTCTTCCTCCATGTTGCTTTCGTCGCACAGGTGTTTCAAGGAAGATGGTACTAAGGCCAAGAGCACTGCAACTTTAGTATAAATGTTTATTAATTCCAAGAGCTTTCTAGTAGCTTCTATAGAGCTTTTACGTAAGAATCGTGTTGTCTGTAAATAGAGATGGTTTGACTTCTTTCTTTTCTACTTTTATATCTGTTTTCTTGTCTAATTTCTATAGCTATGTCTTCAAGTACATATCAAATAAGAGATAATAGGGTGGGCATTCTTGATTTCAGCAGAAATACTTTCAATTTCTTTCCATTTAATATAATATCGGCTGTAAGTTTGATGTATGTAGCCTTTATTATTTTAAGATTTGTCTCTCATATTTCTGCAGTCTCTATAACTTTTACTATAAAGGCATGTTGAGCTTTGTCAAATGCCTTTCAGCATCAATTGAAGTAATTATGTGGTTTATGCCCTTAAGTTCGCTTATATGGTATATGTATATTTGCCTAAATGTATGTATGTGCACCACATGCATGCAGTGTCCATGGTGACCAGAAGGAGTAGTCAGATCTCCTAGAACTAGACCTTTTCTAAGAGAAACTTCTTTGTTTTATTGGGGGATTCGCCTCTATTGTTTGCTTTTGATTTCATTGGTTTCTGGAGTTTATTGTCTCCTTTTGGATATATTTAATGTTCTTTATCCCAGCCCTCCTAATGTAAGGTTTTTCTGTACTCCTCAGAGTACCTTCAATGCGCCAAGCTTACACCCTTCTTCCTCCCTTTCCCAGAGTTCTGTGTTGACAGGCATACATCACTGTGCCCCGCTTTTTTTTTCTTTTTAATCTTTTCCAGTTTTTTAAGGTATAGCAGAGTTCATTGATTTTATAGTACTGTTCTTTCTTAATTTAAGCATCTGAAGCTACGAATGTTCCTCTGGGCAACATTTTAACCCCATCCACAAGTTAGGACATTCCATTTTTAGTTTTACCCGATTCAGGTTTTCAAATTACCCTCGCAATTTCTTTTTGCAAGCGTTAGTGATTTAGAAGTTTGATGCTTAACTTCCAAATGTGTGGGGCTTATTAAGACCTCTTGCTGTCGGTGGTCACTGGTCACAGAATATACTGCATGTGATAAATGTAGGCATTTTGAGATATATTTGGATTTGACTTCTAACCATAAGTGGACTAACTTGCTGAACGTTGCTGCACAGCACCACCCTGGCTTACAGGTACTGCTTTATTTGAAACCTCCCTGGTAACTGTGCGTGTGCCCAGTTTATCACTCCAGCATTGTTGGCACTTTGCTGTGGACACCTGGAAGCCATGCTGAAGACACGCACATTGCAGAATGACGCATCATCCTGAAGAACTAACCCTCTCACTAATGTGAAATGTCCCTCTTTATCCCTGGTAATAATTCCACTTCACTTCTTCTTATCTGAAGATGTCCTCGTTCCATATTATGTCCTCATTTCCATATTATAAGCATATATGGTATATTTTTGCCAATCTTTTATACTTAATGTATGCTTTTATAATTTAGGTTGGCTATAAAATAGCATGTATCTGAATCTTGACTTCTGTCCAATATTATAGTCTCTACCATTACATTTCAGTTTTAAACGGCTTACATTTAACATAATTATAGTCATAATCAGGTTTAGTTAGACTGCCTTGCTATCTGACCCATCTCTTCTTTTCCTTTTTTGTTTTTGTATTTAAAGACTTATTCTTATGATTTTTAATTATGTGTATGAGACGGCAGGTATGTACACAGGGGTGCAGCGCCCACAGAACTGAGATGTAATGGCCTGAGGCGGGTGCTGGGAAGACCGTGGATCCTCTGGAAGAGCAGTAGGAACTCATTAACTGCTGAGTCATCTTTCCAGGCCTTCGTAGAGGATACTTGTTAGATACAGAATCCCAGGTTTATTGCTGCTTTCTTTTACCAACTGTCTTCCTATTTCGCATTTCTTGAAAGATGTCCAGAACCATCTCTATCTGTGTTCCCAAGTGGTGTGATCTCTTTACTCTGGCTGTTTGATTATGCTGCACCATGATGCCTGTATTCATCTGTATTCATCTAAATTGGGGTTTGGTAAACTTCTTGGATCTGAGGAATGATCATTCTCCTTAGATGTAAAGGCCCCAAACTTGATGTGCTTGCTCAATTTTGAAGCTAATTCTCCAGCAAGTTTTTGAATGTTATCTCTCCAGGATTTCTTCTTCCCTCTGTTACCAGCACTTTCGCTACACATATGTCAGAGGCCTTTATTCAACACTCCTAATGTCCCTTTCATATTTCCTTCCTGCCTCACTCCTCCCAACTCACCCATCTTCCCTGTCTTCCTTGCATCATCTCCTCTTCAACCTGATCACTATTTTAAATATTTTTACCTCAATAAGATTATTTTTTTTTTCCAACTTGAGAGCCTCCCTGTGGTTCTCCTCTGCACCAGCCTGCTGTGGATTCCATTCTAGCCATGTGGAGGCTCACTTAGAAGCTTCTTATTTAACATGGGGAATCACCTGTCCGCTGCACTTGTCCATCCCCCAGAAAGGAAGTCCATCTCCCAGAACCTCCATCCTCTGCACAAAGCATCATGTGAATTGTCTATGTTGTGTCTGTAGCCAGGAAAGTGTCTCCATGCAGCAACAGGTGTTAGGGAAGCACTAACTTCCTGGCCCCGAGGTACTCGGCCTTGGCATTCATCTCTGCCATTCTCTAATCTGAAATACAGGCTCTCCTTCCAACCTTAGGGTCAGCCTTCATGACCAGGAACAGAGGCCTGCAGTCTATACTCTCCTCTTCCTAGCTGCACTAGAAGCCAGTGCAGACTCAGAAACCTTATCCCAGGAGTCACTTTGACTTCAGTTTCAATTAATCACTCAGATTTTTACTTTCTTTGTTTCAAGCACCTGGATATCTTGATGTCCAGGTCTCTAGTGCATAATACATCAAAAAAAAAAAAAGTCTTTAAATTATGGTCTCCAGGCTGAAGTCGACAAGTTTCGAAGCCTATCTTTTCACCCAAGAACAAGGCCCATTAATCTACTTTCTGCGCATTTCAACGAAATCAAAAGAAATATAGCTTAAGAATGTCGCCTTCCAAAAATAACTGCCCTCTACTTTAAATTCACTTTCACAAGTATTTCTGAGACTTGCTGCTTCCCCTGTCATTACTCTATAGAGAACACAGCTTCATGGCCAGTGCACCGTCAGCTAATTCCTACTCGGCACAGCCTTCCTCCATACTCACTCTGAAGCCAGCACCCATACATCCATCAACTGAAAAGTGTCATTTTGTTAAGCACATTCTTAGCTGCCTGCTCACAGCCTTTCCATTTCATTCTCCAGTAAAGAATCCTGGGAGCTGGCAGAGCAAATCATAATACCATTAAGTGCAATAGCTTAAAGAAAATGCAAACTTCAAAATCGCAAGTTCTTGGCAATTGGACCTTCTTCACCTCCCTTGACATTTCCTCCTGGCCATGCCATCAGGCCTTGTGTCATGCACCCCTCAAACCTTGACCTGCCCACCAGTTACTCACCAGCAGCCTTCCCAAGCCACTGGACCCAGTAGTCGGCTGCTCCTGCAGCACTGTGCTCATATCAATGTGACTAGCTCAGTATTGCTCTCCAAATAAACTACAAGCTTCCATGTGCATCACCTCACTCAATTTTTCTCTCTCTTGCAGTTCTGGGGCATGGGAAGAGATGCTGCAGAACTGGGACTGTTTCTCCCCATCTTAGCTTCTACTCTCTCTTTAATCCAAAGAGGACGTGCTGAGCATACAAGGTGCCAGGTCCTGCACCTAGTATAAGTACCAGAGAGTAATAGAAACCAGAGAACCATGCCTTCCTAGAGGTGTGCATTCCCAGATGAAACAGAATGCTTGATAAAGGCCTGTGTGCAGACACGGTGCTCTGAAACTCAGCCTTACGCCTGCTTCCCCACATCCTGAACAACTGACTAAAGAAGCAGGGGATGAAGAGAGAGGGAGGACAGAGAGATAGATGGGCAGTGTGATGGGCAGACAGAGACAGGGAGGAATACAGAAGCCATGTGTACAGTGGCATAACCAAAGGAATGGGAGAAAGATGGACCTTATCTACCTGATACCTCTCATGGTACAGAGCAGCCCCAAGAGTTTGGGGAGAACTGAGAATGCCCCCCCCAAATCAAGAACCAGCTGGAAAATGGGCAGGCCTCTGATAGTTAGAAACTGAGCCAACTGTGTAAGGTCAGACTCATCCACTGGAGAACTGCCAACCTGGGAAGAAAGCAGGGTGGCAGAAGGAGGACTCAACAAGTTGGGCCCAGGAAGGCAGATGGCTCTGGTAGATTGCAGAAAATGGCCCCTCTTTAAACATGTTAGTGCTGGCTTTCTTTACCCAAGATATGACATGGTGCTTTGTGTCTGCAGTAAGGATTATATATTTCTTCCAAACACAGGCAGCCCACATGAAGGAAGGCTCCAAAGATGGCACTGGCTTCTGCCTGTTTATATTTTGGTAAATCACTGAAATTGGTTTCCTCTTTTGAGACCCATAGCCAAACTCTGGGCAGAATGCAGAGAATCTTATGAAAGAAGAGGGAGCTAGAAAGACCTGGAAGGGTCTGAAGCTCCACAAGGAGAACAACAGAACCAAAAAATCTAGGCCCAGGGTCTTTTCTGAGACTGATACTCCAACCAAGGACCATGCATGGAGATAACCTAGAACCCCTGCACAGATGTAGCCCGTGGCAGTTCAGTCTCCGAATGGGCTCCCTAGTAAGGGGAATAGGGACTGTCTCTGACATGAACTCAGTGGCTGGCTCTTTGACCACCTCTCCCTGAGGGGGAAGGGCAGCCTTATCAGGCCACAGAGTAAGACTACAAAGACAGTCCTGGTGAGACCTTATAGGCTAGGATCAGATGGAAGGGGAGAAGGACCTCCCCTATCAGTGGACTGGGGAAGGGGCATGGGAGGAGACGAGGAAGGGAAAGAGGGTAGGAATGGGAGGGGACAAGGGATACAAAGTGAATAAATTATAATAAATTAAAAGTTATATTAAAAATAAAAAATATTTTCTTTGTGTAAAATATGGCCTTCACATATGTACTTTGGTTTGAGTTGATTATGGGCCCTCCCTCTCCCCCCCAGAGCTCCCCCAACATACTTTGCACCCCATTATTTGCATGTCACACCTATCCTATTGCCCTTCCCACTCACCTTCTTAAAATATGTTCTCTCCCCTCTCATGGACCCATTTTCTAGTTCTGTGACCTCCACCAAAATATACATATAAAAAATAAAACTTAGAAGCTAGGATACATACATTCAGGAGATACAACAGCTTTTAGAAACAATATACCCAGGGAAAATCCAACAAGGAGGTGAAAGATCTCCACAATGAGAACTTTAAGACACTGAAAAGATAAACTGAAGAAGACATTAGGCAGAGGACTGGCAGAATTAATATTACGAAAACTTAACTACCAACAGTAACCTATGGAGTAGATGCTGTCCTGTCAAAATCTTAATGGCATAATTCACAGAAGAGTTTGCATTTACTGACTTATTTCCCCCACTACCCAACTCTGCTAACGGTCCCTCTTGTCTCTCATGTCGTTGTTTGTTTGTTTGTTTAAATACAGATACATGTGGGAGAAAATACGGTGTTTATCTTTCTGAGTCTGGTTTATTTCACGTAATGATGATGACCACCACTTTCATCCACTGTCCCTAAAATGACAAAATTTCTCAAGGCAGAAGAAAACTCTATCTACACACACATTTATATGTTTCTTTATCCATTCACCTGTGGGCAGATGCCCAGGCAGGTTTCAAACTTTGGCTACAGGGTATGGTGTCTCCGTGGTCTGCTGCCTTTAGTTCCTTTCCTATAAACCCAGGGGTGGCTTAGTTGAGTCATATGGAAGTTCTAGGTTTTGTTTTTTTGAGGAACCTCTATATTGATCCACATTTCTGTCTGCAATTAACAAATTGCACAAATCCCCTCCAGATTTTGTTGCCATTTGTTTTCTTGATGACAGCTATTCTGACTCAGCTGGCACAAAATCTCCATGGAGTTTGGATTTGCATTTTGACATCTAATGAGGTTTAATATTTTAATGCATTTATTGACTACTTGTATCTCTTTTGAGAACTCTCTGTTCAGTTCATTTCCCCATTTGCTGATAGAGTTGTTTGCTCTTTTGGCTTTAATTACATCTACTTTTATTATAAAACAAAACATATACAGAAAATACAACGGAAATGTCTTAATTACTTACTTCTCTATTGCTGTGACAAAGGCAAGTATAGAAGAAAATGTTTAATTGGGGGTTCATGGTTCTAGAGGGTTAGAATCCATCCCTATCATAGTGGAGAGCATGGTAGCACGCAAGCAGGCGAAGAATTTTGGGAATGGCTTGGGCTTGAAACCTCTAAGCTGACTCCCCAATGACTCATCCCCAATAAGCTCACATCTGCTAATCCTTCCCAAACAGTTCCACCAACTCAGGACCAAGTATTCAAACAAGTCTTACAGGGGACATTTTCACTCAAATCAGCACAGGTAAATCCTGAGAATCATCACAAAGTATACAAATCCACTGCTCAGCCTACGAGACAAAAAGCCATATGTCAGGGCCACAGCCTGCCCATACCTGTCACCACCTGACTCCCCCATCATGACAACCTCTTTCTGACCTCTCAGACAAGACCATCTATTTTCTCAGACATCTTAACAAGAAAGAAAAGGCCTGCTCATCCATCCTTTACTAACCCATGTCTATCAGAGGCTCTCTCTTCCACCAACCATGACTATCATCCTATCATGTTCTCATGATAAGAAGATAAGCCCTTGGCTGCAGGGATTAGCTTATGTCACAGTCAGAGGCCACCTGAGAGGCCTGCAAAGAATGTGGGGTTAGGGATCAGCTTCTAGTGATGGTATACTTCACTTTGCACCAAGGACAAGACACTTTCCTGCTTCAGGGGCCAGAGTCCACAGGTAGATGCACATGGCATGAACTGAGTGAGGGAGGAGATATCAGGGAAAAGGGACAACGCAGAAGGCGGCAAGTAAAGGCAGAAAGCACACTCATCAGGTCAGGGATTAGTGGCGACATTTCACCACATACAAAGTACTAGAGACTAGACTGCACACAATTCTATTGCCCTCTCCCCTATTGACCCAGCAGGGCTACATTCAGTTCTGGGAAGTAGATAAACCCTGCCTTGCTCTCCACCCCTAGAGCCCAACCTTCAGAGGGAAGAAACAGAGTCCTACTCACACATCCTGCACCTAGACATCGCATTGACCACACCAAGGACCAAGAGCAGCTATTTCCAGCATCAGAAATGTGAGGACCATGTGTGAATTCCAAGTGTCCCAGACTGAGAAACCTGTTACTCTTCACTCCAGTGGGGGACGGGTGGGGTGGAAAGGATGCGAATACACATCCAGCTAAAGAAGTTGCCCCTATAACTTCACAGCAGAGATAAACTAGACACAGAAGTAGCATTTGCCTATCAAGGCAGGAAGGAAGTGGCAGCAGGCTATTAATGCTACCAGAACAGGAGAATGCAAACCACTGCACAAACTTCCTTCCTCACTTTTAACTTGAGTGACTCACAAAACCAACTTAAAGCTCCAGTTCTATTCAATACAATTCTCTCATTCTCTCTCTATATATTTCCCTCTCTCTCCCTCTCCCCCTCTCTCCTCTTTTCCCCCTCCTCTTTTTTCAAGTCAGGGTCTCTCTGTGTAACAGTTCTGGCTGTCCTGGAACTTACTATGTAGACCAGACTGGCCTCAAACTCACAGAGATCTGCCTGCCTCTACCCCTTCTGGGATTAAAGGCTTGAAGATAACGCCAGGCTTAGAATATTCATTTGTTTGTTAAAAGTTACTGGAAGACTGGGAAGGTGGCTCTATGGGTAAAGTGTTTGAGGACCTGGATGCAGCCACCAGCATCCAAGAGAAAAACAGACGGGGCATGGTAGTTGGTACATGCCTGTAACCCCAAGCTGATCCCAGGGGCTTACCAGTCAAGGAAAACAGCAATAAATACACTCACTCCACATCACAATTTTTTTTAAAGATTACATCATTGTTCTTTTTAAAAAACATTTATTTATTATTTATACAACATCCTGCCTACCTGTGTGCCTGCACGCCAGAAGAGAACACCAGACCCCATTACAGATGGTTGTGAGCCACCATGTGGTTGCTGGGAATTGAACTCAGGACCATTATGGGAGAGCCGCCAGTGCTCTTAACCTCTGAGCCATCTCTCCAGCCCTACATCATTGTTCTACAGAGAAGTGGGTTCCAATTTTTTTTAGGATTTATTATTTTCATTTTATGTGTAAGGGAATTTTGCTTGCATATACGTCCATGCACCACATGTATCAGTCCTGTAGAAGCCAGAGGAGGATGACAGGTCTCTGATCCTGCAACAGGAGTTGCAGGCAGCTGTGAGCCACCATGTGGGTTCTGGGAAGGAACCCAGGTCTTCTGGAAGAACAGCCAGTGCTCTTAACTGCTGAATCATCTTTCCAGCCCTGACAACATTTCTTTTTAAAAGAAGGAAAAATGGTTATTGAATCTCTGAAATTAACTGGCTGTAAAACTGTGGGTTTATTTCTAGGCTCTCTATGTGTCTGCTTTTAGGCTCTACCACACTGTTCTGAACACTACATCTTACCATATTTTGAAGAAAAACAGTGATGCCTCGAGCTTTGTTCTTTTTACTTAAGCTTTGGCTGTTTGGGTCCTTGGGGATTCTGTACATATTTGACCAATTTCTGTAAATAAGACTGCCGTTATTTTAACAGTGGTTGGTTGAATAGATGGCCTTGATTGTGTTAGGTTACATGTCTTAAATACATAATTTGTTGAGAGGTTTTTATTGTCATGAAGAGATGTTGAGTTCAAATTGGAGACGGGACAGTCTCTTCTGTAACAATGCTTAGGGAACTAGTGAGAAGTCTTACTGGGTAAAGCTGCCTGCTAGTAAGGCTGACAACCTGAGTTTGATCCCAGGGACGTGGCAGAAAAAGAGACATGACTACTATAAGTTGAATGATGTCAGCATTCACTTTATGCCATGAGTGTGTCTGTGTGTCCATGTATCTGTGTGTATATAAATAATAAATATAATTTTTAAAGAGTGCTGGAAATTTCGGGTGTTGACAGGCAGACAAATGAAAGCAGACCCCTCTGATTTACCATATATAAAAATCAGCTCAAATGGATTGAAGACTTAAATTTAAGACCCAAAAAGCATGACATTTCTAGAAAAAAAAAAAACCAAAAAACCAAAAACCTAAGCTCCATGGCAGCAGGCCAGACAGTGATTTATCAGACACAAGCCCAAAAGCACAAGGAACAGAGGGCAGAGGGGAAGGTGACCACATCCAACCAGAGAGCTTCTGCCATCAACAGAACCAAGTGAAGAAATGGGGCTCAGGACATAGGGAACACCTGGTCAGACCCAAGTGATATGTCCCAAGACACATAAGGAACTCACTCAAGAAGAAAATGAACAGCACTATTAAAGGGATAAAGGCTGCCACAGGCTTTTCTCCATAGCAACATGGATGATCAACAGGCACATGAAGAGAGGCTCAGAATGACTCAACATGACAGAAATGAGATACCAACTCATACCTGTAGGACTGGCTACTAACACAAAGATAAAAGACAAGTGCAGGTGAAGATGCAGACAGAAAGGAACCATCGCATTTTAACTTAGCACAATATAGGAATGACTCAAAAAGTACTCCTAAAAGTACAACGAATATGTATATGATCCAGCAATTCCACTACCGGGCAGGCACGTTCATCAGACTGGGATGAACAGTCTCTCAAGCTCCCTGCAGCATCATTTCCAGCAACCAAGGTACAGAAACAACCTTAGTGGCCATCACTAAGTTTCAACCCAATGAATCGTTTTCAAAACACAAACTATATACACCACGGAATATTATGCTGTCATAAGAAGGAGACTTTAGCATTGTGACACAGAGGATGAACCCAAAGGACACGGTGTTAATGACACGGTGTTAAAGACACACAGAATGACAAATGCTATATAATCCTGTTTGTATAGAGAATCTGAAAGAGTAACTAACAGTACAAGAATACAGAATAGTAATTTCTAGAAGCTGAGAGGGAAGAATAGAGGAGAAAGAACAAACACTGGTCAACAATGCAAATTTATAGACAGACAGCAGGAGTGAATCCTGGCATTTGACCACACAGCATGATAACTGTGGTTAATAATGTTGTATTGTTCATTTCAAAATATCTAAAAAAAATTTAATGACCTTACCACAAAAAATTGATAAAGAAATAATAAGGATATGAAGATGCCAGTGACAATGTGCCCATGGTCAAAAGTTCAAATTCAGCCCATTAGAAAGAAAATACCAGACCAGCAAGAGTGCACAGAAGGCTGCCTGAGACCAAGCCTGACAACCTGAGTTCAAAGCCCAAAACCCATATGGTAAGACAGAACCGGCTCCCACAGCTTGTTCTCTAATTTCCACACCTGCGTCATGACTTGTACATGTGTGTGCACACATTCATGCAGGCACATACACACATACATACACGCACAATTAAATTACATTAAGTTAATTTTTTAAAACAAAATCCTCACCTAGGCAAGGTGGCTGATATATAATTCCAGCACTTAGAAGACCGAGGCAGGAGGATCACAAGCTGAAGAGAGGTCTGAACTACACAATGACTGCCAGGCCAGCTTAGGCTAAAAAAAATAATGATAATAAGGCCCCTTTTCAAAAGGAGGAGTAGAAGGAGAAGAGGAGATGGTGGAAGAGGAGGAGAGTAAAACTTTTTCAAAAGTCATTAAAAGGCTATAAGGCTTGCATATACCATGCCTGATTATAAGGAATATTATTTCTAATATAAATGATTATTCTTTTCTTGATTGAATAGTTCATTTAAAATCCAATTCTATTACCCTGTTGTTTTTAATTAAAGCTTGTAGGGGGAAAACAATCTTAAAGTCATCAGCTCCTGACAAAAGGATTGAGAATTCACAGCGCTAAAACATTTGTCTGACGGTGCAGTCATCAAGACGTCTGAATAATTACTTTTAACACTACTAAAAATTAACACCAGCAGTTTGAAATTCCCTCCTCTTTGGGGACTCAACTGAATCAATCAGACTGTGTTAAGAGCTAATGACAATGGAAGCCACTCGGAGGACTGCCCTATCTCTACTTTAGCTGAAGCAACGGTATTTATCAGCTCTTTACTGCTCGTTGTTTCTGCAGAGTGAAGCTCAAACTCTGTTTGGCTAACATTTCCTGAAGACGAGAAAAGAAGCCCATTCCTCGCTGGAGTCCCCTGAGGACTGAAGCTTCACCATTAGCCAGGAATAACATCGGGAGGACCTCTGGGGCAACAGAAGACCCTAGCTCTCCTCCATGCCACCAACCTTGCACAGAAAGCTAGATACCCTGCCTTCCATCCTTTTTATCATCTCCCGTTGCTCCCTAGAGATCCAGGAGCAGCCAAGGAAGCCTCCTTAGAGGCCATGCAAGGAGGAGCAATCTTCAAATAGAACGTTCCTCAAGTGACCATTTAGAGGGAAGTAACATATTAGGGGCTAAGGCTTGGACCCCAGGATGGTGCTCCCAGAAAGAACTGGAATCTTTAGGGGATGGGGCTAAGGGAAAGCCTATATTGGGGTCATTGGGGGTAGACTCTTGGCCACTTCCTCTTACCTCTTTTTCTTCCAGGTCAGGAGAAGAGCAGCTGGTGGTATGTACCACCAGCCTGGCTTTTGCATGGTTAATAGAGAGCTGAACTCAGACCTCCCAAGATTTTGTGGAAGGAACTTTACCGTCTAAGCCATCTCTCCAACCCCAATTTTCTCTCTGACATTTTCCTGGACTTACAAGACTTTTCTTACAAGGTACATGAATAACTTTATGATAAGAAAAAAATCATATGTATAAGTAAAAGTTAGACATCTCTAACTTTGTTTTCACAACCATTGATACAGGCCACCCTATTCCTGACTCTACTCCACACTTCATATTCCACCAAGTTGCCTCGGCTGCACCCCCACACCTGCCAGTCCTGGGTACCAGCAGTTCTCCAGGGCAGAAGGTGTGTCTGCACATCTCTTCTCTTCCTTGAGCACCTCCACATTTTCAAGTAAGTCTGAAGCACAAATCCTTGCATGGTTTGTGAGGAGGCACAAATCAAGACCACAAAGTGAACTTCAATCACTGTCCTATACCAGCAGCTCTAGCCAGAAAGCAGAGTAAAAGTACCAATAAGACCCTGTGAAAAGCAGCTGGGGACCGGGGACCTGGGACTGAGATCAGTGGGACTCAAACCTGGTATCAGCTGGTCCAAGAGTGTTACCGTAGAGGTGACTGCACAAGCGGAGTGTGGAAGAACCCACCATGGACAAAGATCTCATCCCACCTCATAAAGGAATGAGGCAAAGACCAAGCAGAAGCAACACTGCTAGCCCCTGCTCACCTTGCCTGCTTCATTCTACCACCTTGCTGCTTCTTGCTCCTGCAAGACTTACTCCGAGTAGTTCTGCTTTAAGCAAAAGGTAACGTGTTAAATGCAATGCTTGCAACAGCAGCGGCTGATACAAACCTGATTGTTATGATTTGGACTTGGTGTGTCTCCCCAAGGCCCATGTGGTAGAAGTGTGTAGTGCCCAATAAAGATAGAGAAGAGATGAGACCTAGTGGGAAAGTAATAATAGCAACAATAATAATAATAACAGTGAGCCTAACCCCTGAATCTCACTGGCTTCCTTTCTCTCTACTGATTGAACTTTTCTTTAAAAGACTGAAGCAAGCACTCAAGTTTTAAAGAATGGCATTGCTTTTCTGAATTCTGAAGAATCAAGTGAAGATATATACAGTAAGAAATGATTGCTACTTTGCTTTCTAATATGAAACTGGCATTCATTTTTATCTTTTAAAGTTTTTTTCTAAAAATATTTTTATTAATTATACAATATTTTAATCATATTCACTCCTTTTCTTCTATCTGACTTCCTCTCATATATATTCCTACCTCCCTTCCCCTATCCTAAATTTATGTTCCCCCTCTTGAATAAAACAGTAAGTTCAATTTGTGTTGCCCATATATTCCTGGTATGTGGCTGTCCACTAGAGCGTGGTTGACCTAGCTCAACTCTTAAAGGAAACTGACTCTCCCTTTCCCAGAAGCCCTCAGTTAGGAGCAGTAGTATACAGTCCCCTCCCATCTCCACACTGGAGTGTTCACTGGCGTGATCTTGTGTGGGTCTTGTGCAGACAACCACGGCTGCTGTGAGTTCATGAGTACTGTTTTCCTGTCCTGTCCAGAAGACACTGTTTGCTCCTGGACCTCGGCTCTCGCTCTTTCCATTCTCTGTTTAGTGATGACCCCTGAGTCTTAGAGCAGGAGTGATTTAGACATCCCACCCGTGGCTGAGCACTCAGTTGACACATACCCTCTGTACTTTCACTCATTATGAGTAAGAATTTTTGAGAGGAAATACTTTTGACATTGGAGTTGGCTGTTTCACCAACATTGGGGCCAAGATGAATGCCTTGGGTGGGCTGACAAGGCCCAAAGCCCAGTGGCATCTCCTTTCACATCAGAATATCCCTGTGTTGGTTCTTCATCCATAGTACCTGGCTTTAAAATCCACTGGCAGTCTTTGCCTGAGTCAGTAATGCCATGTTTGTTCTCTAGAAAATGCTTTCTTATTTCTGTTTCTCAAAGGTGTCCTTCTATAAATTAGAACTCAGCTCATCTGCTGGGGCCATTTGATGACCCAGAAGCACATCCCCAACCTTTATTTCCTAACTCAAAGGGTCTTCAAATTCTGAGCCCCAGCTTTTAGCATCGTCACAGACACGTGGATTTTTGTCGACTCAGTGTTTCGATCCACTTACAGTTGCCATAGTCATTGCTCGAATTGGCACAGTTTGGCCAGAGGGAGCTTTGTTGAGTTGGCCTCCGTGTCCTTTGGCATGGCCGTTAATCTTTAGAAGGCTCAATGCTTTAACAGTAAAAGATGAGCTGTTCTCATCTCATAGCAACCTGTGACGTCAGCTTCTTTGCTTGGGATGGGGACTTGAAGCTGGGAGCGTGTACACATTGTGATAGTTAACATAGTTAATGCGGCAGCTAGGTGGCACCATCATGTGGAAGACTGTCACATCCCTGCGTGGGATGTCCTTTTCTTCCCTGCCACACCTGACCTGGTCATCTGTGAGTGGAGTGTACCAACCCTCCCTTTTGTCACGGAGCTCTGCTGCATATGTGTGCCCATCTCTGGGCCTCTGCACACAGCGAGGTGCTGTCCTGTGCCCCACACTACCATACCATCCTTTTCCATATCCTTCCCTTTCGGTGAGCCCAGGAGTATAATATGGACTTAGTGAGTGGGAGTCGTTGTGTAAGAATGCCTCTGGCACCGGAGTGACTCAGTAGAGGTAAGACTGTACTTTTAAATTTAATATTAAGACCTGCCGTCTGACAAAAACTAGAAATGACAGTGAGAGAAAATATTTGAAATCAGAACTGCTCTGGGGAGACAGATATAGCATATGCAGTATGCACAGTGGGCATTGTAGACTACAAGTGAGGAGGCACTCTTTTTTCTGGAAAAGTTTAAGACAAAATTTAGAAAACATCAACCAAGTGTTTTGTTTTTAAACTGAGGCATTCCTGAAAAAATCCAGAACTTTCTCTTTTCTTTCTTGAAAAACAAAATAAAAAATGTTGGCTAAGGCAGACAAGAAGGTTAGTAGTGCTTAGCAAGGAGGGGCAAACAGGACCTGCCTCTCAAGAGGCCAAATCTACAGCAACGGTTCTCAGCCTTCCTAATGTTGTGACCCTTTGATACAGTTCCTCATGTTGTGGTGACCCCTAACCATAAAATTACTTCGTTGCTTCTTCCCAACTGTAATTTTGCTACTGTTACGAATCATAATGTAAATATCTGATATGCAAGATATCTGACATATGACCTCCAAAGAGGTCATGACCCACAGGTTGAGAACCACTGGCTTGGACAAAGCAAGGGGCTGTGGATTGGCATGCTCAGTTTCGGGGTCACTCACCCCAGCTAGTGCTTTGAGAATATCAGCTACCAGCATTGGCGTTTCTGCAAGCCCGTGGGAAACAGACTAGAGGATCCCATTGCAGACCTCCTGAATCAGGCTGTGCATTTCAATGACTAGAATATTCAAGTCTGAGATGTGCGCTTTGTTCTACGCCTTGAGCCCTACCCTCCGTTCTGTCCTGACATCCCTTCCACGAAGCCCTCCTTCCAAACCCTTGCCTCTTCTGGCAGCTGCAATGCTTCGTCTGCTGTGCTGGCATCATCTGCCCCCTCTGTCCTTCTCACTGTCACAGCCTCCCTTTTGAAGCGCAGTGCCTGGCATGCTGAATGTACTCAATAAATGCTTGCTGAAGAGAGCGATGTTCTGGGTACCTGGGATTACACAGAAGAGAAGCAGGCTTTGCCATTAGGGACTCTCAGTGCAGAGATGTGCACTAACCAGAGAGTCCGTTAGGACCCTGGGTGCTGCTACCATGAATGCACAAAGGTGACATGCAGGCTGGGTTTCTGGAGCAGGGTGACGTGGGTGGAGCCCTGACTGCCCCCGCCACCCCTGGCCACTGAGTTTCTTCCTCACTCTTCTGCACAGGCCTCCAGGGAAACAGTTGTCCTCTGACTTGCCAGGCACCGGGCTTGGACACAGTAGTAGGTAACAGCCTGTTCATCACAGGTGTCCTTTGAGCTTTCAGAGAAGACCCCTCTGAGTCCTGAAGACCACCTGCTCTGTCCTGTCATTAGCCTATGCAGGCACCCCACATTGGATCTTGGCTTGTTCCCTGTGTCCCATGGCCCCGCATCCCCACTTCATTCTGTGTTCCTGAACAATACAGGTACTTTGAAAAGCAACACGAAATTCATTAAATGGATATCCCTAAGGGTTGGATTGGGGCCCAAATGTCAATACATATCTAGTACAGAGAGGAAATTAAAACTCACATCAGTGCATCTCCTCTGGATCACCCTAGTAGCAGGGCAGAAGAGTCCCAGTGGCAAGGCTGTTCGGTGTAAATAGCAGAAAGCCCCGTGGGCTCTCACCAAAGGTCCATCCTGTATTCCTGCTTCCTTTGGAAAGTTACTGTGCTTCTGGGGCCTCAGGTCACTCATTGCTTGGGGTGGGAGTGGAAGAGGCTGGGCTGTTTCCCTTGTAGATTTTATACAAGGATAAGAGAGAAATGATGGAGATTTGTTTTCAGTTGCTGCAGCGCCTTTGTACTAATGTCAAGGTCAGTTAGGATGACCCATTCAGCGCCTATCCCTTGTGCAGGCCCCAAACCCATGCCAAGCTGTTCCCAAGTGTTTCTCTCTCTTTTTATTCCTTCCTTGAATTGCACCTCTTCTTCTTCCTGGTCTTCTCTACCCTTCTTCTCTGCCCCCCCCACGGGGCCCCAGTTCTCTGGATCCAATCTTTCACTTTTCACCAGCCCCTCAGTCTCCAGACTATTGCAGCCTGTACAGTCATTCCTACATGCCACCCCCATACCCAGCATTACTCTGCTTGGTTGTTGCTGGGGACATTGTGGATAGATCTGTGTTTCCTCATAGGTCCCTGTGCATATTATTAAGTGACGTGATCTGCACACTGGCCTGGTGTGCATGTGCGGGTGGGCCTGTCTCTGCACCTGTGCATCTTGAAGCATCATAGAACAGCTGCTCCATAATCTGGGTGTTGAAAGGCAACTAGTCAGGGGCGCCACAGGTAGAGAGAGACCTTGGGGCTGAGTTTAGTGCATATAAAAGGTACAGTTACTTCAGGTGGCTTGGTGTGAAGGGTGTAGCCAGGGTAGGAAAGCAGAAAGGTGAGTCTGAGGATGACAGTCAAGAGTTTTCACCATATCACGGAGTTTGGATTTTGAGTGAGTGCACCTAAGGCTTCAGCTAAGAGGGCAATGTTTTCAGAGCTCACTTAAGAGTAATGGCTCCAGATCCCTAGGCCTGGCCCAGCCCTTTCTGATCCCACTTACTGGCCTCTCTCCAGAATGTTGCCTTATGTAAAGTGATGAAACAGTGGCTTCCACATATTTGGACCCTGCTTTGTACTGTGTGCCTTGTATGTATGTATGTATGCATGTATGTATGTATGTATGTGTGTGTGTATATATATATATTTTTTTTTTTTACTAACCCTGAGAGATTTCACCATGTTCATGTGCAGTGATGGTTTGCCCCCACTGCCTGGGGGTGCCTGGGGGTGACGGTTTGCCCCCACTGCCTGGGGGTACCTGGGGATGGCCCAGCTGGCTGACCATGTGTGTCTGGCTCCCACTGAGCCCCTTCCTCTTCTAAGGATGCTGTGACACTGTAGTTCCCCAGAAGTAAGTTGAGAGAGTCCTTTTGCTTCTACGAAGCTTTGTGGGAAGACGCCGTTTTCTCCTATAGCTCAAATCTGTGTTTTCTAGAGGCCTAAGAGATGAACAATTTTGTCCTAGGAAGGCTTGTTGGGCTCATTTTCTCAGACTCACATTTTCAACTGACTCCAGTGAAGAATAACCAATGTGCAAGTTTCTCAAATCTTTGTGTGAAAGAAGTAAGACTAACTGAAATCACAAAACATGTGTAGACCCATTAACATAAGAAATGCCCCCAGGGGTATGCACAGCAACCAGCATCTTAAGACTGACAGGCACTGAGCCATAGCCCTTCCATGAACAAACTGTTCAAAATGACATGGATTCTGCTGTCTAATATCAACAGAGTTATTAAATCATGTAAATATTGAGGCTGTCGATTAAAAATAAGAATAAACAATAATGTCAACATAAAAGTATTCTTAGCATCACTAGGAGTTAAGAGATTGCTAGTAACAACGACAGGGGGGAATGTTTTACCTGGCAACTCAAGAGACTTCAAAAGCAGTTCATACTGTACAGTGCATGAGCTAGCGTTCTAAAAGCATCGGAAATATGTGTTTTTTTCTGGATTTACAAGACTAGAAATGCAAAACTATGCTACCTAGAAAAACCAAAGACATCAGTAAAAGCACCATTCATAAGAGTACACTATGCAGGGCTCACTAACTCGGGATGCATGATGTTTAAGGGCCGTGATATAGAGAAAATTGGGTGATTATAAACTTAAACCTTAAGTAGGAATTCTCAGGAGACTAACCCTTCACTGGCTACTGCAAACATAGAGGGTTTGGATCAGGCATGCCCTGAATGAACTTGTTAAAAATGAAAGAGAATAACACAAGTAGAGGAATGCATGTAAGATGGGTAAGGAGTCTGTGTCCAGGAGTTCACTCAGTCTCTGTGTGACTGGCATCCTGGCAGGCAGGAAAGCAGGGCTAGACAGCATGATCAGAATACATAGGCCACTGCTTGTTCCCCCCTACACTCTCCACCATATGTACCCATGTTGCCTTGAAGCCATGCTTGTCTCTTCATGTTCTCAGTGTTGACTCTCACGACTGATAAATGTTACAGCCCTCAGGAATGCTGCTGAGTCCCTCCCTGATCCTTCTATCTTATGCAGACTCTGGCCAACCTACTTCTGCCACCCTCGAATCCTATATATCAGATTTCCTCCTAAATACGATATGTGTTTCAAGGCGGGATGCTACATCATGACCAGAGGAGGATTTATCCCAGGAATGCAAGGTTAGTTTGACATTCAAAAATGAGTTAACTCATCTTATTAACAAGCTAGGTCAAAAAATCCACATGACCATTTGCAAGCATCTATGAAAATTTAGTTCGGGTTCCTGGATTTTTCTGTAAATCTCAGCAAATCAGGAATGCAGGGTGCACTAAGGTAAAATAATTATCTTCTATGTTATAGAATTCCTAAAGTCAGCTAAGGCCTTTTCAATAGCTTCCAACTGTTTTATGCATTATCCACTTTTGTTTTTTACTTTTTTGCTTCTTTTCTTCAAATTCCCTTCATGGACATTGGTAATTCTGTTTCCTGCCTTTCTTGGCAAACAAGGAAGAAAACCCAGGCTACTCAAGTTTTGGCTGACAGCACTAACAAAGCCGTGTAGTCATGAGTCCCATACAGCCTCAAGGTAGCTTCATGCCACATGACAGTCTAGAGTCCCCACTTGTCCTCTTGTCTTATCTCCTTACCTCATCTGCTACTGGACCATTACCGCGGCATTATTCCAAACATGTCCAAGAAATGTCCCTCCCTATGTTGGCTTAGGCCCCATCATTCGCCAAGCCTTCCTTGCCAACACTCTCTGCTTCATTCCGCCCACCTCTTCACTAGCCACCCATTGTCCTTAAGTGGTAACAATCACTTACTGGCCACACACACATGCAGCCAGACTCTCTCCTAGCACGGGGAGAAAGGAGAGAATACCATTTTCTGCCTTTGAGGAACTTTGGGGTTTTAGAATGTGACAGAGAAGGAGATGGCCAACAGCTTTGCTTAGTTCCAGGAGACCACAGAGACAGTCCATGCATAGACATGGTGCCATGTATCTGCTCCTTCCAAAGGAACAAAGTCCTTTTCTGCATTTGGGATCTATGGAACCCGCCTCCCTACAGGCACTCTAGTTGGAGTATAAAGGATCATCTTTATTTCATAGGTGTCTTACTTGAAGGAACCTGTCCATTGTGACAAAGCTGGCTAAAAGCAAGGGTTACTTCAGGTCTATCTGACATCAAATAAACATGGGGTTCTTCCTCCCTTGTTTTTGATAAAGTGTAGATACTTGTGGAGGTCTGTATAAGAATTATTTTGATTTGATGTAGTCTCTAAACTGTTTTGGATTTTTAGGGACTAATCATGTCACCTAAATGTCCTTACCCAAAGCAAACCTATTGCTTACTGTCAGTCATTCCAAATGGCAGACTTAACTCAGTTTTCTTGTTTATTGCAAGAATGCAATAAAGTACACGCTTTCTTCTCCTGTCTGGCCCTTGCCTATTGTCTGCAGATCAATCATGCTGAATGTGATGGCAGAAGTCAGCTCACGGTAATAGTCCCACAAGACCCGCCTGGCTCTGAGAAGGCACCCTGTGTCCCTGGAGACCCTGCAGATGAACCATGCGGCCCTTTGCAGCACAGGGTCGTGGATTCGAAGATTGGATGGCTTCTGCTGTGGTGCAACCTTTAATCCTAGCTGTGAGAACATCCTGGCAGGATTTCAGATCACTACGCGAGGCTTTGCAGACCACACCCCACATCAGCCTTTTAATGCCTAGACTTAATTTTACTTATGTGCTTATGTCAGGGTCTTATGACAAATGATTATGAAAATTCCTTTCAGGTACCCAGGTACTATATAATATATATGTCTATCATGGAAGTACCTCAAATTGAGCTCCTGTTTTTACCACATGCCCGACTTTGTGAGGTACATCAGGAAGCCCTCTTAAGGTAAGGTGGTGGCACACGCCTTTAAACCCAGCACTTGGGAACCAGAAGCAGACAGATCTCTGCCTTCTTTTAGGCCAGCCTGGTCCACAGAGCAAGTTCCAGGGCAGCATGGGCTACACAGAAAAACTCTATCTGGGAAAGAGTCCTACTGATAATAAAAACTAAAAGGGGAAAACAATGTTTCCATTTTTTTTAAGACAATAGTCCCCAAAGTAAAGTCTTTACCTTATCGGTATCACCCACAAATATCCCAGAAATGCACATTTCCAGCCCTCAGCAAGCCCTTCAAGCAATTGTGGGGCAGGCTAAAACTACTGCAAAGAGCCCCCAGAGAGCCAAGCGTGGCTCTGGGAGCCATTTCACTACCTTTCTGGCTGGATGGTTCCACATTCACTGAGGGTATATATTGCATGTGTCTACCCCTTGCCAAGGAGGAAATGAAGACGTCAGTAAGTCTAGGAAATCTCTATCTTTAATTAACTTGCAATCACCTGGGGGAAAAAAATAACTGGCATAAGAATACTTCAAATGTCGGCAGCTTCTGTTAGCAACCAAATAATGACCCGATGCATCAGTGACCCACAGTATGAAGAGCTGTGTACACCTGTCCCTCTCTCAACAGGCTGCAATGAACCCCTGCAGACCTTCTCTCCAAACCAGAAACAGAAGTCGCACCTGTCTCTACCTGTGCCTGACCTCAGCAGACATCACAACCTCGTGTTTACTTCTTCAGTGTTCATCTCCAGCCTGGACGTGATTCAGACTTCGTGCACGGTGCTACGATCAGCATTCAGAACTGAGTATGTACTGGTTAACTGCTCACTAGCTGCTGAGCACATGAACTAGACAAAAGTTGCACGAGGGCTAGGGAGATGGCTCAATAGGCGAGGTACTAACGTGGCCAGCATGAGGTTGCTTAGATCCCATTCAAAAAGCCTGTGCTGGTGGTGTACACATGGAACCCTAGCAACACAGAGCAGGGAAGACACAAGGATCCCTGGAAACACATGGACCAACTAGCCTGGCCAACATGGTGACGTTCCAGGCCAGTGAAAGACCCTTTCTCAAACAAAAGGCAGGGAGGGGGCTGCAGAGATGGCTTGGCAGGTGAAAGCCCTTATTGCTCTTCTACAGGATCTGAGTTCAGTTCCCAGCACCCACACCAGGAAGCTCACAGGTGCTTGTAAGTCCAGCTCTAGGAGACCCAATTCCTCTGGTCTCTGAGGGAACCTACATATATGTATGCATGCTTATAAACAGACATGTACACATATGCATAATTAAATGCAAACAAAACTACAAAGTAGAAGACACTGTAAGGCCAACACCCAAGGCTATTCTCTGATCTCCACACACATGCTGTTTACACACACACACATACATACATACACATATACACCTACACATGAATCCATACACAAACATACATACTGCAGAAGGCTTCACATAAGAGCCACGGTCACAAAAGGTCTCAGCTTTGGGCTACCTAGATCTGGAGGAATGTTTCTTTGGCCTCCCTTAGCATTTGTTTTAGAATTCCACAGACAGCGGGCTCTCTTGCCAGTTCTCCCTTCTAAATTTCTTATTAAGTTTTGAAATCGTTGAGCAGATTAAAGGATTCCTGTGAAGCTTTTATGCTTAAACTTTGCAGGGAAAATTCCCTGTCTCTGTAACTATCACTGGGACAGATTAGAAATAATTTGGAGCTGAATTGGATTTGCCATTCTGTGAGCTTTTCTTATCTACCAGGACTAATAGCAGACACTTCCCTCCCTACAAGGGCAGGGAGGAAGGCTTATTATCTGCCTTACACAGAGTGGAAACTGAGGTCAGATAGGCCAAAAGGCTTAGACATGACTATTTCATCAATATAGCCTGAGTCAATAGAGGATGTTCTGTATCCTATAATAAGCTCAAAAGCACAGAAATTGTGCAGGCAGAGACACTGTGGTATGGTAGAAATGGCTTATGTACAGCCTTGGAGTCAGAAGTACCTGGGCTGGATTTAACTTCTTCTTAAAGGCTGCCTGGCCTTGGACATTCCCTTCACCTTGTGGAGATGTGTCCTAATTTCTGCTGAGTAATGAGCAACTGTAGCCCTGGAAGACAGAAAGGCCCCTGGTGGGCATCAGAGCCTCTCTGGTCCCCTGCTCTCTGGACTCACAGGCTCAATGCTTGCCCTCCCTGAGCTGCCAGTATTCTAGAAGGCTTGGAGCCTGAGGCTGGAACTGGATGTCTGGGGGCCATCTTGCCTCTTCTACGTACTTACTGGACTGAGTCTAGTCAGTCAGTCATTGCATTCAGGACACCGTGTCTTCATGGGAAAGACAGCCTGCCTCCAAGGTCAGTAGTGAGAATGGCACAGCTGGGTGGAGTGTGAGCACCACGAGGGACCCAGTGACTGCCTGGAATCGAGGCAGGCGACTGGCAGCTTCAGTGCTGTCTACACGGCTATCTCCTCCAGGCCACCTGAACGCCACGATCGCCATGCTGTCTGTAGAGTCCCACCCTGCACTGAGCCTAGTCTAGTACCCTTTGCTGAAGAAGCCCCCTCTTCTGATGCCTCCTGCTCAGGGACTGCCTACTACACTGCCCTACCTCTACCATGCCCCTTCTCTGCCCACTTCCTTTCATTCCTCTTGGCAGAAGGAGACCTACATTAAGATCCAAGACTTGCTGCAGAAGCTCCAGACCTGAGTTCAATCCCTTTAATCCACTGTGGATGAGGAAAGACAGCTCTGCAAGTTGTCTTGTGACCACACACATGCCATGGCACATGCACACTAATTCTGACAAACACACACACTAACCCTAATCCTTATACAAGTTTTTCTCTGACTTCTCCAGATGCAGCAGAGCAGGAACACACATGAGAAAGAAAAGGGGGTGGGAGAACAGAAAAGAAAGGAAAAGAAAGGAAGGGAAGGGAAGGGAAAGGAAGGAAAAACGGAAGGGAAGGGAAGGGAAGGGAGAAGGGAAGGGAATGCAAGGCAAGGGAAGGGAAGGGAAGGCAAGGGAAGGCAAGGGAAGGAGAAAGAGAAGGGAAAGGAGGGGAAAAGAGAAGGGAAGGAAAGAAGGAAGGGAAGGGAAAAGGGAAGGGAAGGGAAGAGGGAAGGGAAGGGAAGAGGGAAGGGAAGGGAAAAGGGAAGGGTAGGAAAAAAAGAAAGTATGCTATTTGCTTAACCTGAATTCTTCATGAAATCTTTCAGTCTACCTATTTTTAACTATAATTATTAGAGTGCAAAAGCATGTAAGAGCTTTAAGAAAGATCTAGCTGTTCATGTTAATGCTAGCATCTCTGTGTGGTGCTAAGAGAGTATCACAGGGATTCTGCAAAGCCCAGGTCAAGCCTTGCCCTGTGAAGTATCAGAGCAGCTGGTCAGACAGCAGAAGCTCTTCTCTATTCCAAGATGGCAGAGAATATACTGGAACTAGATGCCAGACTTTGTTAGGTGCTACACATGTCCATAAATGAAGTTGCTTACTTAACTTTCCCTTCCTTGTTTACCAACATAGAGTTGCAACTGTGAGTTTTCTGATGTTAAGCCAACCTTGCCTTCCACAGATGAGCCCAGCTGATGCTGTGTTTCTTATTAGGTAGCATAAGTTTAACTCCTGCTTTAGAGTTGTTAAAACTGTTGTGGGGACAATCTGCAGTGGTGGTGTGTTGCTCTGTGTGGTGATTTTTCTCCAGAATCTGTTTGTCTTATTCCTTTTCCTTGTTTTTCCTTTTTTTCTTTCTTTCTTATTATTAATTGTCATCATTATAACATCATCATCCCTATTGTGACAGCCGGGAGAGCACACGTGCCACAGGATGCATGTGAAGGTCAGAGGACAATCTTTATGGGTCATTCCTCTCCTTCCACCTTCATGTGGCTTCCAGGCCTTGCACCCTGGTCATCAGGCATGCATGGCAAGTATCTTTAGCCCTAAGCCATCCCAGTGCCTGTATTCATCCTTTCGTGGTTTTCCTAAAGAAGTTTACATGGATTTCCTATTATTTCTCCCTCAGGGAGTTTCTCTGTGGGAAGGTTTTAACAAGAACTTTCTTTCCTTGATGGATGCAGAGCTACCTGCTAACCTAGCTCATCCTCTGCATAAAGCAGTTCCTAATGTGCCTCCCTTATCCTCCTCATCTCGGCAAAGCCCATGCAGAGGCTCCCTGCCTCGGTCCTGATACCAGTAATTTACATAATTACTCTTTAATCAATCTGGCTGCAAGTCGATAAATTTCACTGACTTTCTCTAAGAACAACCTGCTGGTTACTTTGTCTATTTTAGGGATTTTGTTTGTTTCTCAGTTCATTGATTTCTTCTCTGCTTTTTTTTTTAAATTGTTATTATTTCCTTTCTGCTTACTTTGACTTCAACTTCCAACTTTTTCCCAAGTTCCTAAAGTTGAAGGCCAATCCTCAACTGCTCTGTGAGGTGCCACAGATGTAGCTGTGGTTGCTATGCTTGCAAGCTGCAGTCTCGAGAGACAGGATGCTTACAAGGAGGGCAAATGCCCTCCAAAGACAATGTGCAAAAGGCCAAAAGCTCAGGGTCCCTGGCATGCTTCGGCTTTGTCAAGATTCCAGCATTTCTTCCAGCAAGCCACAGGCAGGTGTGAAGTGGAAAGGAAGCCTGCTTAAGTACCAGAACACAGAGTGGGCACAGAGTTATGGCGGGGTACGCCAGGGCACTGGCTCGCGTATGTCCATGCCCCATCTCTGTTTGAGCCAGCTATGCCTCCAACAAGCAACACTATGGGGGCTGCAGTGATGCCCAGCAAGGTCCAACTTGGGTCTGTAGTGTTCAGCCAGCTCCGTGAGCTTGCACCCTCTCAGAGGGCGCTCAGCAGAGCCCTTGTCCCATTTTGATAATACACTGAAGATAACACGTGATTTAAAAGGTAGCTACTGGCCACCAGTGATAGTTGGGGGGAGGGCTTGACAATAAAAGCCAGCACCGATGTAAGCCTGACCAGACACCAGGTAATTCATGCAAGGCAAAATCCAAAGATTGGCTCCCCGGCTAGCAGCTGCCACCCAGACTCCTCTTTCCCAATCTCCATTTCCTTTAGCATTCAGGTCAAGCTCCTCTGTTGGCCCCTTCGGCCAATGGCCCACTCACATTATGGAAGGGGGATGGCAAACAGCATGCCAACAGGGTGGCATGAGCACCCTTAAACAGTGGATCTATGCCTGTACCCCAGTCACAGCTCACAGCCCCGCAGCACCCACTGTGCACTTCACCCCTGGGCAGAGCCTGAACTGGCAGCTGGGGCTCGTATTCACACTCTCCTTGCAAACACTAAGCTCTGCTCCTGCCGGCCCTCGCGTCCTGAGCATCCCGGCTTCACACAGAGAGCTCTAGTAACTGTGGACTTACAAACCAGCACCTGTAAGAGCTGCCAAATGATTAAGAAAAATGCTATGAGGTGAAGATCCAAACTGAGAATTGGGCAATGAACACTTTTCTTGAACAAAAGGGACAAGGGGAAATCACCTCCTCTGCTCACTGAACTCAATGGCACGCCTGCCTTCCCAGTCTCTATGTCACAGCAAAACAAGAGCTTGTATCCCCCAAGTACAAGGCGCGTGAGCAGCCTCAGGACTGCTGTCCAGAAAGTCCACCAGACATAAAAACACGAGAAACCATTTTCAACCACATACCTCAAATCTCCTTTAGAACAGTACTCCAAATGTTGAGTTGGAAAGGGCTCTGGCAGAAACCAGGAGAGTCTGGGCAGCTTGTGCCTCCAAGAGGATAGACTAACCTTGAGGTGGCCAAGGTCCCCTGTCTTGCTGCCCTCAGAAGGGTTTGTGGGTCTGGTCTCCACCCGGGGCCGGACAACCTGGCGGAAAGGACTGGACATGGGAAAGCCGCTCACGCTGATTCCATCTAGGAAGGAAGACAGAAGTCCCATGTAAAATGACTGTGTTTTGTGAGGCAGGATTTGCTTTGTTTCTCAAAGTAGTAACAGGAAGGAACATAGCAGTATCAACTCCCTGGTTTAATTACAAGGTGGGAGGGTCTTCCTTGGGCATTCGTTCACACTGGCAACAACACCCCTCAGCAGGCAGCTTCCTTCTCAAGAGTAGTGAAGGAAAGCGGGCTTTCATGGTGAACGATGACCCGAAGTTCCAGTGAGGCTTTCAAGGAAAAACACACTCAGTAAAGGGCCAACCAAAGGCAAAGCAGCTCCCCCAGGCACTGGAGACCAGCTGCCAATCAGACTGGCCACTGCGAGGGGAGTAGATGAGTCTACCAAAACACATGCTTGCCACGTTCCACCCTGGTCCCAGCCCTTCACCTTGGTGACAACCATCACTGATGCCCCAACATCCACAAGTCTGTGCTCCTTCCACAGTGCCTCTCCTGGGTACACTAAGTGAAAGCAATCCTTCCCTATGACTCCCAGCACCTTCTATGGCCTCAGAACTGTGCTTGCTATGTACTATCCAGGGCAGAGGCTGAATGTGAGGAACCAAATCAAGGAACAGCAGGTACTGGGAAAGGGGAAAATATGCATCAGCAATGCCTTGGAGCTGAAAAACTCTGGAACATGGGTGTGTCTATGTGTGCGCACACACATACAAAATTTGCCTAGGGCTGACAGGTTGTGCGTTCTAAGCCAGTGGAAGGTAGAAAAGACAAGTAGCATCATACCCAGGCCAGATGTTTCCAGTTCCAGTCCGGGCAGATGCTTGGGGAAGAGCAAAGCTGAACAAGGGACAGGGCAGCTGCAGAAGCAAAAGAGGCAAACTGGGACAAACTGTCACAGGACACACTCGGAAGGAGTCCTCTTCAGCTTGGGAGGTGGGGAAGTACAGAAATGATATGTGATTGTCCTACCTGTCTTTCTGCCAACACAGGCAATCCCAAACAGAATGTAAAACAGATTTGTCAGACAATTAATAGGAAGACAGAAGGAAAAAGTCACAGATGGATGAAGGCAGCCTACTAGGACCAAGGAGTTTGGCGGTACTATTAAGATGGAGGGCATGCAAGAATGGTTTGAGCCATGAATAGACGTGCGCTTGTAGCAAGAACTTCACAGCTACCGTTTATAGTGTTCAATCTTTCCAATAGGAGAAACGCGGTAGGCAATTTCAGGATGTGATTCTGCATGTTGAAATAACACTTCTCTGGTATTCGACTACAACATTACAATCATCATGACAACCGGGAAATGACAGCTGAAAGCAGGCGCTAGCCCTGGGGAGAAAGCGGCCACAGTGGGCACACCAGCAGAGCCAGCCTACAAAGAGTAAGGCGTATCCAAGAACTGACAAGGTGTGTGCATGGCTGCAGCGGAGCTGGCCTTTGAGTTGGGACACACAGCTCTCACCATTATCCAATCAGCTAAGTCATAGGTAGCACAGAAGTGTCCCTGGGGACATTCTCCAACATTTCTCCCACTCTTGCTTTCACAATCCCACTCACCCTTGACCTCACATCTCCAGAGTCTCGAACCCTTTGCTGAATTTACCCCTTGCCTCCAAGGTTCTCAGGCCGTCAGCCTCAGACTGCTCCATGATCCCAGAGTCTCCAACCTACAGGCGACCTGTTGTAGGACTTTCTGTCCTCCACAAGTATGTGAGCCAGTTCCTCTTGTACCCAGAACCAACCCCTTTTCTCTGTTGAACCCTGGCAGACCTGATCAGACCTGATCACAGATCACAGTGTTCTTGGTCTGGCAGTGGGTACAAGTGCATGGAGGCATCTAACTCGTTTCTCACACCCTGCAAAGTGGGCATTACCTTACTGGGCTCTACATGTGAGAGAGACAATGTTTCCAACTAGGAGAGTGACTTCTTCAGTGTTACACAACCCAGCTAAAACGAGAGCCACACTGAGTCAAAAAACCATACCGAGTTCACCAGCCCAGGCTGTTCTCTAGCACCCCAGGGGATCCAAACTATACTCTAAGTCTCCACCAAACCTATGGTAAAGACCCCCAAACAGCTTAGCAACCAACCCCACTGACAGGGTATGCATTCACTTTTTTATGCTTCCAGAAAGAAAAAGAAGCGAGAGAGACAGAGAGATAGATAAAGCTGAACGTACAATTTTTTTTTTGGTAGCAGGCACCTAAAAATAAACTTGAATAAAATGTAACTAAAATAAAATACACTTGCAAAGGTAAAAGAAGGCAATGGGTCTCTCGTGGGAGTCTGTCAGTGTAGGCTGTTCCAGGTAGAATATTTTTCAAAGAGGCTTTCTCGTGTATTCATAAAATCCATGGATGCCAAAAACACCTATCTGGTTATCATAAAATATGCACAAGAAAACCAAAGCAGTAGAAGCAGTTGGCTAAGAAGATGAGCCAACACTCAACCTTAATTTCCACAGAGAAGGCAGCATGCTCATTCATTCAGAAACTCTGCAATGTGCTTAGGAAAATAAAAATATCTTCTACAGCGACGGTGGACTTCGAGTGGCACAGCCCCCATCCTTCATGGACAGCGCTTTCCTTCCACAGCAGGCCTGAGGCCTTCTGCCTTGTTCCCATGTCTGGAGGCTCCCCATTGTCTGCCTGAATGCAGAGTGCTTTGGAGTTCCCAATTGCCCTACAGTTGCAGCTTTGAATACTGGAGCTACCAGCATGGATACTCATCATGGATACGTGACCATCTCTGCACAGGACAGAAGGGATAGGTTAGCTCCAAGCTTGCTTTCAAGCTGCTACTAAATCTCTTCTTTGTAGAATCAGATGTCAATGAGAAGAGTGATGATTTCCTTGATACTAGAACAGAGACTACCGAAGGAAGGTAATTTCCAGTTGTCCTGGGGTGAGCCATGCACAGTCCTCTGGGGAGGCTGCCTGGAGGGCATTAGTGCAGAGCTGTAGGGGATACGGCCACTGGTGAGCTCTCTTTCCTGTGCACTGCTACTGCACAGACCTGTGTTCGCACATGGGGTTCAGCAGAGGCACCAGTGGCTGGCTAAACTCGGATGAGAACCAGCCTTGCTTCCCAGGGGCAAGTACACTTTCTCTTGCCATCTTTCTGAAGAACAGACTGGGGGCAGGCTGCTATAGGTAGTGGCATCAGAATAGGTTTTCAGAGTCCAGGGCTATATGCAAATCACATTTCACTGTGCATTGCTTCACAGTTGACTGACAGCTGAATCGAGGGTCATCACTGTGGGTCGGCTGTCTTCTCTTTCATGACCTGCCCGCTCTGAACAGTTGTTCAGCATCTCTGCCCTGGTCTGCTATTCTCTTTTGAGACTAGACATGGAGTTTTGGAGTTCTGTCTTATTTTTTAAAGAACAGTGACTCATCCCGAAGCACCCAGAAGCTGGAGGCAGTGTGCCTGCAGTCTTAATGCAGAGGTCTTTCTTTCTGTCTTTGCAATTCCTAGATGCCTGAGTTTTTCCATAAACATATGTAGGTTTGGGGGGGGGGCCTGTTTGTTTTTAAAGAAAGCCTGAGATTTTGTTGAAGCTTTTTCCCCCCCTCGGGTTAGAGAGCTTTAGAACAGACAGAATACTTATCAGCGCCTGGCACACTCACCAGGCATGCAATTCAGTTACTTCCTGCTTGTTCTCTCAGGGTCCTCACTTGTGTCCAGGACAGGAGAGCACTCCTGTCCTGCCCTCAGCACACCGGTGTGCCAACACGAGTCCCCTGAGAATCTGCCTGAAAACACCCTGGGTCTTTCTCATCCTACTGTCCAGGTCATAAAAGGAAGTCCATGATCTTTGTCTTAGTTCCTGCCTGCCTGCAGCTTCCTCACTCAGCACTGATCTCCTCAGCCTCGGAGCAACTAGCTACTCCTTGGTTTCACTTGGAGAGTCCTGCTGTCAGCAGATGCAGAGATTCACCCAGGGCTCCATGAGAAGTTTTCTACCTTATCCCAAGATGCCTCTCTCTCATCTGCCATCTGCCTCCAGAGACCAGATACATCCTACACCCAGTTCCTGGTCCTGTGGGGGTTTCGGGTGGTTGCGCTTTGGTTCCTGGGTGCCCATTCCCTAGCTGGATTCCTATGGCACCCCCATGCATCTTTCATTCTTGTTGAGCCTTTCTCTGCCTTCTTTTTATACAACCAAAGTAGGCTGCTTCCTTCTCCCTAGCCAGCTTCAACCTTTCTTGGTACCATCTCTTCTCTGCCTACTGAGCCCCTTATAGAATACGTCCAGGGATGAGAGACTCTATGCCTTCAGCCTCTTCATAATCTGATCGGCCCATCTAGGCCTAGAGTGGTTCACTGGTGACTCTGGACAAATGCTCATTCTCTGTTGCCTACTTTTTCCCGCCCATATGTGAGCTGAAATTGGCAGTCTGTATCTTAGATTTTAATCCTGGTCTATGATTACTTTTGAGCTGTGCTGGCCGTTGCGCATTGCTTTTGTTTTGTATTCTGTGGGTTGTCTGCTTTTGCTCCAGAGGAACAAAGCTAATGTGCTGGACAGCCTGCCTATCGTTATATTTAGCTGTGCCACCTACCTGCCCTCTGACTCACAGACAGTCATTTCACAGCACTGTGGCGCGGCCACAGAAAAGGTCAGCCTGCCCCTGCCTCCCTGGGGCTCATGGGAGAGCATCTCTGCAGATTCAGACAGCTTCACTCCACCCACCACACTTGCCCCAGAGGTCTGTTTAATAACTTATGAAGTATGTACATTGCTAGGCCCTCTGTTTGGCTAGCAGGTGGGAAGGTTGACTTTGTTCTTTGATTTAAATTCCGGTTGGAAAGGAACTTTCTAAGGCCCTGGGAGGGGGGATTCGAGTGTTTGTCATTCATCAGCAACAGGTGACTGCACAGCAGGCAAGAGCCTGTCTGTGAACGATTGATCTCCCTGAGCTCATCATCACTCTCCCCAGCCAAGCTGTGACTCACCGAGAAACAACTGAAGGGTGGGGGTGACTGTTCAGTGGCGGGGGACTATAGGTGTTTCTGTCCAAGCAGAAAAAGATGCTATCTGGCGAAATACGGGTGCAGACTACCCAAGCCTCTCCAATGTTGCTCTTGTGCCCTTATGTCTGCTTTCTCTGTTTCCACTCAAGCTTTAACGTTTCTCATCTTTACTGCTTCTGTCGCTGACAGCCTCCCAGCTGCTAACTCCCCTTTCTGCTGTCTTCCTCATTGTCATCATGGTTACATTGCTGAAGCAGAGTGCCTCACTTGCTGCAGCTGGAGTCGGGATTTCTCATTGCCCAAATCAGTATACAAAGTAGGCACACATGGACCTACCTGAAGGCCATTTGATCTTCCCACTCTTCTCCCTCATTTGCTCATATTCCAGAAGTGCACAGCTCCTTGCATCTGTCTAGCCACTTCTTCACATTTATTGCCTACAGCGCACAACACGGCTTCTCTGCCTTCCTCTTTACTGTAGCTGCCTAGGATCTTTGAAAAGCCAGTCCTCCTCCCACTGTCATTTAACTGGTATCAGGGTTACTGAAGGCACCAGGAGCGACTAGAGTGTTCAGCAGGGTTTGGAACCATAGGTGTAGTCAGCCTTCCCTCTGGCATAGACTGCTTTCCTTCTGGTGTAGTCAGCCTTCCTTCCGGTGTGGACAGCCTTCCTTCTGTCTACTCAAAAAGCTCCTACTCATCCTCTGACTGCGTTGTTTCAAAGCTTCAAACAGACCCAGTGGCAGTTCAGAGCCTGTGACAATGGGCTTCAAGTTCTTTAAAGTCATCTGTTAGAATTTTCATCTCAATTGTTTCAAATCGATTTGATAAATTTTGGGAAAAAGAGAATTTCTTATGGCATTTAATTTTCCTATCTATGACTATGGTATATCTCTTTAATGTCTGTCATGTTTAATGGTTTCCCAGCAACATATTATAATTTCCTCTGGGAAGGTCTTATGGAATTTTTAGACTCATTCCTAGATGCCTTATTCTTGAAGTCTAAAAATAGAAGTCTGTCTAAGTTTCATACAGTAATGAGCGCTAATGTCAAGTTACTGCTTGATGGATTTCTATGTTTGTGTTCATAGACTTCACCTACATCTCAGCAGGATAATTCCACCATGTTCTGCTTCCTTGCAGTCCTATTTCTGTCGGCAGCTCTCTACCGAGATACAAAGCGATGGCTGCCACTCAGATGGAGCATCCGTCTCACCTGCTACAGGATGCTAAACACAGTATCTGTCCCCCTCTGTCTTTTTAATCCTTTCTTTTATGTAACATTACATGAAGATGTTCTTTGACTTATGAAAGCAGAAGCCTCAAATCAATTTAAGTGTCCCTCCTTCCCCTCCAGAGTTGGCTGTTTGAAATCCACGCCAACGCTCATGTGTTTTCTTGCTATATGGTATATGTTATATGCTGCTGTAAGCTTAGCCATACTTCTTCTCACAGAGATTTGGCTTGTTTTCAGTGGCTCTTCTGTACTCACTGTCTGCATTTAGGCATGGGTGTACTATGGCTTGCTCTGGTAGGCTACAGACACACAGATGTTCAAAGTGGTTCTCTTCTCTTTTCCCTGCTCCTCCTCTGCCTTTTGAAGCTTTTGGCTTGAGGGGCTGAACCTAGGGGCCTGAGCATACTAATCATACTGCCAACTGTCAAAATGCCAGCTCCTTATGGTATATGGTTAGGTATTTTGCTCTTTCAGTGTTATCTTTTCATGATCAGAATTTTTGTTTTCTGTTTTTTTGTTGTGTTTTTGTTTGTTTGTTTTTTGTTTGGTTTGGTTTTTTTCTGAGACAGGGTTTCTCTGTACAGCTCTGGCTCTCCTGAAACTTATTATGTAGACCAGCCTGGCCTTGACCTCACAGAGATCTGCCTGCCTCTGCCTCCTAAGTGTTGCGATTAAAAGCCTGTGCCACCAGGTATACCTAGAATTTTTTTCTTTCTTTCTTTCTTTTTATCGAAGACAGGGTTTCTCTGTGTAGCTGTGACTGTCCAGGACTCGATTCGTAGATCAGACTGATCCCCAACTCACAGAGATCTGCCTGCCTCTGCTTCCCTGAGTGCTGGGAATAAAGGTGTGTGTGGCCACACCCTGCTAGAATTTCCTAATTTTGTTACCTGTGTGTGTATGTGTGTGTATGCTACTTTTTGTCTAGGAAATCTTTCCCTACAAACAGGTCATAAAAATGTTACCCTCTGTTCCCTATAAAAACTGTTGCTTTAGTTTTTATATTGAGCTGGTTTGAGCTACTTTGAGCTGGTTTCCCCCTTCCTCCTCGCTCTCAGAGCTGCAGTCCCTTCCCCTTACCCCCCACAGGTATGTGCTGTCTGCTGTACATATCCTGTTCCTTGGGTTGTGGTTTCTTCCTGGGAGCCTGGTACCCAGCGCTGTGCCATCCCATGGAGCTCTGCCCTACTGACCTGTCTGTGTAGTGCAGAAAGGCAGCTGCTGGCCACATACGGCTATAGGCACTTGAACAGTATAGGGTGCACCTAAGCATCTAAAGGACTGATTATTGATGTCACTTGATTTTAATCACTTTAAATTTAAGTATATTTCTCCAGTAGCTACTATATTATACAGCATAAGTCTAGTGGAAGAGACGAAGCAAATTCACATGATTAAAAAGTATTACTTTGCTAAACACTAGCGATAAAAAATGTATGGTGTTGAGTATATGGAGAGGGGCTGACCCAATTTAAAGGACACAAGAAGGATTTTCTCCAGGAGTGATGTGAAGCTTGGATGCAGAGCATGAAGAAGACTTCAGCAGGTGAAGACTGGAGGATCAGAAAACAGGTTTGTGTGTGCAAAACCTCTGAGCAAAGAAAAAAGTGCATTTGAGGAATGTAAACATTTTTCTGAAAGGGGTGTGTGTGTCTGTGTGTGACTGTGTATGTCTATGTGTGTGTGTCTGTGGTGGGGAATGAGGGGGAACGGGAGTGGAGAGGAAGGGAGGAGGTGAGGGAAAGAGAAAGGAAGAGAGAGAGAGAAATTAAAAGCTAGTTCTTAAGAGACCTGGGCCATCGGTACAGAAGCTAGTTTGTGGGGGGAAAAGATTTTGTGCGACAGCCAAGGGAGCTTTTGCTTTTCATAATTTTCAAAATCAATGCTCTGCCTCGGAGCTTCGAGCCTAGAGCCTTGCTGGCTGCTTAATGAAGACATACAATGCCTTTCCTGTAAGTTTAGATGTATGGATTCAAGCCCACTGTGGGGACTATCAGAGCCTTTAGTGTGTCCTTTGAGTCACGGCCCTCTAGAGGACTATGAGATGTGCCATGGGGGAGGAAGGGCTGCAACAAGCCCAGCCATTATCTTATAAACAAGGCGTTTAACCTCAGAGGATTCTCTGCTTTAGTCTCCCAAATGTTTAAATCACAAAATAACATATACTAATTCAGCCATCCCTTGTGAGAATTGACGGTCACTTTTTTATGCTTCTCTTCTGGTAGAGGAACACATGTAACTCACTTCTAAAAGAGAAAAAAAAAATCAGAGGGTGGAGAGATGGCTCAAAGGTTAAGAGTCCTGGCTACTCTTCTAGAGGGCCCAGGCTTGATTTCTTCACATCCATGGGGGCTCACAATCATCTGTAACTCCAGTCCCAGGGAACCTGACACCCTCTTCTGGTTTTTTCAAGTACCCAGCACACAGACATACAGGGGAAACACCCAAACACATAAAAAGACAAGAAATCCGAGAAGAAACATGAAGATCATATTAGCACGGCGGGACCATGGCCATGACTATGCATTACCATTGACTGTTTGCCCGAGGTCAGAAGGGCAGTGATTGGTGGCGCCTGGCCTTGACTAGTGTTCCTTCTAGAAAATTTGGTCTGGACAGATCTGGGATCTGCAACCAGACCTCATGGCTCTCGCTCCTTTGGGACTTGATGCAGTGGCCCAGCCCAGCCCTTCCCTGCCCCACCCTGCCTTCTTCCACGCGTCTCAAGAGGTGATAAGGATACAGTGTGTGATGCTGCTGCGGCCTAAAACAGTCGGGAGGAGTGGATGAGAGCCACCTCAGGAGGGAGCCTGGTTGGGACGGTTCTTCCCTCTCCCCAAAATCTACCACAAGTGGACCTCTGCGGATACTTCCTGTCCAGCTGACCCACCTGCCTAAGCTTCTCCAGTGCCTTTCTAGGAAAGGCCCCTGGGGCCTGCCTGACACTGCCACACCTCCACACTGCCCAGGCTGGTCTCTGTTGAAACCATCTCAACTCAGGTCCTGCTCAAGGGCCTTTAACTGGCAAGAAACACCAGTCGGCCCGGCTAAACCACCCTTGAACTTCAGCTGTTAACCCTCCAGCAGTTGAGCAGGCACTAAGAATACCTGAGCCAGCCCTGTGTCAAATCCTGAGGAGAGCCACCCTGAAGGAAGACCGTGTTGAGAAAGTGGATATGCACCCAGAGATGCCACAGAGGCTTAGAGAAAACACCACCTTTGCTGTGACGGCTCACCAAGGACGAACCCACGAGAGTGTGAGAGAAAGTGACTAAAGCTGGGCTCAGAGGGTGAAGGGAAGGGCATGAATGCAGGTCCACCACCAGAGACATGGTCAGACACACAGCAGTGCCTCAGAACAGTTGCAATAGGGTGTGGAAGGACCCAGGGAGAGGAGAATATGGAGAAAGCGGGCATGAGCCCAAACTGCACAGGACCTTGCTTTGATGAAAAATCTGCACTTTCAGGAGAAGATACATTTAAGAAGGTAAGCGACAGGGAGAAGAGCTCCTGGGAGTCTGTGATAGCGTGAATAAGGAAGAGTGAGGCTGCTGAAGAGAAGCAAAAGACATATCTGCTAGGATCAACAGGATGATGAGAAAAGTACATCTCAGATGGAGAGGAGGAGGAGAACATGTCTACAAATGGCCTCCATTAGCCTTCGAAAGAGGTCGTCTTCGGAGAGAAGGGGAGCTCAAAGAAGAGGACACAGTGAGGAGACCCGGCACAGTGTTCACAGTTCTCAAGGAGAGAGCTAGTGTTCACTAACGGGGAGCCCTGTTGTGACCTAACATCCAGTGCCCCGCAATGTCACAGGCATGCTCTGTACCCAAGTCACATCATCACCGGCCCCTTCTCAAAGGGTGCCACACCACCAGCAGCTCCTGAGTACAAAACTCACCGTCCTTTCACTCTCCTATACCAAGCCTGGGAAGACACACACACACACACACACACACACACTCACACACCTCCCCTACTCCCTGGACAAGGCCACTGTTCCATCTGAAAGGGGATACAAGCTGTCCGGCTGCCCACAGACAGTAACGCTACCGTGGTTCACCTCTGTACCCATCTAGAAACAGTCTTGTTTGTTCTCTGGGGGAGGCAGGCACGGTAAGACAAACAGCCCTGAGCACAGGGCAGCCGTACTGCCTCGTGAAGCCTTGGACAGATTGTTCACCTTTCTGGGACTCGGCTTCCTGTTCTGTAAAACAAACTGATTAGATGAGATGCCATCTCTAGCCAGCTCCCTGTTCCGTGAGGCTCAAGACTCACTCCTTTCCATACCGAATCTGAAATGCCATGTTTAATTATCGGGTCTAACAGACACTGTCGGCGGCGAACGCTGACATTTCTCTTATAAAGCCGAGAGCCAAAAAAGTACAGAGAAAAAGGAAAATAGAATTAAATAATTAATTGGGAGGGAAACCAAAAGCAGAGAACATTTCGACTGCGCTGTCAGGCCCAGCAGCCCCAGAACGCCCTTCCCACCCACAGCATCAGTCCCAATAAAATCAAAACACTAATCTATCGATCCCTCTGAGAGCGCCTTGCACATTAACATGTCCTTCAGACAGAGAGGGACACAAAACAACCTGATTTGATCTTCAAGATACCAGTGTGGAAAACTTCAGTGTAGAAATAATTTTTTAATCTGATCAGATGAGAGAGACTGGTAGGCAAAAGTATTATGACAGAGATATGTCTACCTTATTTCTTCTTTTAAAAACATTTTACTGTGAACTGTCACACTAGTGGAGAAAATGTCATAAAATAAAAGGTATAGATTCTGAGGATGTAAACAACTCAGCACCAAGAACAGAATCATCCCTCTCTGCTTTATCCTGAATAAACATAATTAAGATCGTGCCAACTAGCAGACAGGCCTGTTTTGCCTCATACCCCTGTAAACTATAACTTCCTCCTTCCCCAAGGTCAGCCTGTGCCTGACAGTGGGCCCCTGTCTGTCTGTCGTCTGTCTGTATCTTCCCACTCCCTAAGCACAGAGCCACAGACACTACAGTATAGTTGTACCTATTTATTCTCAGATCTGGCTTCTGTGCCAGTGCTGTTCCTGTCCTCAGCCCTGTCAACAGTCAGTTGTGGAGAACTCGTCAGCCTCAGGAGTGTGACCTAGGGACAGTGCTACCTCACAGGAGTGCTGTGCTCTGCTATCAGCAAGAGCACACCGTCTGGTGGTAACTCACTCTGTCACTACCTCCACCCAGTCATCTCCTAGGAACTGCAAGGATGGATTTTCCAGTCCATTTTGAGTAGGGATCTGGGATACTTCTACTAGGAGAAAGCCACCTCACCAGCTGCCAGACTTTCCAGAGACAGAGCAAAGAGAAAGGGAGAGTAAGTATCACTCATTATCACCTTCAAAATAACAACTCGGTTCCCTGTCGTTCTCCAAAGGTGAACAGCTGCCCCCACAGCATTAGAACCTGCACACTGAAACATGGGTATCATGCTGCCGACTTCCCGGTGCCAGATGGCCTTTTTAGGACAGTTCCTGGAGCCATATCAGTGCTGGTCCCCTCTGATCACTCCCTTACCATGGGTTTCCAGGTGTTCTCAGATCCTCTGGATCCACTGCCTGATCCAGACCCAGAACTAGCCACTTCTCTAAGGAAGCACTGTTCTCCTGAGCAGGAAGGGTGCCCAACACCATGCCTTGGGCATGAGCATAATCCACCCTGCTGAGTTGGCCAGACGCTAGGCTCTTACTGAGCACAGGGCTGGAAGGTAGATAAGTGACAAGAGATTAACAGATTTTTTTTAATAGCTCATGATTTCTTAGTGATACTTTTAATTACTATTGCAATATCTTTACACCTATTATCTCCTATTTTCCATGTGAGAACCCTAGTGCAAGATCAGATTCCAGTGAAGGAGATGAGAAGAGTTATAAGGGGCTGGGGAGATGGCTCAGCAGGTAAAGTGTTTGCAGCACAAGCATGAGAATCAGAGTTTGGAAGGCACCTCATATCAACCTTAGGCTCTACATGGACACACATATGTGCCCCACACACAACATGTCTCACACACACACAAATCATGAGCTAGATAAACGGCTCTGTCAGTAGAGTACTTACTGTACAAACATGAGTATCTGACCTTAATCCCCCAAAACTCATGTAAAAGGCCAAATGTGATATCAAGCATCTTGGTGAGATTTCTGTCACGTTAACACAAGCTAAAGTCATCTGGGGTGACGAGACCTCAATTGAAAATATGCCCCCATTAGACTGGCCTGTAGTAGGCCTGTGGGGCACTTACTTGATTGATGGAAAATGTAGAAGGGCTCAGCCCACTGTGGCTGTACCAGCCCTAGGAAGTAGTTCCCGAATGTATGGAAAAGCAAACTGAACCCAGTAAGAGGCATCCCTTCATGGTCCTTGCTTTAGTTCCTGCCTCTGGGTTCCTGTCTTGAGTTCCTGCCCTGACTTCCATTGGTGACAGATCTGTATTCTGTGAGGTAAAATAAACCCTTTCCTCCCCAAGCTTCTCTAGGGCTTTTTCTGTGGGGACTGTTGTTTGTTTGTTTGTATGTTTGTTTGTTGTGTTTTAATGTGTATGGGTGTTTTACCTGCTTATATGTCTGTGTAACACATGCCAATAGATGCCAGAAGAGGGTATTAGATGCCCTAGGTCTCCAGTTACTGATGGTAGTGAGCCACCATGTGGTTGCTGGGAATTGAACCTAGGTCCACTGAAAGAGCAGCCAGCACTCTTGACTACTGAGCCATCTCCTGCCTAAGTTGGTTTTCATCAGTGTTTTATCACCAGAATACAAACCTAACTAAGACAGTATGCACTTGTAATCTCACTGGCCAGTCACCCTACTCTCCTTGGTATTCTAGATCAGTGAGAGACCCTACCTCAAAAAAGGATGAGCCAAGCATCATGGTACACCTCTTTATTCCAGCACTCAGGAGGCAGAGGCAGATGGATCTCTATGAGTTCAAGGCCAACTTGGTTTACTCAGTTTCATGCTAAGCAAAGGTATATAGCAAGATCTTGTCTCAAAAAAAAAAAAGGCAAAGGTGGATGGCACTTTAAAAACGATATCCAAGATTATCCTCTAGCTTTCACATAAGCTTATACACACATGCACAAATATTTGTGCACAGGCACACATACACATGCACCTTCACACACATAAACACACCAAAAATTTAATCATTTACTTTATTTCACAGTTAATATACACTTAAGGGTTATTAGTCCCAGTGTTAACCCTGATGATATAATTACTGACATCAGCTTAAAAATTCCTTGAACACACAATATCCTCTCCCCGCTGCTTTTTAAGCCAGCATAGAGTATGCACACTGTTAGAGCCGAGGGCCACAACATAGTGAAATCACACTCTCCCTTCTAATACCCCCTGGGTCTTGGTGCTTGAGGCTCACAGTCCTTGTGACCCTGTCTCTCTAGCTGTCTTGCCAGCCCTCCAAATCTTCAGAATCTTTAAGAAGAAAACACTGAGAGCATAATGTTTACATTCCTGTATCCTGACAATCAACATGGACTCTTGATGGCTGAGGCTGGAGGCTGTGGACCTGAAAATCCTGCCTCTTCTATTTCATTACCTAAATGTCTGAAAACATATTGTTCTGTTGAGTTTGGGCAGACACTGCCCCTGTCAAAAAGTCCAGTGATAATCAGATCTCCGTGATTTCATAAATCACTTACCATTTTGGCCTGAAGTCTAGTAATTACATTAGAGTGTCTCAGGCTCCCTGGGTCAGTGTTCTCATGCCTATACTGTGATGTTCAATAAACATCTCAAGGGTTCACTTTCATTTTAGAAGTTTTCTTGACTTCTGGTTAACAGGCTGTGGCTCTCTGCTCTTGTGTCTCATGGTGATCTATGAGGATGCACGCCTGAGTGATGTGTAAGCACCTGTGCTAGTCTGCTCAGTCTTCCAGCATTTCTGCTTCTCATACTTTTTCATTTTTCCTCCTCTTTGCCTTCTGAGTCTCTATCACTCACACAAGACCAACAGCTTTGCTTAAGTTTTGGGTTTCTTCCTAAGTTCTCCCCATCCAGTGCTGAGATTTTTTTTTCTAACTTGGAATTATGTTCCTCTACAACTTAAATTGCTTCTTGGTGCCTTTTAATTTACTTGAAAGGATTTTACAAATCTTCTTCAGGGTATGCCCCAGCATGCTGCAAGATGTACTGGCACATTCTGCTCCCTGGGTTTCCTCTGTAACTGCATAGGACTTGACCCTGATCCTTCCTATTGGCCATCTTTACTGAGCTGGTTGACAGTGGCCATTAGGAGAGAAGGCTTCCAGCTGCCCTCACTCTGAAACACACACATATTTTTCTATGCTCCATGGTCTTCTGGACTTGGGAGCTCATACTCTACGTACTGAAGGGCGTGATGCCTACATATACACTATGCCACCCCACATCAATTCTTGCAGCTTCTACTCAATCATGCCCTCATTCTTACTCTAGAAGAACTCTGCACTCATATACTTCTGGATCAAATGAGTGGCCTCAAGCTATTCAGAGACTGCTGGTCTGTCACCATCAGCTACCGACTTCCTGTTTCTTCTTTGTGATACTGAGGCATCTCAGGTGCCCGTGGTTTTGATGTACTTGCTCATATTTGGGAGTCTCTAAGGGACCCTGATGTTTGCCTAAGGGTATTTAGTTCTGTGTATGTTTGGTCTCCTATATAGGGAACGTAAAGGCACAACACCTGAGGCAGCTTACACCATCTTTCAAGATTTGTCATCGTAAACATAACATTCCAAGAAATCAGAATTTCTGGGTGGTGTAAAGCACCTCCTGGTTGAAAGGTTGACTTCTCCTACCCTGGAGGAAGGTAAATGCTACCCTGGAATCCACTGGCTCTGAGAAGTCACTTAAAAAAATCAAAACCTAATAGATCAGAGTAGGAGTGGCAACTTTCTTTGTTTTGTTTTTAATTATTATTTGAAAAATATCAAACCTGCAGAACAGCTACAAGAATAGAAATGAGGAACCACAGTCCCTTCACCAAAAGCACTAGTGTTCAATAATTTGATGTGTTTACTTTCTATATTCATATTCACACTATCTTTTCCTATCAGAGAAAGTGCAAGCCATAATTACCTCTGTCCCTTTGGTAGCTCTGAATGTGCTTCCTGCAAAGCAGTTCATCTGCTGTGGCCCTCATTATCGCTTTTCATGCACCTGTCATTGACACAGCAGCATCACCTCATACTTGTACACGTTCTATTTCCCCACTGTCTCAGAACTGGGATGCAATTAAGAATTAGACAAGCCTTTGACCAATGTATTTCTTCAACCTTGGCTGATTAGGGACAGTTTTCCCATTTTCTTTTACAAAAATCAGGAATTGTAGTAAATCTTATAGAATTGTTGGAAATTTTAAACAGGAACAGATCTAGTGGCACAGGCCTACAACATCAGTAACTTGGGTAGCTGAGGCAGGAGAATCACAAATTCAAGGAGGCCTTCCTAGGCAACTTAGTGAGACCCTGTCTCAAAATTTTTAAAGAAAACTTTTTTCAAAGAGTAGGGATATACCTCAGTGAGGCAGCACATACCTAAGTCCACAGGACCCTACATCCAATCCCCAGAAGTGTCCCTCTGATAAAACAAACAAATAACAAGAAGGATCACAAAGTGGAAAGCCCAGCCTTTATATACAGATATAATGGTGCTCAATAGTCATTGTGCCTCTTCCCATCTGCCTGCAGCCCACACTAAATCCAATATCCCCATGTGAAACATCTGTATTCATTGCTGTGAGCTCACAAAGCTGCATCTAATTTCAGTAGCCATGGCTAATGTGAGCTCATGCCTGAAAAAGACACTGAGTCCAGTTCCAAGTTTCTGACACTGCCCAGTTATGAGCCACAGGGGTTCTCCCAGCTCCCAGGGGCAGCAATCAGTCTCTGCCATGAGCTTTACAGCTGTCTCCAAACAAAGGCTGAATGGCATCGGGTAGGCAGGCTCTCAGAACTTCACGGAGTGCTGTGTGTCCCTCTGTTGGGTAAGGGTCTCTGCCTTGTTCTATGATTGCTGTGCAAACAGCCTGAGCAGCCACTGACAAGTGTCAGCAAAGATGTGTCCTTATTAACAACCGAGTTGCTACAGCTAACTGAGCAGGTATTAAGTCGGCCCACATTTGCAAACCCCTAGGAAACCGTAATTCTAGTGCTGACTTAATTCTGTTTTACCAGATCAAAGCAGTTTTCCCAGATGACAAATCCCAAACTGCCTCAGCCTATGGTAAACAAAGGCAGGAGCACAGCTGATCAATCATCGGGGAACCAGCTGGTCAAAGAAAACTGCCATCATATTAATTTCCTGCATGCATTAATATTATTCATCATTTTACAGAGGAATTTCTTACAGAGCTTCAGGGATGGCATTTCAACACTGGGGATGGGGAGGGGGGTGAAAACTTCAGGAGAGGAGTGATGGACTCAACTCACAGCCCAAGTCCTTAATGCGGACTTCGAGGGTAAGGGACACGGGGTCTCGGTGGGAGCGGTGTCCTCACAACACAAGGCAGACAGCAGAGCTCTCCTTTCCACTGTCGGAGGGCACATCAAGAAGATAACTGTCTGTAGGCCAGGAAGAGAACTCTCACCAGGAACCAAACCTGCTGGATCCTAGACGTGAGCTTCCCAGGCTCCCGACTGTGAGAAATGTCTCTGGTGAGTGCCGACTACAGTATTTAGTGGACCAGGCTGAGAGAGTGACAAGGTGAATTTTTACATGGCAACTGGTTCAAGAAAACAACACAGCAGTTCATTTCTGTATCCTTTGCACACAGACCTGAGATCACCGTACAGATTCCTTAAAGATGGCTTTGGGGGGACATTCTTCACAAGAATGAACATGAGCACAACCTGAACCCCAAAATGAGGGGATGGGCAGGGAAGACAGACTTCATGCTATAACATCCCGTGATCCCTTCATAGCCTAGATGCAAGGCTGAAGGATTCAAGGCCTTTGTTCCCATTCCAAAGTGAAGAGACAGAAGATGGGTGAGTGACAGACAGGATAAGGAGAGCAGAAGACTGGGGTCTATCTCTGCCTGAGTAGATGGGATGGTCTTGCTGCAAGGAGATGCTTGGTCCGGGACCTGCAGGATCCACGCAGGTCATGCAAAGCTGGGGAGAAGAGTCACTGGGTAAAGCCAGCACAGCAGGAGAGGCCCTGCAGGAGCAGGCCAAGGAGGCAGTCACGGGCCAAGGTCGGCAAGCTGGAGACTGCTCATTGAGGGCAAGATGTGGAGGTGATTTCCCATGACAGAAGAATGAAACCCTTAACTGGCCTTCTGATTGTTCTCATGCAACACACTAATATGCAGGGATGCAGGGAGAGGCTGACCTCAGACAGAGTGCCAAGGCTGAGGAGGTGCTTCAGCAGTAAGAATCTTACAGGGAAAGTATGAGGACTGGAGCCCCAGTCCCCAGCACCCACACCAAAGCTGGAATTCTAACAGTGAAGGCAGAGGCAGGTGGAGTCCAGGGGCTCGCTGACTAACCAGGCTAGCTGAAATGACAAGATTTGGGTTCAGCGACAGACCCTTTCTCAGGAGACAAGGACAGAGAGCAATAGAGAAGGGCACCTGAAATCCTGCTCTGTCTCTACACGTTTGTTCACATATACACACATACAAGCACATACACAACATACATAGAAGCATGAGAAGTTCATTTCCAGAGAGAGAGACAGAAGAGACCAACGCCACTGTACCTGCTACCACTCTTGGGACTTTGGGGTCCACTCCCAAATAAAACAAGCTGTATCTAAGTTACACTCCACATCTGCAGGGTCCCAACCACTCATTCCTTTAACAGATGCTGTGAACTCTTACAGTTCCAAGTCCTCACAGCCCTAGAAACAGGACTGTAGTAACTCACAAGTTAGGAGGCACGGGCGCAGGCTTCAGGCAGCCATCCCAGAGGAGACAGAGCCTCTAGCGATAGTCCTGCTGTAGACTGAGTATGTGCCTCCTTCCAAAATTCCCATGTTGAAGCCCTAAAACCCAAACCAACTGTACCAAAGATACACCTTGAGCAGGTGGTGATGGGCAAATGATGTCATAAGAACAGGGCCCTAACCCAGGAGAGCAGCCTTTTTACAAAGAGGGATGGAGCATGAGAGAGAGATTCTCTCTACACTATACTGGCTATGTGGTCAGAGCCAGAAGATGACCATCTGTGAGCCAGGCAAAGGACCCGAAACTCTGACCTCGTCCTCTGGTCCATAAGGAGTAAGGGGCTGGTGTATAAGCCGTGTCAGCCAGGATCTTTGCAGCAGTAGCCTGAGCTGACTCACGTACCCCACCAGGCCTCCAACGTCTGGATCCAGGCTTCATAACTCAGTGTAAGGAATCTGTGAGCTACCAGGCCTGGTCAGTCTGTCCCCTGCTGTGAACAACTGCCACTGCCCCAGACTCCTACACAAACTGCTAGGCTCTGAGGGAGCTCTTTCTCATAGCAGCTGCAGTTACACCGAAAACTGTGGCACTTCTTCCGTCCCACACATTTAGGATGGACTGCCCGCAAATGACAACAAAACAGTCAAGAGCAGGGATTTAAAGAAACCGTTTCACTGAAATACGCTCTCATTGCTTCTAGACACATACGGTAACTCACTGCTAACGGAGCCGCCAGAAGCCTAGGCAGGGGAGCTAATGATAAAGGGCAAGATGCACACAGCACGGAGCAGTGGAATGGGACAGCAATGCAAACACTGGCATCAGGACAGGCTCACCATCGCTCAGGTCCTGGAGGAGGTTCTCCTGGCAAGAGAAGTCCAGATTTGCCTTGATGTTGATGGTGAAGGTAGCCACCTTCCCGGGCCGCAGAGGGAACTGGGCCAGCGTTTCCTCCAGTTTCCAGCTCAAGAAGTCCCCGTACAACTTTTCTGCAATGAGAACACAGAAGTGAGGAGGATGTACTCTGGGCAGCATGAGACTTACCTGTCCCCACCGGAGACACAATGGCAAATAAAGAGCTGTGACTCCATGGTGGATCAAAGGGCCAGTGCCTTCCAGAATCCCAGTGACGAGGCACTGCAACACAACTGCCCACGGAGCTACAATGCAGAGGGAAGGTGGAGAGGGTCGTTCCAGACAGCTTTACCCCTAGTGAGTGGCTCCACCCGGTCAGTGAATTCTGTTGCCTGGGAGGACACCTCTGCAGGAGAGAGCTGGTGGTATGAGGCGCAGGGGGCAGGCATGCGGAGGACAGGCTCTCCCTGCCTTGATCAGCAGTCCACCTATCTAAGGGGCCAGAGCTGTGGAGAGAAGCAGCCGTAGGCTTACCACGCTTTTGACATTGACTGACTCAAGTGCCACAGAGACTGACAAACTCTTCAAGCCAAGGTTCCTGTGCGTCAAATGGGAGACACCCGCTCCACCATGGCACTGTTTCACACTGGGAACACTGAAGCAAAGGAGTGCAAGGGAAGGAGAGCTGTGGGTGGGGGAGATGGGCCAGGCTACCTTCTAGAATGGAAATGCAGCCTCTTCCCCTCTAGGCCACGCCTGCCGAGCAGACCCTCCTCCTCTCTTCACAGTTAGGCCATGACTAAGGGAAACCACAGCTGCCTCACACCTGCAGCTCAGGCCTCACAGAGCATCACAGAAGTCCCCTCCTCACTGTCCCTGATGCCAGGCAAGCAGACTACTGCTCACGGGGCCACACATAGTCTCTGCTTCTTCCTGGGCAGTGGGGCAGCTCCCCGAGACAGCCTCAGAAAACCTGTAAGGGAGTGGATTATTGCTCCCACTGATGGGCAATGCCTGCACAGCCCTGATGGTTGTGCACTCAGAGCGCAACTGGCACAGTGCTGCCCCTCACACCTCTCCAGCCTGGAATGCTGGCATTTACCCAGTGCCACACCCAAGGGTAAGAATTCCTCCACCAACCAGGGGACAGGAAACTATTAAGATGGAGCTCTCCTGTCACCCAGGAGGCCCTGTGTACTCTCACATCTGGCTTCCTGACTGCTCACACCTAAGGTCCCCCAGTAACAGAGGTGGCAGTAACTAGCTGCTGTCCCTACCCTATTCTTTCTGGAAACCAATTCTCTATAAAGAATTAACTCTGTCTGAAGGACAGTGAGGCTTAGTGAGATAAGGGAACTTATCCATAGTCGCAAACAAGAGAAAGACATAGAAATCTAGATCAAAACAATTCCCAAGTCACCACAGACCCTTCCTCTTGGTATTAGGGTATGCTGGTGTTAGGGATCCATAAATCAACTTCACAAGAAGATGAACATCTAGGCCAGGGTCCAGGGAAAGAAAAACAATCAGTGGGTTTCACCAGCTGTGAGATCAAAACAGGTCAGTGTCTTCCTAGTTAGAAGCAGCCCAGCCATCGTATCTAGAGAACCAGCCATGCGCCAAGAAGAGCCCATCTAAGCCACCATGGCTAAGCCTCCTTGAAGAGGGATGCTAAGAGGAGCAGAGGCAGAGGATGGCATTCCTGAAGGGGAGACTTAGGGACCACAATATAATACTTACTCATTATCTGACCACTACACCACTCACACGTTCTCACTTAATCTTCCTGGGAAACTGTGAGATGCTTGCTAATGTCTTTTGGAAACTAGAAACCAATTCTCCAGACAATGTAAAGGAAGTCATGGGCTAGGAAGGCCCTGGCCAGTGCCATGTGCCCAGCTGGTATCCGCTGGCCTTCAGTAGCCTCAGCTCTACCACGCAGAAGGTCTCCAGGTATCACCATATGATGTCAGCACCAAATGGGAAAGAAAATGGCTGGAGAAGAAATGACTGCGTGGTGGAAAGGGTCAGTATCTAGAAAGCCAGGAATAGACAGCAAATGATTCCCCTCAGAAAGCTATGGATATCGAAGAGATTGTCAGAGGACTTTAGGGACAGAAGGAGGAAGTCGCAATCAGAGAGAAGTAATAACTAGGTCTCAATAAAGCAAAAGAAAGAATGGGTAAACAAAACAAAGTACATCAGATCAGAAGAGCCACAGAATCACACGATAAAAACTAAAAATGTTCAGCTACCTATCTGCAAAGAAACGGTAAAGTAAAAAAACAAAACAAACAAAAAAACAGGACCTATCTAAATCTCAGCAATGGACAGAGTCCTGGTGTCCAGAAACTTCCTTTGGCACCCAACATAAGCCCCTCAGCTACCATGGTCTGAGGGAGTACCCAAAGGTGCATCCTGTCCTTTAGAGGGTAAGCCATACCACCCAAGTCAGCATAGGGGCTTGGCTCCACACTGGGACAGATTTCAGAGCTATGGTCAGGGGAGGAACCGGAAGAGAAAGGACAGAGTCTGAGTTGAGGTCAGGCAGCCAACTGCACACAGCTTCCTTCCTACCTCTCAAGGGTACTGAGGACTCTGGGCTTGGGAAACCAGGGTGCCTTGCATCCTTCCTTCCGTTACTCTTGGGCAGCTGTACCAGGCCCCTTGCCTGTTGCTCTGCGTATACTTACTAGTCCTGTGCTTCTTGGGAATATCTGATCAGCTGAAGGTCCTTAATACTGGAGCCCACCCCTAAAACAAAAGGGGCTCTACCCAACCCACCAAATGCCAGCTTCCCTTTCTTGTTCTGATAGAATGCAGAGGGTTAGGACCTAGCATGTCAGAGGGGAAGACATTTGGGCATTTGTTGGGCAAGCAGGTTGCCATGTGTTCCCAAGTGTGTGGCTGACCAAAGGATGGAAACCAGACAGGAAGTCAATACACTGTGTTATGATTAGGAGGTGGGGCACATGAGTCTGCACAACCTAATCACATACCATAGACACACGTGTCCTGGTTAGAGTGCGGGGACCCTCTCAGGGTTAAGAGACATAAACCTGAGAGGCTGACTCTGCACATCCTACGTGTGCTCACACACTCCCTTGTAGTAGAATGAGTCTCAGTGGTGTTACACTCAAAACCTGCTCACCCATGCTGGTCTTGTAGTCTTCTTGTGAACTTCCTGCAGACTCATATACAAGGCACAACATCAGACATATGCTGACAATGTATTTTCCAGGCATGTGGCATTGCCTGATCTGGAAGGAACGAGTTCAAGTGTACAAACTTCCTGGTCTCCACTCCTGCTGGTTCTGTTCTGTACCAAACTCCAGAATGGAAGAAAGGTAATTCCTCTCAAGCCAGGCATAGTGCCCTGATCCTCTCAATGAGCAGGAGCTCCAGTCTAAGAAGAGATAAGGAACTCCCACTCAGAGTGGTACAGGATATTAGATGCCAAGCTACAGAAAATCAAGCAGTCCTGCTCCATAGCAGCCATGTCCTAAATCTAAGAGCACAGGAAATAAGGATATGGTCATTTCCTTACACAGCACCTGATACAGAGGCACTGGCCAAGATCAGCTAAGACACAAAGGTCCCACAAAAGCCTCCCATCCCAGAGACCTACCCAGACCACCTCTGAAACAGAGGCACACAGGCAGCCCCCGCAGCGGCATCACTGGGACGTGGCATGATCTTATGCGGCCCCAGTATTCACTTGCTCCTCCTACCTCCATTGTACCTGGTGCCCTCCACACACCCTGCTCCCTCTGCTCTCTCAACCTGGGAATCCCTGAGGCTCCTTTCCTATGCAGCTCCCTCCTACATCACCCTCTGGACTCTCACACACTCCTGGAATGATGTTCTCTTCCACCAAGAAGTCAATACGCAGAGGCAGGGCCAACCCTTGACTTTGCCTCTGGCCACCTGAAGAGGGGATACCAGCTAGAGACACTTGCTTGGACAAAATGCCTAAGCTCATGCCGTAGGTGTGGCTGGGTAACCTCGGATAAGTCACCCAAGTTCTGTATGCCTCAGTTTACTCATCTAGAACACAGGCTGTCATGCAGAATCAACTTGTTGATAGAAGTCAAATGCTTGGCCAGATCCTGGCTCCAAGTAAACACCCAGCCAACATTAGTTATTTTTCCCACTCACTGAACCCCAATCTGCTTTCCCTAACTGTGTGACCCTCATACTCCTTCCCCAGAGCTGTGCAAGGGTGAATGATCCGTACAGACTATCTGACGCCATGCCTGGCACTCTATAAGTACACATTAGCATTAGCTGTCATCAATACCCCTCCCTATTCAATGACTAACAGGGACTAATACTCAGTAGGCATTCAGCAGGTCAAGACATGGAACCTACACGTGTATGCTAAGACATCACTTTAGAATATAATTAGAACACATGGGGAAAGGTTATGTAGAAAAAGCAGAACCAAGTGGAAGGTACAGTATAACTCCAATCTCATTAAAAAAATTTCACAAGAAGAAATAGAAGTAGAAGAGGAGGAGGAGGAAGGGGGAAGGGAGGCACTGGGAGGGGCACCACAGCAGTGAAGGACACTGGGTACTCTTCCAGAAGGCCTGGGTTCAACTCCCAGTAGTCAGAGAGCAGCATAGCAGCTGTGACTCCAGTTCCGGGGATCTGAGGCCCACCTCTGTCTTCCACAGGTACCAGACACACATGTGGTGCACTTACATGCATACAGGCAAAATACTCATACACATTAAAAAGATCATTTTTTTAAAAAGGAAGAAAAGGCAAACATTCCCATCTCACTAATACTGGTATGTCTGAGACATGGGATAGTTTTTAGTTGCTTTGTATTCTTTTAATTTACTATAATAAGCATATACCACAGTTCTATATCCAACAAATATATGCATAAAAACATGGTCCCAGTGGGGCACAGTGGTGCACACCTGTAATCCTAGCACTCAGGAAGGCAGAGGCAGGTGGATATCTATAAGTTCAAGGACAGCCTGGTCTACAAAGTGAGTCCAGAACAACCAAGGCTACACAGAGAAGCCCTGTCTCAAAACAAAACAAACAAACAAACAAACATGGTCCCTCTCCTTCCCCCAGCCCCTCCAATGTACTGCAATAGCTCTGTGAAGCCAGCATGCAGATCCTCCTGCATGGCTGTCCACGGTGGAGACTACAGTGTCCTACTGTGAGCTAAGGATCTGGATGGCTATCTGCCAGGCAAATGTGTCACCGTCTGAATCCCCACACTTGACTGTGACAGCTGAATAAACTTCTCACAGGTGGTAGATTTACTCTGTGGCAGTCAACCAAACCGCAGGTGGCCAGGTTCCTAAATGGAGCTTTACCTGGCTAAGGAAAATCTAGTCCAAGTTTACCACATGAGCTATTCCTCTTCTTCACACAACCTGTACTGGTGCAGCATGGCAGGGTGGGAAAGGAGAAAGGGGATTGCAGGATAATGGTCGCCACCACCACCTATGGAATGCTGGCTTGTACACATGAGCACCTCACCATCCCCATGGTGTAAAAGCAGGTGACTGAAGCAGAAGCTATCAAGAGGCACAGAGGCACTGGACAGGGTCAGCTAAGACAAAGCCCAGGGAGCTGCGCACTTAACTCATGTGGTAGAGTGATTGTCTGGTGTGATAAGGCCCTGGGTTCAATCTCCAATGTCATATAAACCAGGTGATACAGCCTGGTAGTGACGAGCCTGTAATCCCAGCACTCGGTGAAAAGAGACGGCAGGAGCAGAAGTCCAAAGTCATGTCAACTATAAAGCCAGTTCAAGGCCAGATTGGGCTACCTGACACTTTTGTCTAAAACAGAAAGAAAGAAGGAAGGAAAGAAAAAAAGGAAGGAAGGAAGAAGCAAAGAAGAAAAAAAAAGATAGACAAGAAGAAAAATCAGAGCAATACTAGGCAAGGACAATGCCCTTTCCACTATACTACAACCTGTCCCTTACCTGAGACATGAAAATAACCAGCATCAGAACTAAAGCTGAGAGAACTCCCAAGGAAAACCTCATGGATGGTTTATAATATCTCAAAAAAGAAAGCAAGAACAAAACTCAATAATCAAGCATGTGAGCTCTGGGGTCACAGTCCTGAGCTTGAACCCCCACACTGGCAATCCCAGCTCTCTGGATGAATGCAGCCACATATCCTCTAGTCACAAAGGCTTGTCAATAGATGGGGCCAGTGTTGAATTTTGTAAGGTGAAATGGGGCTATGTGACATCTCAGTACAGCGGCCTAGCACATGAAAACTGCTTGGGTGTGGGACACAGAGGTGGCTCCAAGCCCCTATAGGCATTCCATTCAGCCAGGCACACAGCCATAGGCACCCTAGGCTCTGATGACAGACAAATAAGGAGCATGTGGCCTCAGCTCTGAAAAGGATAAAGGTCTGATGGAGGGGTAGGCAGAAGGGTTTCCAAAACTGCTCCAGACAGAAGCCAGGTTCTTCTCAATATAAAACTTCATGAAGAAATTCTGCTGCTGTTGCACACCAAACAGGGTTGATAACTGTCTGCCAGATTCATCAACTACGTAGAACTAAGAGAAAACTCACTTTCTCTCGGAGTCCCAGATTTGCATGCAAGAACCAGCTCTCTCAAATACCTGCCTGTCAATCAAGATGTATAACTAATGGGGAAGAGGGAATACCTCGAAAAACTCTAATCGGCACCCTTCTGCCTGCTTGGGTAGCTTTTTGTAGGTGGTTTTTTGTTTCTTAAAAGGGTTTCCTCTGAGACCACAATTGTGCCTAAATGAACTGTGACGGTCCCTGGGGCTTGCACTGTCCGGGGACATAGCCTGGGCTAGCTGGAAAAGAAGATGCAGAAGGGAGGGAAAGGGAGAGAATGCCAGGTGCTGCATCAGTTGCTGTCAGGGCCAAATCCACATGGCTCCTGTCTGATTAGGTGCCCACCAACTTCTATACTTCAAGTAATAGAAATGGGGACAGCCAGGCTCCCGTAAGTGGCTGTGCAACTGACTCCTCCTCATGTTCACTTGTTGAATCCTACACGAAACCTGTGAAATGGTGCCTGCTTCAGTCTTACGTTTCCGTTTTCTGGCGAAGACACAACACACCAAGCGTGCAAACAACGTTCTGAAAATGTAACATAAAAACTTTTCCAACCTGGTCTCATTTCCTTCCAATCTGCACCCCCAAATGAGCCCCCCAAATTCAGACCACATGCTAAGCACACCAGTTCACACCACAGTGTTTGCAAGGCGTGTCACCTTGTCTAGAAATCAGCTTGTTTTGCAGACTTCTCCAGCCCGACCCCAGAATTTGCTATTAAAATGCCCAAGCTAGACAGAAAGACACCGCCACTCTGCCCATGTGCAAGTGGGCACCGGGCTGAACGGCTTTTAATCATTCGGGAGTTTTGACACCTTCCGAGCAAGCACAGCTGCAGGTCCATTCTCTGTGGTCAGTCACACGGAGCTAAAACAACACAGGGTGTGCAGCTCAGTAAACACATGTCTGAGTCCCACGCTGACCTGTGAGCTCCTGAGGACAGGACCCATGCATTATTCATAGGCTGGCACAGCCACCGCATATAAATGTAAATAAATGTCTGGCTGTTGAAGAACACAAAACCAAGCAAGTTAAGTGCCGTTGACAGGCGTAAACTGCCATGTACGGTGAGAGCGGCATGGCCAATCCTTCTGGAAGGGTCTGGAAAAGTCCTCAGCAAGTGGTGATGTGTGCTGTACTCAGAGCCGTGGATCACAGGAGGTGTCAGGGGTCAGCACATGGATGTATGTTCACAGGCGCGGTGGAGGCCTGGATCAGACTCACACGGGGGCCCTGGAGCCCAGCATGAGCAAGGTGGGGAGATGCTACTCGACACAGGTTTGTGGAACAAGAAGAGTTGGGTAAGAGGAGGAGGAACTAGTAGCCAGAGACCAGCAGCTACCCAGCAGAGGAGCCAGAAAAGGCAAGCGCGTGACTTCCCTGTGGCCTTTGTCCTGCCCTCTGCTTTGGTGGCTATGCTGCCCCTACTCACAGTCTAGTCTGCTGCCACACTCAGAGCCACCTGGGGACCCCAACTGCTGCCATCCAGCTCCCTAAAGCACAATGTCTAAAATACAGCGGGTACCAAAGACAGTGTGTAAGAAAGGAAAAAGACAGATGTGTAGCAAGTCACGGGTGAATCACTCAGATCCCCCCCACAAAAATCTTCTGCATAAAAAAAAGTAAAAGGGTTACCCAGGTACAGTGGGTCACACCTAAGACCCCCAGCATCTGGGAGGTTGACAGCGGAAAGACTGCCACAAGTTTGAGGCTAGCCTGGGCTACTTCATGAGTTCTCTGGCAGCCTGGGTTACAGAATAAGACTATGTGTCAAAACAAAACAAAACAAAAAACCCAAACTAAATAATAATAATAATAAATAATGAAAGTGTTAGAATATAACCTAGGGTGAGGCACTTGCCTAGCATATGCAAAGTCCTGGTTTCAACACCTAGCACCACTTAAAAAAAAAAAACAGTAAATAATGAGAAAGAGAATGAACAGAGATGGATAGGACACTCAGCGATAGAATGCATTCTTAGCATGGTCAAGGGCCTGACTTTGATCCTTAGCACTATAAAATAACAACAGCTAAATGCTAGGCTGAGGAACTGAGTCAGAGTAAACAGTCACAATGCTCAGGAAGGTGGCAAGCAAGGTTGCCTTTCATAAGACAACAGCGACAGAGGTAACAATGTCAACAGAGCCTGAAGGAAGTACTCCTGTTTCCGGAGCGCTTGATAGTGTTGGGGCCGTACAGGGCCAGGCCTAGTGCCCCCTACACATCGCCACAAGCAGAAGAGTGACAAAGAATCATCTCAAACATGAGCAAAGACTGTCACCAAAGCAAGGAACCTGGTCCCAGTGAGCCAGCCCCTAAATGGCAAGGCCACTTGAACCCCAAGCTGGTGAGACCCTGAGTCTAGCCGGACCTTGGGGGCTTCCTGCTCGCTCACACTAAGCCACAGCGGCCTGCTCACAACACATCAACATGCAAGAAGCAAACGCACAGCGTCCTCCTTCTCACTTCCCATGACGCTCTGCTCTCTGACGACACAAAGCAGAAAACAGTTTACAAGATTGATTTTTTAAAACCTCGCCCTGCAGGGCCATAATGTTAAAAACAATAATTATATAAAAATAGCATAACGACTCAGAAACAGGCTGGGACCGAAAAGACAGGAAACCAGCGGGGTGAGTGACGTCTGTTTGGCGCTGCAGCCAGCTCATTACTGGACCCCTGGGTTCTGTAAACTGCTCTGGCCCCAGGTTCTACGTGGACAGGAATGGGGTTGGGGGGGGGGCCTTCCCGCTCCACTGCCGTTTTCTAGTACCCAAGGCTACTGTGTCAAGGCTCCGTGTGGTCTTACACACCTACAGGCTTCAAGTTTCACACTTTTAATTTCTAAGGACAAGGAGAAAGGACCACCACCTTTGGGGGGGGGGGAGAACAGTGGAACTCAAGCCAAAAAACCTGGACAGATACCCACCCTCTTCAAGCGTGGCACACACACTGGCTTATATGAAGTCCACTTGGCAAGCCCTTGCTCAGGTCAGTAGGCCTGGCAGACCATGGATGCGGAACCGCCTTCGCACATGCTAAGCCAGCAGAGCAGTGGTCACTGTTTGCCTGAGAGGTGCCAGGCAAGGCTCCGGCTGCTCCTGAGATATGGGCATGTGCCCTGGAATCATGAGGAGAGTAGGCACTCAGGGGAGATCACTAAGCGGCATCGCTGAACGTGGGTCAAGCAGCCAGTCTACGGTAACTAGGAGCAAAAGGCAGACAGCGCGGCAGGCTGGGCTGTCAGCCACATGCTCCAACAGGGGGTCACATGGGGAGACCGTAACACCAACAACCACCTGTGCCCCGCACAACTGACCAAGATACATGAAGAGCCCTGTGTGCAGCCCTGTCCTTCCTTCCCAAGCACGTGGCTTACCTGAAAGGAGTCTTACTGCACTACGGATTTCTGCTTAAGTTCTGAGGATTAAAGAGTGACACACTCAAATAACAGGCAAACCCACGTGTAGGAAACAGCTGGTTTCCTTCCAGTGCCAAATGATGATGAAAGTATTTCTAAGACACAGCTTAGAGGGAATTCAAAGTGAAAGGGCGCCTCTGCTCCTGAAGCAAGGCAGAAGCTGAATTGCCCAGGCCTTGGAGCCGATGTTGATTTCATGCTCTAGAAGTGGGCCTTTCTGGTTTTGTTTTTGTTTTTATTTATCTAGTCCCTTCATTATTGGCTGAAGAATGGATTGACTAAAGACACTTTCAAAATTCTAACGGGGTGGGTGGTCGTGTGTTTAGGAATAAATCAGTAAGTAACACAGTCTGTGCCCCTGGCTGCTCCCCGATGCAATGGCTGAAACAGCAGTCACGATCCTAATGCTGGGGTTCTGTTTAGCGTCATCAATGAAGCTGGTGATTTCTTACTGAGAATGGAATGGGCACCTCTATAAACCTTCACCATCTGAGAAGTGCAGGAACGCTGCACTACGCATCTAAGAAAATCAAGGGCACAGCATCTCACTCACCAATGCGGCCTCACTCTCAACTCGCTGCGTGCGTACAGGACGCTGTTGGCCTGACAGAAGTGACAGACCTAATTTTGGTTTTTTTGTTTGGTTTGGTTTTGGTTTTTTCACTACAGGGTTTCTCTGTGTAGCCTTGGTTGTCCTACACTTGCTTTGTAGACCAGGCTGGCCTTAAACTCAGAGAACCACCTGCCTCTGCCTTCCTGAGTGTTGGGATTACAGACCGGGCACCACTGTACCCAGCAATTTTGTTATTTTTAAAAAGCAATCTATTGTGTGTATGTATGTATATATATATATTTATACATATTTTATATAGGTACATATATAAATATATATATATTTATGTATATTTCTTTTCTGAAGGTCAGTTTTTAGGCTCATGTAGGTAAGTGCGTCTTTACATTTGAAAACTGAAGAATATCAGAGGTCATCTGGACGGCATGGTTGAGCAGTGCAAGCTTAGTGATGACAGCAAGGAAGGAACTGTCCCGTTCTGCTTTGAGTGCAAGTTCCATCAGTTTATAGCTGTGGTGTTAACTAGGTGTCACAGAAATTTTACATTGATGGTCAACCAAAATCAATACATCAGAGCTTCAAAACTTGGAAAATAAGAAATCAAGCACAAGCACAAGGCTTAAGTAGAAGTGAACTAATAATTTTTTAACATCTTTTGACCACATAAACTATTAAAGGAAACTGGATTACCATTGTAATTATGATGAAAGGCATCAGATGCAATGCCAGAAGATGGCATGTAGGCGATTCAGGTGTCTCTGACAAGATCTTTCTCAAAAAAATTAATATACTAAATTTCATTAATATTCAAAGCAAGTATTTGCAGAATCCAGATGCTGGGTTTTCAATTTTGGAAAATCAAGATTCTAGGTGAGCCAGGTGCACAGCACATACCTTTAATTCTAGCACTCAGGGAGGCAGAGGCAGGCAGATCTCTGTGAGTTCAAGGACAGCCTGATCTATAAAACAAGTCCAGGATATCCAAGGCTACACAGAGAAACCTTGTTTTGAAAAACAAAACAAAACAAAGATTCTAGATTATAAAAATAGACCCTGAATTTAAACTAATTTCTGTCTTTTGACTATCTTAGTAACTATTTCTGAATTATAAAATATGCTGCTCAACACAATGATCTTTTATATAATAACTTAGTGTTTAATCTTTGTATCAGAGAACAAAAATATTTAGAAAGTGTTGAATGTTAACAGTATTTTCACATATTTGACTTATTCAGTGTGTTTAAGCAACTACATGGGAACTAAACACTGACCTCTAATTTTAAATAATTTTTTAAATAATTTAAATATAAAACCTGGCAATAAAAATAAATAAATTGATGCTGTTTTTTTTAAATTAAATTTTAAAAAATAAGTGAAGAAATTGCACTGGGGGGGTAGCCCTACGAATTAAACACTTGCCGCAAAGCATGTGGTCCTCGGTCCAAATCTGCAGAACCCATATAGAGCCGGGCACAGTGGCATGTGTGCATATAACCCCGGTGCCCCTGCAGAGAGGTGGCAGGTAGGTACAGGAGAAGCCTTGGAAGCTCACAGGACTGCTAGCAGACAAAATAAAAGAAGCTGTTTCAAACAAGGTAGAAGGTTAGGATCGACACTTGATGTTGTCCTCTGACCTCCATCCCTGTGCCCCCACAAACACACGCCCATATACATGTATACCACAAACACGCATATACGTATTATACATGCACAAAAATAAAACTTGTAAAGAATAATGGGAGCTGTATATATGTTCAGTGGTCAAGAGCACTTGATGCTCTTGAAGAGGACTGGGGTTTGACTCCCAGAGCCAGATTGCTTACAACTGCTGCCTGTAAGCCCAGTTCCAGGGGACCTGCTGCTCCCATATGGCCTCTGCAGGTACAAGCATGGTGCATACACCCATCTTGCAGGAATACACGTGTACGTACACACACACAAAAATAATAATAATAAATTTTAAAATGAAAGAAAATGGATAAATATAAAATATAAATCTTAAAACAAAAACAGGATGGGTGTGTGTACATGCATTCGTGTGCTGTGTGTTCACACTTGTTTTTGTGATTTTGTTCTAGGGTTTGTGCTGCAGGGGATCAAAATCATGGAGCCATAAGCCTGATTCACCTCGTGCTTGTATACAATATACTCTGAGCTTTCTTACCCAGCCTGTGGGAAACCGAACACAGCTTTTTCTGATTTTGTCTTTTTGTTGTTGCTGATGTTTTCTCTGTGTAACCTTGGCTGTCCTGGGTTCACTTTGTAGACTATGCTGGCTCTGAACTCACAGAGATCCACCTGCCTCTGCCTCCCTGAGTGCGAGGGTTAAAGGCCTGTGCCACCGCACCTGGCTTGATTCTGTCTTCAATAACAATGAACTCTGTGGTATTTAAAGCAAAGGCAGTAGTTTGCCTTCCACAATCTACAAAGATTCTGTGACAAGTGAGTAGGGATCAGAAGGGTACACCCAGGGGTGAGAAAACCCTTCTCTTCAAACAGGGTGGACACACTACATCTGTACAGCAGGAACTTTTGAACAAGGACCCTCAACCCATCAAAGCCCAAAAAAGACAGTCTAGGCCCAAGAAAGGTCTCCGAAGCCCTTATATCACTGCTTCTCGCCACACACCTGAGAAGCAAAAGGTCTTTTTCAAGGGGTTTGTGATGTACATCTCATAGATCAGGAGAGCCCAGAGTATGGGAAGTCAGCCCCAAAAGGCTAATGACTGAAGATAAAGGAGCACAGGCAGGGATGGTGGGTGCAGTAGGGCTCCCTTTACCCTCTGGGCATCAGGCACAGACAAAAGCAGAACAAGAGCCTGCAGTCAGGCTCTTCAAGTACCAGGCTCCATGTACTATGTAAACGTGCTCTGGACGGAGCAGAGGACTTAAAACAAACAGGAGTGCAAACGAAGTATGCTCCCTCTGGCCTGCCTCCTGAGGGCTTCCGGGGTCCTGCTGGCACACCTCATAGCCCGCAGGCTGGCCCACACCACGTGCTCACACTTACTGTCAGTGCATCCCAGCTCTTCCGTACCGAAGCCACAACAGTGAAAGGCCCAATCCTCCACCCTGAACTGAAAGACCTCTGTGGTGGCTGTGACCCTGAGAAGTGCCACTCATCAGCTACAGGGAGACAGGGGACCAGGAATGGCTATCGCTACTTTTGAGGTGGAGAACAAAGCTAAACTCAGAACAAGGAAAGCAGGGCGGAAACCCAGAGAAGGCAAGATTTCACAGTTGGACATTAAAGAAACACGGCGCACTGGACTTCCAATAAAAACAGCACGCCTGCAGGAACCGGGCCTCCTTAATAGGCACAGCTGAGTCTCAGCCCCCAACATGGCTCAGCTAACTGCTAGCTCCGGGCTGAAGCCAGACCCTCATCTCCTCACGTCAGGTGGGTCATCTGTTGATGCTGAAAGCGTCTCTCCACTGCAGAATGCAAGCCGCAGGGATTATCTCTCCATACTTTTTGAAAGCAAATGGCCTGTTTTCGTTAATTTAATTCTACATGTAAATGTACCACTGCTTGGGACAGTAATAAAAAATAAATGATGGCTTTAATCTTTCAGTTGTAACTGTGTTGCTTCGGAAATGGCTATGCGATGCCTGGCATTACACGTCTACGTGTCTTCCTCCCTTGTGATACTGAGTGAGGCCAGCAGAGCTGAGAATAGGGCCTTGAAAAGCATCCACATGTATATGGAATTTCGAAATGAAACCCACTGTTTTCTGACTTTAAAAATTAAAGTCAAGTGCTGAGAAGTGGTACAATAGTTAAGAGCACTGCCTGCTCTTGCAGAGGACCTGGGTTCAGTTCCCTGCACCCACACGTATGCTCACAATCATCAGTGACTCCAGTTTCTGAACTCCATAGGCACCAGGCATGCACATGGTACACAGATATACATGCAAGTAGAAAATTCATACACATAAAAATCTTTAAAATTAAAAAGAATTTAGATCTTGCTTCTCATCTTGATTCCTCCTGAATCTGTGACCTTAGATAGGTGACTGTCCTCTTGATTTCAGAGTCCTTGGCTACAAAGTACAAACAGTGAGGTTCCCTGATTGGGAAAGAGTAAAGAATAGATTAGGCATGTGCAAGGCACGATGGGTAAACCAGTGTGATAAGTATGGTTGCCTCTGAGCACTAGGAAGGAACGTGAGGAAGCTTCCTCAGGTGATGGAAATGTCCAGTACTGGGATACAATTGGTACTCTGGTGCCCTTGGTAAGGGTTTGAACATCATTGAATGCTGTACAGAAGGTGAACATTTCGTACATATGCAGCTAACAAAAAGAAATTAGAGTTGCGTTAATGAGATGTATGCCAAAGCACTTGGAGGTAAAACTAACTGCCATCTGCGATCTTAAATAGCATTAAAGAGATGGATGGACAGACAGGAGGTTTGAAGAGATACAGAATGAAGCAACAGAGAAAAGGGCAAACTGTGGCGTACAGATGACAGGGGTGCAGGTGCTCGAATGAAATCCTTTATTTCTTTTACACGTTTAAATGCTTTTATAACAGGAGTGGAGGAGGAGGGGTCGACAGAACATTCTGTTCAGAAGACTTCAAAGGCATAGGAGTGTGGATGCCTAGGGGGGCCTGGAAAGGTGAGAGAGAAGCCACACCTGAATAAACGCAGTGCTGAGAGGCTCAGAGGCCACCAAAAGGCCTCCAGAAAAGAAGGGTGGGCTGGACAGCACAGAGGCTGTGACTCACCCAGAGCACAGTAGGGTGCACAGCCCAAGGGACCACGTGAAGCACAAGGGCTTCAAAGTGGCCCCTACATTTACTCTGCCTTCCCAACAGGAAAACAAGACACTAGCACTACTTTATTATCTAAATATAAAGATGGCATTCCAGCTCTTCACTCTCCCACACCTACTATGTGCCAAACCCTAAAAATATAAAACCTAGTCACTGTTTTTGAGCCACTCATAGCCAAGGGTCCTCTCAGACAACAGGAAAAGACCCAACATCCCAGTATTGGGAAGGTTTGCAGAGGAGTGCTGATTGGGCCAGAGTCCAAAAGTGAACTGACTCAGTAGAGGAGGTAGAGGGGAAATAGAGAAGATAGCTGGCTGAGCCGAAGAGAAGAATGACAGACCCAACAGCTTAAAGGGTTAAGTGTTCAGAACAAAGATAAAGTTCAGAACAAGGAATTGTGGTTTTGGGGTAGGAATGTTTGTTTGTTTGTTTTTGGACTTTTTTGAGACAGGGTCTCACTATGTAGCTCTGACTGTCCTGGAACTCACTTTGTAGACCAGGCTGGCCTTAAAATAATAGAGAGTTGCTTGCCTCTGCCTCCAGAGTTCTGGGATTAAAGGTGTACACCATGCCTGGCCTGGAATTGTGTTCTTTTTTTAAAAATTTATTTATTTATTGCAATTTATTCACTTTTTATCCTAGCTGTAGCCCCCACTCATCCCCTCCCAGTCCTACCCTACCTCCCTCTTCTCCCCCTATACCCCTTCCCTGGTCCACTGATAGCGGAGGTCCTCCTCCCCTCCTCTCTGACCCTAGCCTATCAGGTCTCATCAGCGCTGGCTCCATCATCTTCCTCTGTGGCCTAGCAAGGCTGCACCGCCCCCCCCCCCCAGGGGGAGGTGTTCAAAGCGCTGGCCACTGAGTTTAAATGACAGCCAACATTTTCTTTAAAAGGCAGAGGCACACCAGGTCTGAGCTTCAGAAAGAACACAGTGATCTAAGTGAACAGCAGTCACATGATTATCACCTGGATTTGTTTTAGGAAAGAAAAAAATATATTTTCCAGTCTCAAACTGGGAAAACATGGTAGGTTACAGGAGATATAAAAAGTTTCACCATGGAAGACCCTATTCCTGAAGACATCACATATCTGAATCACAGAACATAAAGAAATCTGGCTGGTATTGACCTGAAAGCTTCATCCCTGCTGGCTAGCTTTCGTGCTGAAAGGTGTTGCATACATTAACAGAGGAGAAAAATGATGTTCAATCTAACCCAGCTATGAGCCTTACAAGCTACAATAACATTGGGCCTAGTACAACACTGATGCAACAATGACATGAAAGTCATGGAAACAACCAAACACTTTATGATTGAATGTAAGACCTGTTCCGCAAAATAAAACCCGTACCTGGCAACTCTGTCAGGACCAAAAACCTGTGGCTATCTGAGGCATAGGACCTAAGGGAGAACCTAAAATATTATTCTGCTAAATGGACATAGTATGAAATGACGCCTAAAGGCTTACTGTTACACTTATACGCTAGTGCATCTCCCAATCCTCAACAGAGAAGCTACTTCTTATAGCAGATGCGGACGAACAGAGAGACCCACAACCGGTCAAGGTGCAGGGAATAAGAGACTTTGGAGTACCAAGTCCTGAATAGGACATCTGTATCGTACCAACTTCTCTGAAAGCTCAGAGATCATTAGGGAAGATAAGGTGGAAAGATTCTAAGAACCAGAAATGGTGGATGACTTAAAAAAAAAAAGATGTCTGCACAGTATGAATTAACAGTGATTGTAGCAGCATGCACAAGACCTCTGAAAGTCCATGCCCAGTGAAATCTCAGCATGGAGACAGGAGGTAGACATGAAGCCCCACCCCAAGCTGTAGAGCTAGTGGCAACTGATAGCTGCTGAAAGAAGGGAATTCGTTTTCTTGAAGAGTATTTGTTGCCCCTTGTAGGCTGACCATGCTCTAGATGATGGCTACACATCCAAGAATATTTAGACAGCATAGTACAGACTAGACTCAATGAGTTTTTAAAAAGATAGAAAGTTGGGTGGGTATGAAGTGGGGATGGATCTAGGAAGAGTTGGGTGTGAATATAACACAAAAAGACTGCACAAAACAGAGAATTAACAGAAATGCTATTTTTTTTTTAAGTTTCATCATATCAACTGCCATTTTCTGTCACTCATCAACATTAACAATTTCCTCAAGCATCAACCAAAACCCATAACCGACATACTGAAGTTTTAAGAACCAGGTGAAGGACTTGGTGCTGAGGGACACTGTGGCAGAGTCACTAGATTTCCTGGTGACTCAGTTGCGCTCTGGGTAACCAGCGTCAGCTCTCTACAGCATGTCCTCTGCTACTGAGCACACAGACAGCGACCATGCCACCTACCCTTGGTGGTAAGAAGCTTTGAGGTGACTTCCAGTTGTTCAAGGGGTTCCAATCCAATGTTCTCCAAGGTAACGACCAGCTGCTGAGTTTCTCCGTTGTACAGCTGGACGGACACGTTAGTCGATATCTCATCACCAGAAGAAGGCTGCAATGCATGTGCAGACCTAAAAGCACAGTGATGACAGGGAAAAGAGTAAGGGAGAAAGAAGGGAAGATGCCAGCAGCATGCTGGGACTATTCTCACCGAAGGACTTCAGAAGCAGGCTGGCCTCCCTGGCTTTGCACAGAAGATTTGGTGTTCAGCTGTCACACAGCTCGGGGTTATGGACATATGGAAGTAGTTGGCAAGTCAGGCTCCAGACTGCAGGTGATCTGACACTGCCTCTACTCTGGACTCACAGGGGGTGAGACCAAGGTCAGGGGCATCTGTTACTGCTTATCATTCTATATCACACAGGCGGCGGCCACACAGGTGATATCAACAACTATGAGTGAATTCCATGAATGAGCCTCTCTTATGTTTACAACATATTACAGTCAACCACCACTTGAATAATCAGTGTTTAATGCAGTAAATCACCTCAGAAATTTTTATAGCTGTCTACATTTTAAAAAATGCATTAACTCCAAGTCATTCCCACGGGATCACTTGCCTGGCCCATACCCTCTCTCTGAAGGATAAAACCCTGTCTCTGGGAAGATTCCTCCTCTGCCCTGTGCTCCTAGCTCTCTATGAGCACGCTATCCAGGGCTTCCCACTGGAAGCTCAGAGATACCACAGAGTATCTTCGTGCTTTATTAAAGCACCATAAGATAGTAAAATGAGAAAGGGGAGGCAGATGCCATCTCTTGGCACTAGTGTAAAAGGAAGTGACAGCTGAGGTTGATCTTGAGGTGGCTGGAGAGGCACCTGTGATATCAAGTCCTTCCCTCCTTGTATGACTGCAGAGATGAGCCTTGAGATGACCCAACTGGTGGGCAGGGAACACAGGGCCTTTCCCCAGAAGGCTCTTCCTTCCTGGTACCAGCCCTTTAATTGTTTTCCCCTAGGACCAGCCGCTCTCCTTCTCCCAGACTGGACACTGAGGGTCTCCACGGTGGGGCAGGTGTCGGGGCCCTTTCCCACTTCTCTCTGCAGCTCACCCTGTTAAGTGGTCAGGGAACGAGCCGAGGCCTTGGAGGTGTCTGCTGGAAGCACCCACAGGGAACAGAGACAGAACACCTTCCTGAGGCTGCACTTGCTCACCTGAGGTGGGTGTCCATCGTACAGAGGCCAAAGCAAAAAGATCTGCCTGCGCCACTGAATGAAGCAGAACGTTACAATGCTGTCCACCTGCTTTTTACCTATACAGTTTCACAGAGATGCTCCACCTCCTCTGAGACCCCATTTTAAATATCTCCATCATCCTAAGGAAAAACCTTGGCATAATGAATAAGACCTACACCCCGCCCCCCCTGCTGCCACTGGCAGCTTCTTTCCACGGGCCTGTGAGCCTCTTCTGAACAGTTCATAGGAGTCACACACTAAGGGCTCTTTCCCTCAGCCTAGTGTTTCTGAGGTCCACTACGGCAGAGCAGGTATCAGGAGCTAACTCGTTTTCACTACTGAATGAGCAGTGCTCCAATGATCAAGTATGGCTCCTTTTGTCCCTTCATCAGCTGATGGACAAGTGGGTCCTTGCCACTATTCAGGCACAAGTTTTGGCAACAGTGTATAGGCTCTCTCATCTTAGGTAGATACCCAAAAGGGGAATAGCTGGGTCATTAAACCTATGTTTGATCTTTTAAAAGACTACGCAGACATCCTCCCAATGGGCACTCACACCCCTTTACATCCTATCAGCAGAGCAAGAGGACTCCAGCTCCTGCAACCCCTTCCCAACCTGGCTGCTGTCTGTCTTCTCATCATCGCCACCCCAGTGGGTGTGGGCTGCCATGGGGGCAAGGTGACAACCCAAAAGAGACTAATGTCTCTGAATGCCTTTGCAGGTTGCTTACTTGCTGTTTGTGTACCTTTTGTGCTGAAAGACTCATTGAGATCATTTGCCAAATTTTTTTAAATTTATTTATTTTTATCTCAATCACAGGTTAGGTACTTTGAATCCCAGGCGTAGCCCCCTCCCTCATTCCTTCCTACCCTCCCACTCCCTCCCTCATCTCCCTCCTCCCCGCCCCCTCCAAGTCCACCAATAGGGGAGGACCTCCTTCCCTTCCATCCAACCCCAGCTTATTCTGTCTCCTCAGGGCTGGCTGCAATGTCCTCCCCTGGGATCTAGCCAGTCCGTCATTCCCTGGCTTATATGGGGGAGAGTCAAAGAGTCAGCCATCAAGATCATGACTTAAACAGTCCCTCCAAATTTTTAATTAGGTTGTCAGTCTTATCTATACTGAGTTTTAAAAGTTCTTTATATAGATACAACTCTACTAGATATATGCTGGACAAATACTTTCTTTCAACCCGTGAGTTGTCTTTTCATTTTCCTAATGGCATCTTTGAAAACACAACCATTTTTTACTGTGATGAGGTCCCAGTTACCAAGGTTTTATCTTATGGATCCTAAAACAAGTCAAAAGCCTGTCTTCTAAGACCATGGGACTTCAACTCTTACAGGCAGACCCATGGTCCCTTTTGAGTTAGCTTTTTCTACTTTACTTCATCTCACATCACATGACCCTCCCTCCTACCTGCACTCCCTCCATAACCAGCTGCCCACCCGCCCCAGGACCCACAGCTGCAGCCTCCTCCCTGACCATCTCATAGCTCAGACGGGCAGGCAGGACGGCTGTCTGTCATTCTCTACCACTTGACAAGCACAAGGCCTGGGCAGCCACATTCACTGTCACAGCCTTGTCACCCAGAACACTGATGGACAAGTGAAAAGGGTCCATCAAATAGTTGGGGAAATCCTAAGACATGCCTTACAACAGTGGCACTGGATAGCCATCATTATTCACAGGCATGAACAAAGGAGGGGCAGTGCAATTCTGCGACATGTGTGAGACGTATATTTTGGGATCATTCTCTGATCCTGTGCTCTGACCCAGCCTGGTGAGTGTCACTCCCAACCCCCTCATCAGAGAAGCTTCTTTTTGCCGCAGATGGAGATCTTTACAGAAAGCGACAACAGGTAGAAATGAAGAGAACCACTGATTGTGGGGTGCCCGACCCCAGCTGATGCATCTACAACACAATCGCTACACCTAGGGCTCAAGAAATACCTCAGAAGAAGCAGCTGAAAGAGTCTCAGGACGAAGAAGTCTGCCATGAGATTGCCTCTTCCAGATTATGACGGGGAAGCAGTTAGCCTTAAAACCATAACAGCGATGCCTAAACAATTCCTGAACAGTGACACTAGCTGATTAGCTGACATGCCGAAGTGGGGTAGGAGAAACCTCATTGGGCCCCACTGCAGGATGAAGGATGTAAGCGATTAATGACTGCTGAGAAGTAAGGAGTAGCCTTTCCCGGGGATGAGCTCCCTAACTGTCCAATACTAGGTGACCAACTCTAAAAACCAGTCCTTATAAACAACTCTAAATGGACTCAGCAGACTGTATTTATATGTTTATTCACATATGTAACAGTAACAATTAAAGAAAAAGAAGCCATGAATTTAGGGTGGGGGAAGAAGACATAGGAGGGATTAGAGAGAGGAGACAGAAGGGAGAAATGATTTAATATTTTAACCTAGAACTTTAAATTACATTTTTTTAGAAGAATTTGTTACTTTGTTGGTGTGACTGGCGTGCGCCTCCAGGCCTGGCTTTGTACATTTTGTTCTGGGGCTCCCAGCTCAGGTCCTCCTGCCTATGCAGCAAGCACTTTACCCACTGCGCCCCAAGAGTTGTTCTTAAGTGGCCATAAAACCTCAACTGCTTTTTGTGATTCTAATTCTAACAGCTAATTGTACCTTTGCTCTGGTGAGAGAGGCTTCAACTGCATTCTTAGATATTTTCAGAGAGCATATTAACTCTTTGGTCCCTTAAGGTCTGTCGGCTACACTTTCTGCCTCATCCAAGTCAGATGAACCCCAACCCTTTGTGCTATTTTTAAGAAATGTACAACCAGAAAGTGTCCTGAGATCTGCTCCTTCCAGAACACAGGCCACTGCGCCCTCGGGACCCCCTACCTGGGCAGCGATGTGCTGATCTGCAATCTTGGCAGGGCAGGAATGACTTCCACGGTGGAGCCGCTGGTTTTCACTCCCGGAAGGTTGTCCAGAAGACAGTCACTGAAGACCCCAAAGACTGTAGTGTGGTAACCTGCGAAACAGGTGGTGGGTTAAGCACCTCCTGACAAGACTTGGCCATGTATTCCTCTACTAAGGCCACAAAGAAAGCACCAGCACCATCCCCCCATCACCCACACCCACTACTGCTCCCTGTACCCCAAAGCCCCCAGCTGTCCTGGGACAGAATGAAGCTGAGAGCGCTGCTGGTGCCCTATTTCCCAAGGTGGGCCAGGTTTAGACAACGGGTCCTTGTGAAGACACTTACACACTCCCAGTCTCACGGCTTAGCACTTACCATCTCCGCTCTTTGTTACTACACCTTTCAGATTTAGCATCTCTAACTTGACAGCGAGAGTTAATATTCCTTTCCAAGATATAATGGGACTTAATGAGCATTTGAAAACTACTTTAGAACCTTCTGTTGAGAGACGAAGGTTCAAGAGCCAATAATTGCCATTATAGCTGCTTCATGATGTGACAACTCGACGACGTGTGTGAAAGGACCGCAGTTTAAGATCAGCACAGGGACCGTGCAAAAACAAAAGTCTGGCGAGCTACATAAGCACTTGAAATTGTTTAAGCAAAGCTTTGGAATGGCTTTTGAAATTTCAAAAGATGATGGCCCACGGCTAGATGCCTAGATTGACAACTTTTCTGCGTTACATCCCAGAGGGACAAGGAAGTTATTCCCTAGGGAGGAGCCATTCTCTTTCCCTGTCAGTATCATTCATTCTATTGGTGGAACAGCTCAATGCACCTCCTTCTGCAGCCCCACCCACTCCCTAACACAGCCACACCCATTCCCTTACACAGTCACACCCATTCCCTTACACAGCCACACCCATTCCCTAGTACAGCCACACCCACTCCCTAGCACAGCCACACCCACTCCCTAGTACAGCCACACCCACTCCCTAGCACAGCCACACCCACTCCCTAGCACAGCCACACCCACTCCCTAGTACAGCCACACCCACTCCCTAGTACAGCCACACCCACTCCCTAGCACAGCCACACCCACTCCCTTGCACAGCCACACCCATTCCCTAGCACAGCCACACCCATTCCCTAGTACAGCCACACCCACTCCCTAGCACAGCCACACCCACTCCCTAGCACAGCCACACCCATCCCCTTGCACAGCCACTCCTCCCTGACACAGCAGCCACTCTCTTCCTTCCCACTCAGAGCCTCTCCAAGTCTTCTTTCCACAGTGTTTATTTTCTTTCCAGGAGCTCCCACTGGCACTATTACCCTCATGCTTTCCTCTGTGTAGAACCTGATATGATTTTGTCTATTGAGCACTTATTACTTTATAATTCCTTTTTAAAATTTATTTACTTTTTTATTAATTACAGTTTATTTACTTTGTATCTCAGCTGTAGCCCCCTCCCTTCTCCCTCCCAATCCCACCCTCCCTCTCTCTTTTTCTCCTATGCCCCTCCCCCAGTCCACTGATAGGGGAGGTCCTCCTCCCCTTCCATCTGACCCTAGCCTATCAGATTTTATCAGGACTGACTGCACTGTCTTCCTCTGTGGCCTGGCAAGGCTGCTCCCCCCTCAGGGGGAGGTGGTCAAAGAGCCAGCCACTGAGATTATGTCAGAGACAGTCCCTGTTCCCCTTACTAGGGAGCCCATTCGGAGACTGAGCTGCCACGGGCTACATCTGTGCAGGGGTTCTAGGTTATCTCCATGCATGGTCCCTGGTTGGAGCATCATCATTAGAAAAGACCCCTGGACCCAGATTTTTTTCTCTCTTTGTGGAGCTCCTGTCTCCCCCTTCTTTTATAACATTCTCTGCACTCTGACCAAAGTTTGGCTATGAGTCTCAGCATCTCTTCAATGCCCTGCAGGGTAGAGTCTTTCAGAGGCCCTCTGTGGTAGGCTCCTGTCCTGTTCCCTGTTGTCTCCCTCTTCCAATGTCTGTCCCATTTGTCTTTCTGAAGGAGGATTGATCATCTTACCCAGGGTCCTCCTTGATTAGCTTCTTTAGGTGTACAGATTTTAGTATGTTAACCTATATTATATGTCTAATATTCACAAAAATTGTGGTACATTTACACAATGGAATACTACTCAGCAATTAAAAACAAGGAAATCATGAAATCTGCAGGCAAATGGTGGGAACTAGAAAAGATCATCCTGAGTGAGGTATCCCAGAAGTAGAAAGACACACATGGTATATACTCACTTAAAAGTAGATGTTAGATATATACTATAGGATAATCATACTTTGTAATTCTTAATCACAATCAGTCATTTTCCTTTACTTAAAACATGCCAGTGCTTAAAATCATGGCCACATAAACTAGTCCAGTGACAATCTTTAGTGCAAGTCAGGGCGATATTGGCTGACCCGGGCAGCTAAGGCTCAACAAAAGTAAGTGCTGGTGCCAGGAGGTCTGCTCCCAGGTTCTCACACTCACTGAAATACACCAGCTTCTGTCTCGTCCCTGGACCAGCCATTTGTGCCTAACTCTCCCCACTCACACCCACAACTCTGCCTGTGTCCTTCCTTCCTAGACTCTCTGAAGACGGGTGCTAGGTCTTTTAAGCTCTACCGCACAGCCTGTGGTCAGGTAGCTCTGAAGCCTGTCTGACCAGCTTCCCCTCTGTACAAACACAGCAGCTACACCAAAGCCCCATGAGACAGAAGGTAAACTACGGATGATTCTCCAGGGCCCTGTGATGCCCATCTCATTCCAGCCCCATTTCTACTTCCATCCCCTGACTACCTCTCTTTGACCACCCCACTCCCCAGATATGCCAGGTCTCAGACTAGAGAAGCTGCTCTCCCTGCCGGAAGACCTTGCCTATATTCTGGTTCTATCCTGCTTCCAACTGCCCACTCCTGCTGGACCTTCTAAGATCAGCACTTGCTGAGATGCATCTAACTGTCCAGCAGGCAACATCTTTCCCAGACAATACACATGTTCTAATGCTGTTGAGCAATAGTCATGGCTGCCAAGGTAAAGAAAGAAGCCACCCCTGGTGCCATGGGGAAAAAGTAGTATAGCGAGTGTCATGGGAATATCATGGGGACTCTGTGGAGGAGACCAAATCAGGATGACAGACTAAGGAAGAATGCCTGCCCAAAGAACTGGTTAAGGCTCAGATGCCCTCAAGGGCAAACCCATGTCAGGTTCAGACGGCAGGTGTGCTGTGGGTACCATCGGGAACCTTGTGACATCCAAGTGCAGCTTTACAAGAGGGAAGACAAGGTTACTGGGGGGGGGGGAGCCCAGGGCTCAGGAATGTGCCTTGAAACAAGATAGAATGAAGGGTAAGACTTGTGGCCAACTGATGGGAGCTGAAAAGGAGCTCAGTATGGAGGGTGGGCCCATTAGCAAGTAAGTTGGAAGACAGAAAAGACTAGCCCTTGCATTCTGTGATAGACCCTGCAAGAGAGTCATGATCTTCCAGACAGAAGACAGCCATGTAGGTGGCAGGAAATAGTGGGTCTCATATAGTATTTATGATGAAGTCTGATATGGACTGTTACCTGCTTTTCGATCACTTCCCTGGTGGGGCTGCCTTTCCAGGCCACAGGGGAAGAAGATGTGTTTAGTCCTAATGCAACTTGATGTGCTGGGGTGAGTTGGTAGTGGGGATAGGGAGATGTCCCCTTTTCTGAGGAATAGGGGAGGGAGAATAGGGAGAAGAGGAAGGGAGGGTAGAAACAGAAAGAGAGGAGGGATGGGGCTAGGATTGGTTGGTAGATAGATAGATAGATAGATAGATAGATAGATAGATAGATAGATAGATAGATAGATAGATAGATGGATTAGCAGGCAGGTAGACAGATAGGTAAATAAAACAATGAGATCTGGCAGTAGGTTAGGGCAAATGGTCCACTGTTGGGGGTTGTTCTGATGCTAGCCCTCAGATGTCATTAAACCTATCCTTGTGGTGTAAACTTACCTAAGTCATTATATCTGATTGGTTCATTAAACAGCCTATACCTGGGCAGGGCAGAATGGGGTAGGCATGTCTAAGGTTCCCAGGCTTTGAAGGTGAGAATCATGGAAGACAGATGGATGGGAAGAGGAGGAAGGAGGATGCCATGATGGGTTAGTGTGGAGAAAAAAAACCACATGGGCCAAAAGGAAGGACTCCAATAATGACATGAAAAAGCCCAGATGAAGAATACAAACAAGTACCATGGGATTGTGGGTGGAAGGATTGTGGATGGAATAAGATGGGTGGCATTGGATGGGGACTGTGAGATGGATGGTAAGGTAATTGAGACAATGTAAGTGAAATAGATGCCTGGCCCAAGGTAAATAAGGCAATAATAAAATCTAACAAGTGCCTGTGTCTTATTATTTGTGATAGCAGGTTAGCTAATATCACTGTTAATCATAGGACTAATAATAAAGATTATATAGCCCAACATTCATTTTTTTTTAATTTACTACAACAGTCCACAAAGACGCTTCACTGAAATGGGAGCCTCTAGGAAAAAAGTCACTTTAGGGAGGAGAGGTGTGGGGTCCTGGTATGACATGGTGCACATGAAGAGCTCACAGGTCGTCTGAGGAAATGGCAAGCAAGGCAGTGGGGTGGGAGGGCTGTCTCTAAAGGACACCAGGAGCACACATGGTACAACTGAAGGCAGGAGGAGGTCCCTGGGCTTGGAAGGGTTGAGAAGCAAGAAGAGGAAAGGCGGGGAACGGTGGAGGTGAAGACTCCAGGGAAATGGCTTGGCAGGTAGAGGTGGCAAGCCTGGAGCCTGAGTTCAATCCAGAACACACATAAAGACAGTAGGAAAGAACAACTCTTCAAAACTGTCATCTGACCTCCACATGCATACCATGCCCTATGTGCCACCACATACTCATGCACACATCATGCAAACTGAGGAAAGGAGGGCCAGGGGGAGGGCAGGGAGTAGAAAATAGAGGAAGGAAGCTATGAAATTGAGATGCTCTCCAGGGCGGGACGTCAGAAATACATAATGCAGAAAACATAGAGACTGAACAAGACCAGAGACGAGACACCATCCCAAGGCTGACCTTTGAACAAGATTAGGAGAAGACTAAACAGCCCAGCTTCAGCCAGAATAGCACTGCTTTTGACCCAATGACAAGAATTCTGATAAGTGTCAAGAGCTGGATAGAGAATTCACTGGAATTCAAGAGCTGGATAGGAATCACTATAGATGTGGAATGGTAGAGGCTACATGGACACACAACGCTCTGAGAGGGGGTACAGTGGCGCTGGAGAGGATTTGATGGCAGGGAGAGAAGCTGAGTCCATGCTGTCCCCAAAGAGAAAAGTGAGTGAGAGGGAAGCCAGACAAGACAAGGCACAGGACGGACCCTATCCCCCATAACAGCACAACAGCAAGCACCACACACATATCAAAACCAATTCTGTTTGTCACCTCACTTTGGAAATAAATGCTATCTTCGCATTGTCATTTAGGTGGTAAGGATCATGGATAAGGTAACCAGCTCCAGGTGCAGTGATGCAGAAACCGCCTGGGCACTCTCCTTACCATTCACGGTGATCATCCCTGTAGTCTTTGGGACCCCCACCAGTGTCACTGGGTACAAGCCAGATTCTGCAGGAAGGGAAAGCGCTGCAGGGAGAGACTCAAACTCCACTCCGCTGGTGAGAAGCCCCTGCAGGAAATAAAGGAGTACAATGAAGAGGCACAGCCTAGACCCATGATGCACAGCCAATCCTGATGAGCTCTGTGACATTCACTGCAGGAACTATGAAGATGAAAAGGCCAGCAGCCTTAAAAAAAAAAAAAAAACCCACAGAGAACTTTAAGGGAGACCCATGTGATCTGGACATCCAGAGTTGGGTGGCAAGCAAAACTCCAGCTGGGGTAAAGCCCTGTATATCTGATTTCCTTTTTTTGCTGTTTTGACAAATGAGAATTCGGACCCAAAGAAAAATAAATAAGTAATGTGTTTTTTTTTCAAACACAAAAGAAAAATATAGTGTGGAAATATCTCAGAAGTTGATTTTGCTCCAGGGCTTCTATGAATTATTCATTCATCTCAGTGTAGAGCAGGCTCTGAGCTTGCAAGTGAACCACTCAGCTCCTTGAGTTCCTAGCCTAAGAAGCTACCCCTTGACATGACATAGTGCAGAGACATCAGTCCCCAGGAGGCTCCGGTCAGTGTAACAGGGACATCTATTCACAAAGGCAAAGTCATGATCACTGCTGGCCCTTGGAAGCCATGCTGAACCCTGAGTAAGCAAGTATGGTCTGCAAAGAGGCAAAGGCCAGAAGAAACCTTGAACATCACAGTCATTATTATGATCTAGAAAGAAAAAGAAGAAAAGAAAAACACAAGTGCAAAGTAAAAAGAAAGAAACATCCTTAACAAAGATCATGAACATCTTGGAGTAAATCCATCACACAACATGCAAGACTTCACGGCAGCTACAGAACACAACCAGAACAGAGAGCACCTCAACAGAGGAAGAATTCTGAGACTCTCCCAAGTGGGATGGTTTTCTAGAGTGCAATGGTCAAAACAGTAGATTATCTTGGATACACTGATCGTGGGTGAGTGTGCTGACTCTGGGAGCCCACTGCTCACAGCAGAAGGAAGGATGCCAACACCAACAAGAGGGAAGCAGGGAGGGACCCTATCGAATAAGCTGGGAGAGGAGACATGAGTGTGAACCACATGAGATTGTTGTGCATGTACACATGTACACTCGTGTGCGTGTACACACACACACACACACTTGCATGCCCTTTCCCAACTCTGTCTATAAAGAACACAGGAAGCAAAAGCAGTCTCGTGGCAGTGGCTGCTCCTACAATGCATATGAGGTGTTGGTCAGACCTCATGGCTAAGAGTGTTAGAAGAAAAGCCAATTACATGGCTGTTGTCCCTAAGCAAACACACTGACACTTGCTTATGTGTGAACTAACTAAAGCCAAATAGTAGCTGTTAATACATCTTCAGGGTAAGTGTTGAATATACGCGAGTTTACTATGCCTAAAATGCTTCATAATTATTTAAGTTTCTGACCCCAAATTGTGTGCTATCTCCAAGTAGAGCTTTGTAGTTTATGATAACTTTTTACTCTTAATTTGTTTTACAATAAGCACATATGATTTTTAAATCAGAAAATAATGACAGCTACTTTTAAAGATTTCTTTTGTTTTTTAACTAAACCAGGCATAGTAAACATGACTTGAATCTCAGCACTTGGGAGGTAGAGGCAAGTGTGGTGCTGAGAATTCAAGGCCAACTGTTTACATGGCGGGACTCTGTCTCAAAAACAAAAAGAAAAAAAAATAGAGAGAGCAATAACAGCGCTCTGGCAGTAGCAACAGATTTTCATGGAGGGCAGGATGGATGGCATAGCAATTAAAGAGTCAAGTAAGAAGGAGGACCAGAGTTCAAATCCCCAAAACCCGCATACATACAGGGAGAATGTGAAGACTGACCTTTAATTCAAGCCTCAGAAGGAGGAGAAGGGACCCCTAGAGTAAGCTGGCTAGCAAGACTAGCCATATTGCCAGGCCCTGGGAGACATCCTGCCTCAAAAATTTAAGGTGGCCAGGCAAAGTAGTACAAGCTTTTAATCCTACAAAACAGGGGAGTTCAAGGCCAGCCTGGTCTACAGAGTGAGTTCCAGGACAGCCAGAGCTAGAGCTCCAACATCAAGCCGTGGCCTCCACATTCACATATGTGCACACATACCTGTACACATGAGAGGGAAAGACCTCAAGGGATGGATCCATGGAACAGTGTGCCCAGAGCCTAGCATGAGCTCCACAGGAAGAGGTCATATAAATCTTCCCTGACCACAGAAGTCAGTCAGCTGTTCAGAGGGCCATGCCTACAAAGTGAGTGACCCTCCTACAGGACTCAAAATCAGTCAGTGCAGTGTAAACTTTCTTTCTCACTAAATCATGACCTGTACTAAACTTTGAGCCCTGACCTCCAGACGACTACTTCAAATCGATATTCAATCTATTAAGATCAATGCATACATAAATCAAAGGCTTGCTTGTAGATTCAAACACTACTGAGTGTCAAGCAAAGACACAGGAATAACAAAGCACACAGAAAGCTCAGAGACCTTAGCTAACCAGAAGTGAAACCTGACATACATCAGTGGATGTATACGTCCAGTGTTAAGCAAAAGGGTGTTTTCAATGATAATAGGTTTAGGCCAAATGACTGGTGACACATACCATGTTTTCCACGCGGAGCTCAAACGGCATTGGGTTGTACACCATCAGTTGAACTTCACACACATCTCCTTGAACCCACTGGAAATCTACAAAACACACACAGAAGAACTCCAGGCTGAGCTGGCACCACTGCTATTCCCAGATTGTTGCTGTGTCAATTTATCTGTGGAGCAGAGCAATGGGCCACCCACTTGCCCTGGCATCAGCAATTCGTGCTGAGTTCTCTCTGCAGCTATGAAACATAGCAGACCAGTGTTGAGGGCTGTGATGGTGACTGGCGCCTCCCTGTGCAGGGGTCACTTTCAAGAGGCCCAGAGTGTGACTTTTTTATGTCCCCTAAAACCTGGTCAGACATTCTTTTGATTTTTTTTGCAACAACCTGCTACACACACACACACAACTGCCCCAAAGGTGTTCTCACAATGAAGGGTTTTTACACCTGACGCACACAACACCACATACATAACCAGCTCAGGGATTTCTATGTGGCCATAACTTAGGCCTACATCCCACGGCACTACACACACAGCTGCCCCAAAGGTCTCTGAAAGGCCACCCCTGAGGAACATTCCCTCACTTGACCCAGGACAACCCTGAGTCAGTTTCTAAAGTCCTACTCTGCAGATGACATAACTGGATCCCAGGGTGGCACTATCGATGTCTGGGGACACACAATAGGAAGTGAGAGCTGCAGGGCCAGGCAACAGTTACAGCCAAGATGGCTCCTGAGGGCCCTGGCCTGGCCTGGCCTGGCTACTACTTTACCCCTGAAGACAGCTAGCTGCTGATATCAGCACAAGACCTGGCAAGGACATGAATCGGACACCAGACCCAGGAAGGTGTGGTGGCTCTCGTCTGGATTATTGGCCCTAGGGAGCCGAAGAAGGAGCATCAAGAGTGAAGACAGAGTGGAAGACAGAGTGTCTCAAAAACAAAGAAACCAGGAGACTCTGTGCCCTACTGTGCCCCAGCCCAGCACCTGGGCTGTCCATCTTCCTCTTGGCTCTTCCAGTAGCTCAGGCTGCCCTTTGTGGGCGGCAGCTGGATCACCGGTAAGCTTGCCCCCCCCCCCCACACACACAAGAGAACTGGTTAGGAAAAGTATCAGCCAATTTGTTTAGATTAAAATGGCAGATAATAGTCTACATTTGCAGAAGAGACTGGGGCAAACACCGTCTAGCCAGCAGGCTTGTCCAAACCACATACATCAGAAACTTATTTAAAACATGAGATTTGGGGGTTTGGGTTGGTTGCTTTGGATTTTGTTTGTTTTGAATGGGAAACTCAATTGGGAGGCTCTCAAGTGTGAACACTGGAGATGACAATGTTGTATTACAGTGTCAGCAGACTAGACAGGCTGACCAAATACAGCAGTTTACACAGCTGCAGGGTGCTGAGGCCGCAGGTACCAGCTTCCCTGGTTTCGGGCATAAGGGAGTAAGCCCTTCTTCATGAATGCCAAGGAAGCACTCTGACAAATCAGCTACACTTCAACTCCAAATGTACATTTTGGGGTGGAAAATGTAATTTATATTCTATGGCTTCTAATGTCTGTCTGGAACTATCCTGGTTAGTGAGTCCATGCTGGAAGCCTGAAGACTATGTATCTTTGGCTTAAATTTCAAACATTTATAACTGAAACTTGGAGTATAACAAGAGAGTTGCGGTAGCATCAGAAATGTGGTGGGTCTTATAGATGTCCTTGGGAGTGGAAAAGGGAATCCTGAGAACATTTTCCCACTCCTCACCTGGTGTTTATCTGTGAGCCTGTGTGGCTGTTTCTTAAGCTCTGTTCTTTCCAGACAGACCACAGTCCAGGCATCAAGCTGGAGCATGGCAGAATGAAGAATGTCCTAGGATATTTGTTTGTTTTGAGACAGGGTATTGTTTTTAAGTAATCCAGCTACATGAGGTGATGGAGAAGTCAGTGAGCCAGTGCAGGGGGACCCCATGCCCTGCCTTCAATAAGATGAAGGGAGGCACTCCCGTCAGAAGTTGTAGTAGGGTCCCACACATTGCAAAGGAACAACTCTCTCCTCCTCCTCCCCATAATGCATGCTGAGTGGGAAATGCCATCTGCCCTTCCTTGTTGTTATCAAGTGCACCTGATTAGACACTTCCTGTCACCACCATATGTTCTCCAGAGAAGAGGAACTATGATTGGAGTTGACTTTTTCTTTTATTTTTTGAGGGGGAGGGTGGATTCAGGACAGGGTTTCTCTGTGTAGCTCTAACTGTCCTGAAACTTGCTCTGTGTACCAGGCTGGCCTTGTACTCAGAAATCTGCTTACCTCTGCCTCTTGAGTGCTGGAATTAAAGGCATGGTGTCACCATGCCTGGCTTGGGGCTGACATTCATAACCAAAGACCAAGATGGAATTTCAAAGACTCAAACACACATTCAAAGGAATTTACCAGCAGTCAGTATCAGCTGCCTTCTCTTGAAACATTAGCCCATATCTCTTCATTCCTGATTAATTGCTCTCCTGCTCTCTGTGAGACAAGCTCTCATCAGCCCAGGCTAGCCTTGAACTCACTATGTAGGCAAGGATGGCTCCAAACTCCTGATCCACCTGTGCCCTCCTCTCAAGAGCTGGGGTTACCAATATGCATGACCATACCCAGTACATACCGTCCTGGGGATCCAGCCCAAGCTTTATGCATAGTAGGTGGGCACTCTACCAATGAGCTATACACCAGCTCCCTCTCTCTTGCTCTTGTTTTTCACAAAAAAATGAACAGTCATAAAACGCACAGAGCCAAACCAAGACAGCCCACCTGCTACCTCAAGGCAAACTCACTCTGTGCTTACTCAGGTGTCCCCAAAGTCCACGGGCTCGGCCCTGGGATCAATGGGTGAAGCTGTTAACAGCCTTATAACTTCAAAGAACTTACTTGCATCTTACCCTGATATTCACCTCTCATCTGTTTGTTCTACCTGCATGAAGTGGACGGGAAAAATGTTTTGGGTAGCAACTTGTTCTCATATAGATGGTACCCAACTTATATCCTAGGAAAACCACTGTAAGTTGAAAATATCCTAAATCAAAAAAAGCATTTAACTAGCCAGGAGTGTTGAGGCATGCCTGTAATGTGGCACTTCAAAGGCTAAAAGAGAGATCTTAAGTCCAAGCTTATTGCAGGACAAAGTGCTTAAAGTACTAATGCTGCAATGGTTTAGACATGGAGTGAGTATGTCTACAGGTTCAACTTTGGTCACCACTGGATGGCTATGACCTTTGCAGGACGTAACAAGAGCCAGTATGGAGCCCCTGTGACTAGGCCACGGTGGCTCTGTAAGAGGAACGGTAAAGTAAACATAGCACATGTTCCCTGTCTCTGCCATGTGATACTCCAGCTCTTACCGGCTTCTAGACCATCTGTGAGTCATCTTCCATGAAATAAGTTTCTTAAAACCCATTCAATGAGCAGATGCCAGTCTAAAGGCAACACGTGAAATACATTTCCAGGAGAGTGTATACGCTAGCACATGCAAGGAAAACTGGCTCGAGACTCGATCCTAAACCCCAGGAGGGGGGCAGACACAGACAGCAGCCTACCTATTTTCTTGTTGCGCTCTTCTCCACGGTTGTGTGCGATGATTGGCGAATAGATGAAGGGGCTCTTAGTGGACATGCTTTGGCCCAGCAAGCTTTTCACCTTCTGTGGCCGGAGGCTGGTTGGGAGGCTCAGCAGCTTCACGCACCTGTTGTTGCAAACAGAGCACAGGTGCCTGCTGTCAGGACTCTCACTCCAGACCACATATAAAAAAACTGCTGACCGCAGAAACATCAGATGCACTGAGGAAAGGGAAGAGTTCCCACTGTACAGGACCAGGTAACAGAATAAGCATACCAAACCAGCAGGCCAGGAAGGAGAGGTCCTTCCCAGGCTGGGGATCAGTCCAGCCTTCTGCCACCTTCTCCAACACAAAGCTTCTCTCTACAAAACGAAGACCCAGTCAGGCCTTGCTCGCACGCTTGACTGAGGCAACGATGGAGTTCCAGATTCCTGCTCAGGGCCCACTGCGCTGATGTCTGCAGCTCACTCCCACGACTGGGGGCTCCCCACAGCAAGTAGAAGCCAGAGCCTATCCACGGGGTCAGAAGACACCGCAGGAGAAGGTGCCAATCTGCACACCAAGCTGTTGTTGGGGATGGCTGCTTCACCATTCCCTGACCCCATGCGCGTGTTCACAAGTTGAAAACTTTAATAACTTCAGAACCACCAAAATGAGTTAATATCACAAAAGGAAAGAAAACTTGGCAGTTGCCCTCAGATTAACTTGACTAAGAATGAGTTCAAGTTTGAATCTTCCACTTCTCCCCGTGGTTTCTGTCATCTGAGGCCTGTAGTTTCTGGCTTATCTGTAGTCTGCCTGATTGTGAGTCCGATCTGACCCTATTGCCTGTGTCCCTACAAAGGTCTTTGTCTATATGTATTAAACATCATAGAAAGTACCCTATGGGGAAAGAATGGGGGATGCTTTGCAGAAATATTTAACAGAGTTTTATAACAGAAGAAATTATTGACTCCAGCTGAGCCCAACTGACTCAGATAGCAAAGAGTGCTACAAACATGCTATCGAGTTACATCCATACAGCTTTCAACATGTATGGTAGGTATTTGTTGAAAAGGGTTGTTATTGTCCTGTTGGTTATTTTCAGCAAAAGATTACCACCAAATACACACAAAGTGCTCTGAGTCGGGGGGCACAACTTACGATTAACGTTACGCTTTAGCACAGGTTGTAAAGGTTGATTGCAAGGCAACTCCAAAGCAAGTAAGGCTGGTTGTTACGCAGTTCTCTTAAAGGCTGGCTAAACAAACAGGCTGAGTATACAGCAGGGTAGCAGTCTTAAGCAATCTCAAAGTCTATTATTAACTTGGCTGTGAGGTCCAGTAAAAGTTCCAGTCTCTTTGAATGAAAAGAGATGTTTTCATAAAAATGCAGCACCCATCGTGCTCAAGGTCACCCAGGACAGCCACGGACTGGTACCTGCTGGAAGCTGAGCGTAAGCAGTCTCCATGCCACCCACCCACCGGGCACCATCTCAAAAGCTTCTTAACTTTCGTGCTACTGATATCCCCCCACTATCAACCACAGACTGGCAAAAGAGAGGTGACTTGCAGCCCACAGAGCCATTAATGGAAAGCGACAATGGCCACAAGTATTGGCCTTAAACCACAGCGTTGGGAGGCCTCTGGGGGCCACATTGGCCTGGAGGCTAGGATCAGGAACATGCTAGACCAGACTAGAACAGACAGGGATAAGGATGAAAGAGCCCCAGGTGCTCCCCACCCCACCTCCTAGCCCCTGAGGTCAGGAAGGAAAGGTGCCACACACAGAATCACCCGAGGGCTGAGGAGAAGCCGCCCCGTGAAAGCCCTACCTCAGCCTCCTGGTCCCCTACATGGCAGTCACAGAAAGCCAGGTGTGAGGAGGCCAAGAACAAGAAGGCAAGGCCTGGGTCACCAAGCACCCACAGCAGGCCACCGTGGCACCTAGGATGCCACCCACTCACACTACCCCGAGCGAGTGGGACACACCGTGCTGTATTCAGTAAGTCACTGAGGTCTCAGGCACAGCCCAACCCAAGCTGACTGACAAAGTTCATCTCATTTGGGAGTGATGGGCTGCTGGGTTCCTACAAGAATGCTGCCTATCCTGTGCCACGAGCCTCTACGGCACTTAGTAGCCAGGCCCTCACAGGGCTCAGGTCACAGGCAAGGGATACATCTACTACCCACAATAACCTGAGTGAGGATGGTAATTTGAAAATGAGGTTTACTCTCTAAGATTCCTCCTCTGCGTGTTCTCCTCCATCACACTGTCATCTGGGACCAGAGCGGACTCATGGTTCTGTTTTGAATCAAGCTGTGAGCTGGCTGAGGACCAAGGCCTTGTATAGCACTTGAACCTGTTGCTCTCAGTATATGCAGTGAATGGGCTTCCAAAAGGCTGAGCTGCAAATCAAGTGTCTAAATCTTTTGAAGCTGAGCACTGGTAAAAACTCATTGCTGATTGCAGGAAACCCATGCTTTGTGTGCACCTCCCCAGCACAGGGAACCTGCCTGAGGCTAGTGACGCTCTTGGACTGAGGTATACCTTGAAGTTGACACCAAGACCCTCATTATGGTCTGCAGGACCTACCCCTGGGACAACACACACACTGATGGCTTTGAGGTTCCTCAACCTCACTCAGCTTTTGCTCCTAAAGCCAGCAAAGGAGAGGTGCTCAGTAAACTGTGTGGCTGAAAGGAAGTTTCCTGTCTTTGGCCCCAGTTATCATAGGGAGAGATAACCCTTGGAAGACTGACCCAACCTGACCCTGCCATCCTTTGCCACTCTCCCAGAGAGATGGAAGTTGGTAAGAGAAGCCTGTGTACACTTATTGGTCTAGCTCTCAAGGCGGCCTGCATGCTACAGACAGTGTACATTCTGTATCACTCTGTGTGTGCTAACCCAGGCCATCCCATGAAAGAGGCTTACAGCTAGGGACAGCTCCCACACTCACCTGACCTGAGCCACGCCTACCACCCTATTTTTCACCTGCCTTGAACAAGTGTTCCTGTGCGTTATGAATGAAAACAAGAAAAGAGGGGTGGCCTTTGGATCTTTTGCAGGGCATTGTGGGCCTGCTTGAGGTAACATGTTGGTACCTGTCATGGCACCTGGCACACAGTAGGTCAGCAAAGCCTTCCCTCGTTTTGCAATCTCAATACAATGATTATTTGCCAACAGAGAAAGGCTGCTGGTACAAAATGGCACTGCTGGACAAAGAGTAAAAGATACTAAGTCTTGATGCTGGCTATAACCACACTGCTGGACCCGGACCAGGCAGAACCTCCAAGCCTGATTTGTACACTTGAGGGTAGGACAGCTCAGAACAAAGAGTACTTTCTGTGTCATACCACAGCCCCACCTGAAAATGGAGCATGGATGGGAATTACATGGAATCCTCCATTCAAACAGACAAATGGCTGGTTTGTAGCTTATGTCAAAAAATTCTGAGGACACAGTCAGCCAGAAAAGTGACCCTGTAACTAGTTACGGTATACACCTATGTCTCAACCTTTTCCATCAAATGTCATTTTATAAAACATGACTCCCAAGAAAAACCATCCTTGGAGGTGCCTGACCTAAACGCCACATCATTTAGCCTAAATCTCTGCTGAGCAAGGGTTGCTGGATCTGGCAGAAGAAGCTGCTGTGACTAATGCAGAGTCCAAGGGATCAAGTATCCAGGATGGGATTCTCTCAAAATATTCCATTTGGAGATGGTTGACACTTCAGAATCCTGAGTCTCCTTGGCATCCTGTGGCTAATGGGAATCATGCTGAGCAACAATGAAATGCTAAGGAGGGCAATGTTTGCCACTTGAAGAGGATGGCAGGGGAACTAATGGGGCCCTTCTTCCTTGCCTTTTCATTCTCCACTCTTTGTCCAGGGGAAACACAGGTCAGCTCTCAAATAGCTTCTGGCCTGTGTTCCAGTTCAAGCTCAAGCTCAACACTCCCAAGCCACTCTTGTGGGAGGGACAGGTTTCCGTCAGTGTAGATGCCCCTATTAGATAATTCAGGAAGACACTTATCATTGGATGATAGCTAACTACAAACAGCCCTGAACCCTCCACTAAGTTCTTCGCAAATAATCCACAACATGCTGGGGGGTGATAGCATAGACCTATAACCCCAGAACTGGCAAGTGGAGACAGGAGGACCAGAAGTTCAAGATCATCTTGGCTGTCCTTTATTCCTCCTGTGCAGAGTTCTACAGGAATGCTTTGGACTTCAGCGACTGCCCTCTGCTGCACCCACAGGCACTGCGGCAGTGACATCATTCAGAGATGACATCATTCCTGACCATCATTGAACCTCATAGATGGCCAGAGCCCTGCTCATCTTGACCACTGAGTATACATTTCGTCAAATGAATTTCAGATCAGCCTTAAACAGGGATGTGTTTGGCTCTCATTAACCTGCACCATAATTACTTGAAATCACTTTACAGCGTGCCTACTTCATGATTCCAAGTCGGCCTTTTCCTGTAAGTAATTAAAATGGTTTAATCATCAAGAACCAAGAAAGGAGTGGATGGGGAAAGGCCTGAAGTATCTATTCTAAAAATGAGAGATCATAGTTTTGTAGCATCTCCAACAAAATTAGCCTGTAACTAACAATTCTACACAGCTCCCCAGAAATCTGACTCCCTGAAATGGGCTGCTTTTGATACGACCCACTGCGAAGCACAGCAGGAGCTGCAGTCCTCAGTGTTCACACCACCAAGGTCTTCCCCATCTCCAGGGGACTTTCACTGTCTTCCCCGGAGGTTTTCAATATTAAACTGATGCAGAATGCTTTGGATGTGGCGATTACTATGGTCCCAACAGGAAGCATCCAAAGGCTCATATGCTAAAGACTTGGCTCTGCTGCCCTGGTGAGAGGCTGCAGGATCAACTTGACGTTTGTCCCATTGGTGTGTTAACATTCCCACTGTGGACTGGCCTGCTAGGAGCTGGGACCTTTATGGAGGAAACGAGTCATGTGTCCTTGAAGTTGTGAATACTATCCCAAGATCCTGTTTCCCACCTCTCTCTCTCTGCTTCCCAGCTGCCAAGAGGTAAGCAGCTCCATTCCCACACTCCTCTGCTGCGGTGTCCTGCTTGACAACAGGCTCAGAGACAACAGATCCAAGGGCCCACAAACCAAAACCTGAAACAGTGAAGCAAAATAATTCTTTTCTACATTAAATGCTTTGTCTCAGGTACTTTGTCATAATGACAAAAAAAAAAAACTGACTAGTTCATTTTCAGTAGTCCACAGCTGATTTCTATGGAAATATGTTGACCCAGTACACAGCTTGTCATCAAATGGAGATGGGGAGCAGGGTTTTCAGAAGAGGGGACGACCCCACTAACAGGGTCTGTCTACCACTCTATTCAGATTTGCTGAGAAAAAGAATCCTGGTGAAGGTTTGTCTAGAACAGGTTATACTGTGAACATGTTGTGGAGGTCTGTCTTGTTTGTGTTAATTTACTTGGGAGGAGCCAGCCTAGAAGGGGACAGCGTCATTTCCTGAGCTTGGGTCCTGAATAATCTAAGAGAACCAGAGAATCTAAGAGAACAGAGCAAGCATTTGTTCACTCTCTCTGCTCTTGACTGTGACTGTAACTACAGGCTTCAAGTTCCTGCCTCGACTTCCCCAAAACCATAGGGTGTAACTTGGAATTGCTTTTACATTCCCCCAAACAATGGATTGTAACCTGGAGTTGAAGCCAAACAACCCTTTTCTCCCTAACATTGTTTACTTGGTGTATTTTATCATAGCAGCAGGAAAAGAGGCAAGGGCAGGCACCTGCCATAGGCCAGGTACAGGCACAGGCATTGCCAGTAAGATGGGTCTTGCACATCTCTGTTGAGGCCTGAGAATACAGTTCTGTATTCTGTTGCCTAATTCCTCCAAGAGCACACTCATGGGAGGACTTAGTCATGAGGGAACACTTCATGCCTCAACAAGCCATCTGCAACTCTCAGTATCCTCAGCTGTGTGGCTGAGCATCCAGGTGACAGAGAACTATACACTGCTTCACACCCTAGAGTGCCCAGGAATGAGGGGTATAGGACAAACACCAGGGTGCCAGCATGAACTGGCTCCAAGAGCTACAGCACAGTCTGAGTATCAGGATAGGGACAAAATAGACTATGCATTGTGAAACCTAAAAGAAGACCTGAGCCCATAGCTATATTGATGGGTAAGTGGATTGATGGACAAGTAGAGAAATGGGTGTAGAGGTGAGTGGATGGGTAAGTGGGTTAGTGGATGGGTTAGTGAGTAGGTTAGTGGGCATGTGGGTAAATATGTAGATGATGAATGAGTGGATAGATAGATAGATGAAATGGGTAGGTAGGTGGATATATGAGTGGATAGAAGGATATATAGATGGATGGGTAGACAGATGAGTAGATGGATAGGTGGGTGGATGAATGGATGGATGGGTAGGTAGATAGGTAGATGGGTAGGTGGATGGATAGATAAATAAATGGATGGATACACAGATGAGTAGATAGATGAATAGATGGATGGATGGATACATGGATGGATGGATGGATGGATGGATGGATGGATGGATGGATGGATGGATACAGATGAGTAGATGGAGAGACAGGTAGGTGGATGGACAGACTCAGGAAAGCAGCACCAATATCAGACTGACAATCAGGTCACTGTAAAATAATTTGATTTTATCTGCTGAGGGAAATCTTTGCAGAATAAAACCAAACCTGATCATTGCTATCAACAGACACATTCACCTGGCCACTGTGGCAGAAAGTGCCCCAAGCCCAATGAAGATGGCATGCATCCCAGTCAGTGCCTGCATGTAGTAAGACTCCTCAGGGGAATAGGGAAGAGATCTGATTGCTAAGAGCACCTCTCATGTGCCTTGCTCCTCACCTGTATGTCCTATATGGAAGCCTGGGACCTGGTTTCATGTTCATGTACCACAGAGGGGCAGGTGGACAGCTGTATCACTCGTGGGACTATACTTCTTGGCTATCTCTCTCTGACATTCCTTCTCCATGTACAACACTTGAGCTTTATTTCAGGGAAACCATGGGTACCTTTTCCTGAAAGCAGGTCACCTGGGGTCTGACACAGACTTGAGGTCACAACTTTGTGAGAGGGAAGGGAAGGGAAAACTTCCTTTAAAAAACACACTTGATCTAGCTGGACGTGGTGGCACAGGCCTTTAATCCCAGCACTTAGGGAGGCAGAAGCAGAGGCAGCTTGGTCTACAAAGCAAGTCCAGGACAGCCAAGGCTACACAGAGAAACCTTTTCAAAAGAAAGAAAGGAAAGAAAGGAAGGAAAAGAAGGAAAGGAAGGAAGGAAGGAAGGAAGGAAGGAAGGAAGGAAGGAAGGAAGGAAGGAAGGAAGGAAGGAAGGAAGGAAGGAAGGAAGGAAGGAAACTCCAGATTTGTTTCACAGATCCCAAAACTACCTTCTCTCTCATTTCTTGGTCACCAGGAAGAGGTTTGAGGCTACTCCTGCCATTCTGATGCCATCTGGGGCCTGAAACCAAAGCTTGCACTGGGGTGGACACAGCAGGGAAGGGGACAGGAAAGCTCTGACCTGCCTGCATGCAGCCTAGTTACTTAGATGCATCTAGGATTTTACCAACTGGTACACAAAGACACTAGTGGACTGGAGGCCAACAAGACCTCTGGCCAGCTTCTCCATGTGCTCAGAGGGAAGGTCCATGGGATCCAGTTCCATGGGCTTTGTTGGTTGGATAAGCAAGCACCAATTTCTTACCCACCTCTCTTTTACCCAGCTGCATTACAGAGTCCAGGAGAATGACTTACCTACTTCACAGTGTCTTTAAGACTCACTCCACTGACACTGACTGCTACAAATTTGTTGGGAATATTTTGTGATTCTCATTAAGCCAGAGGAAAAAGATCTCTAGGCCTTCCCTCCTCCTTTCTTCAAGACGCAGATGTATTATCTGGAGCTGCTGTAGCTACAGGGTAGTCATGAGGTAGAGAAAAATTAAAGATTGGCCATTTGGTTCCATTTTCTTCACAGAGAAGAAGACAACCTCCCTCTGGGTTCCAGGCCACAACTGGGTTATATGTTTTCCAATACTGAATATATCTCACACAGACAACTGTACCTACCTAGGAAAGAGTTCACAGTGGGTACACTGCCTTGAGCTAAACCTTAAAAGATACTTAGGAGCCATGGTAAGAGAATCAAAGGGATTCCCTTGAAAACCAGCAGACAAAGCAGCATGTGGCTGTGCAGAGAAGTCTGCAGGGGGCCTGTGCAGAGGAGCCAGCACGGGCCAGGTACCACTTAACCACTCACAGGGTCTTTATAGAAGAATGGAGCCAAGTGACCAGGCAAGTAAGGTCTCAGACTTAAGTGAGAGGCAAAGAACACCACAGAGGACCAGACAAGATATATGAAGCTAACATAAACAGGATGGAACAGCATAGGCTGGGAGAATCCCTGGATTCTCAGATCCTCCACACAGGAGGATCCAGGCCTGAACCACACAGTGGCACTTACCAGGATAAGCACAGCTTCTTTTCTAGCCATGAGTCTCTGAAAACCATCAAGAACACCACATAGAGCAGCAAGTAGTACATGAAGCCAGACTCTAAGAACTGCCCATGGGAATCTTATGAAAGAAGGGGAAGACAGAAAGACCTAGAGGGGACAGGAGCTCCACAAGGAGAGCAACAGAACCAAAAATCTGGTCCCAGGAGTCTTTTCTGTGCCTGATACTCCAATCAAGGGCTATTCATGGATATAACCTAGAACCCCTACACAGATGTAGTCCATGGCAGCTCAGTGTCCAAGTGGGTTCCCTAGTAAGGGGAACAGGTGCTATCTCTGACATGAACTCAGTGGCTGGCTCTTTGATCACCTCCCTCTGAGGGGGGAGCAGCCTTACCAGCCACAGAGGAAGACAATGCAGACAGTCCTGATAAGACCTGATAGGCCAGGGTCAGATGGAAGGAGAAGAGGAACTCACCTACCAGTAAACTGGGGGAGGGGCATGGGAGAAGAAGGGGGAGGAGGGATGGGATTGGGAAGGGATGAGGGAGGGGGCTACAGCTGGGATACAAAGCAAATAAATTGTAATAAATTAAAATTTAAATTAAAAAAATTTAAAAAGAACATCAAGACCACATCAAGCAAGAACAATGGCACGAGGAGGCTGAGCACAGGTGGTAGTAACAGGAGAGCATGCCAGTGGGCCACAAAGGCATGGTGACAAAGATGGGCATCTGAGCAGACTCACCCTGACACATACCTATGTGCCAACTACTGTGTTCATCCAACCTGGATGAAAACATAGCACCCAGTATTTTTCAGGCAAGGTACCCTTTCTGAATACAAGATTTAAAATATCCTTGATGAGAAAATGAAGGTTTTCCTAGTGGCTATAAGGTGATGGGTGATAGGTGAAGGGCACCAGGCACTGTGTGCTTCCACAAGTGTCAGCTCGGCTCAGACAGAATCAGACAAGGCAGTGAGCAAAAAGAGTTTTAAGAACATTTCAGGTGAGGAGAAGAAAGCTCAGAGGCGCATTCTCTCAGGGGCAGAACAGAGCCAGAAAAAAAGCCAATATCAGCGATGGTGCTCCCATGGCACGCTGGGGTATGGCCCCGAACTCAGGGGTCCACCTGTCTCTGCCACCCGAGTGCTGGGATTAAAGGTGTGCACCCCATACCTGGCTAGAAAGTTAACTTGTAACCCTCCCACTCAGGAGGTAGAGGCAAAAGCTCATGTGGAGCTTCACTGAAGGTTTGTATCCGTGACAGACACCCAGAGAGGGCTGAGTGATACCATCCTGGAATGCCACAGGGCTCGGAGGGGAGCCCAGGCCCCTCCACAGCAAGGTCTAATATCTATAATAACAGATGAATGGTGTGTTCAAGACACCATGGGGGACGCTGGAACTGCACACTTCTGCTCCACAGCAAAATGTCACGCTGCAACTGCCTCTTTTCAGCCTTCAGACAAACCTTTCTGGGATTCGGAAGTTCCTCCGTGAGATCTGTGTGTGGCTGAAGACCCACGGGACCTGGTTCACGGTGGTGCAACAGTGCATGGCCTGGATAGCCTGAGGCACTGAAGGGCCCTGACTGTAGCTACAGGGGAGTGAGCAATGACACTTGGGAGGAGAGAAACACCTCAGTTCCTGAAGAGCTGGTCAGCCCCCAGCTATAAGCAGGAGATGGCCAGGCCTGGGCATGTTCCATACTGGACTAGAAATCAGCAAGGACCCATCTGTCCACAGCTCTACCACACAACGGGCATGGAGCGCGACAGCTACAGAAAGCCACTGCTCTCAGTTCTGTAAGCGACTGTCCTGAGTCCTGAGGTCAAGCTTAAGTAGGTTATGAGCTATGAAACTGGGGGATAGGAGTAGGAGGTAAGAGGGATATGGGAGAATTGGAGAGGAAAAGGGGGAGGGGGGAGCTGATATTTTCATATTTCATTGCATACATCAAAATAATATAAGAACAATATAATAAAAATAAAATAAAGAACAACTTTTTAAAACTGAAGTCATGAGGCAGAAGGCCAGCTGCAGAAGCAGGACTCTTCTGAAGGGCCCTGCACGTGAGTAGCCTGAAAGTTTGCCCCACACCCTGCCCACCACCTCACCTGACAATGGGCAGCTTGGTAAAGGGCACGGGAGGCAGCGTGAGGCCATCTGGGAGGGTGATGGGCTCCATCGTCCCAGGACACTTGGCCGTGTAGTTCTCCAGGCTTTGAGTCACATCTTTCTTTTCTGAGGATAAAACAAAACAGACCGCAGGGTCAGTAGACAAAGCTGAAATGGGTGGCTGCTATTTGGCTTGATCTGGTCGATCCAGGCAGGTCCAGGGAGGCTCCCGTCAGAAGTGAGGGAGCAGAGGCAGTCCCTCAAGAAACATCAGCAGCTGCCGCTGTGAATATAGAGGGAGCTGAACTATGACCCTCCACGATGCATCTGGCACCAGGGAAATACAGCCTGACCAAGAGCCATAAAGCCAGTGGGCGGGGCCAAAGCCCCTTGCATTTTGAATGGTGTTTCTCAGCAATTACTCAGCACCAAGCACCACGCAAGGACTATTCCCCCCAGAGCCTATGCTGCAGTTTGTCCATTTGGTGGCTATAGAAGCAAACAGCCACAAACCAATGTCTCAGAAGCTGCCAGTGGGCTTTGCACAAACACTGTTACACACACACACACACACACACATCCCTTGTCACTGGGGAAGGAAAAGAGGACACAGGTGGTGGTGATGTTTAGATATTAGACACAAAAGACTCTCAAACGGGGCGCAGATGGTCTCTTCCCAGTATTGCATATGAAGTCTGACGAGAGGAGAAAGCAGCTTGTTAGGGGTCCAGCATTTAACCCTACACCTGTGATTTTTCTCACTACAGTGTTTTAAAGACTTAAGAGAAGGTGGGCAGAAGAGAAAGGAGCTCATGCCTTATGAGAAGTCTTTCCTCTTAAAACTGCCAGAGAAAGTCGATCAGATCAGAAGGGATGGGCATGGGTTCAAGTCAAGAACTGGGCCTTCCCCAGCCACTGTGCAACTCTGTCAGGAAGCACGCCTCCTCCGGAGCCTAGTTGCCCTAGAGTAAAAGCAATGACTCCTTCTTACAAAAGTGTGTGAGCTCCCTGGGGACAAGATGACATGCTCCCCTGGAAGCACCCTGCAGACGCCAGCACAGGGCACACCTTCACTGTGGCTGCAATGGGAGAAACACAAGACGGTGGGCAGACTGTGCCACTCAGGCTGGGGACCATGAGTCCTAAAGTCCAGGCAAGGACTGCCCTGTTAGTAGAACCCCATCTAGATGCTCTCTGTGGGAAGCAGACACGAGAAGGATCACTTCTGCATTCATCCTCAAAGGGAGAAAAAAAGAAGAAGCCTGCAGGTCTGGAGAGATGGTGCAGTGTTTAAGAGCGCTAGCTGCTTCTCCTGAGGACCCGAGTAGAGTTCCCAGCATCCACGGCAGGCGGCTCACAACCACCTGTGAGTCCAGCTCCAGAGGATCCAACACCCTCTTTTGAACTCCACTGACACCCACATACATGTGCTACAAACACATATACTCAGAAACAGAAATGAAAGTTTTAAAAATGAAAACGTTCTTTAAACAATCAAATAACCTTCAACTTACAGTCTTCCAAAGAGCTCAAGGACCCCAAGCAGATCTCCTCATTTGCCCCATGTTGGGAACAAAGCCTGGCTTAGGAGCATTAGTACCAATTGGCCCTTTGCCACTCGGCAAACAATTCTCAAGTAGAGAAAGAAATGCCTTTCCCCGATGCCCATGGAGTCCCAGTGTCTGACAGTGCACACGTGCACTGCCTCATGATGAGCGAAGGTGTGTCACTCGCTGAGCCTTTCCATCAGGGTCCCTGCTACTTGCTTCAGGTCAACATATTCCTGTAGGGGCCTTCCTAAGGGGGGACCCCCAATATTCATGGGTTCCCTTGGCTACAGCAGAGCAGTGCTCTCTTTCAGGGCCTGGTGACACCCTGTCACATATGCTTTCCTTTTCAGCCACTGCTATGTGTAGGAAACCATCTGAAATACACTGACATCAGAAATCCCTTTGGGGAGGTGTCAGGTCTTAAGGTCATGGGGAAGGGAGATGCCTTCTCAAGTCCCACACAAGAGCCAAGAGGTAAGGCTTGGCCATAGGTGCCCCATGAGACTACAATGTGGAGAGCTCAAAGCCCAGTGGCACCTAGCATCTGCCACATGAGCCAAGCTTCAGGGTGATAAATCCTAACTCTTTCAGAGCCCACAGTGGGGAGTGGGGGCTCATAATGCCTTCACTTCTCTCACTCAAAAATCAACATATATCATTTTGTTTTGACCAGGAGTTTCAGCACTGATGCCAGTCAAATGAAGGACACCTAATATCCTTAAGAGCTATTTTCCACCCCCCAGAAATTAAAGAATTTATACAGGTGAAAGAACATTTTTTAATGAAAATTAGCCAGCACCTAATTATAATATTCCTCATGAGAGGAAAACATGATCGCCAAACTTTTTCATTTTCGGGCCACTGGGCATTTCCATAGCGAAGACTGCTGTGAAGATGCGATTTCACATCTGATTCTTGTTCTTCCTAAGTAATTACCTGAGACAGCCACGTCTGCATTTGACAGGTCAGCTATAGAGTTTTTAGCAAGGAATGGAGAGCAAGAAAGATGTCCATCTTTTTCCCAAGTCTGAGAAGGGGGGTGGGGGACTAAGAAAGATGGAGGGGAAGGTGTGGATGCAGCTGACACACCTTGAAATCTCACTTTTGAGTCAAGTTCAGAGGAATATCAATGGTGCTTCGGCTAATGCCATGGTGAGGGTAGAGAGAAAAGCAAACTCCACCGCACTGCTGATGGGCCTCCAGACTGGCATGGTACCACAGAAAACAACATGGTTCCTCTTAAAACACACACACACACACACAGAGACACATGCACATGAGACCCTCCTGTGGGCGGACAACCCTCAGAAATGAAGTCAGCAACCTAAAGGTGGGGACTGTAGATGTAGAGAATATGGTGTGGATAAAAAAGTACACTGAGGGGGCTGGAGAGATGGCTCAGAGGTTAAGAGCACTGGCTGCTCTTCCAGAGGTCATGAGTTCAATTCCCAGCAACCACATGGTGGCTCACAACCATCTAAAATGAAATTTGGTGCCCTCTTCTGTTGTGCAGGTGTGCATACAAAACACACATTGTATACATAATAAATAAATCTTTAAAAAAAAAAAAGTACACTGAGGCAGGACTGAGAGGTTCCGCAAGGACCGGAATTTAGATTCCTAACACCATGTCAGGTGGTTCACGACACCTGGAACTCTAAGTCCAGAGAATCCAATTCCCTCTTCTGGCCTGTACATGAGCACTGTACATGCATGACATACACTCATACAGATGCACATGTAAATGCATTCAAAATCTTTAAAAAATAAACAGGGATGGCAGAGTACTCCTGTAATTCTGGCACTGGGGAGATGGTTATGTGAGGATCCCTAGGGCTTTAGCAGCCAACCAGTCAGACAGCTCCAGACTCAGTGAGATTTCCTACACCCAAAAATGAATAAGGTGGGAAACAACGTAAACCTTTAGCCTCTGAATACACACACATACAAGTGCACGCACACCCATGTATCCATACATACACCACACACACTAAATAAGTAAGCAAATAATTGACTAATAAAAGCACACTGGAATACTATTTGGTTTTAAAAAGGACAATCTCCATGTGCTAAAATATGGGTGGACCTGGACATTATGCTGAGTGAAACAAGACAGAAACACTAGGGAAATGCTGCATAGTTGAGGGGGAAAGAATGACTCCGTAGTTCTACCCTTGGGGGTGGGGAGGGCATGAAGGTCGAAGGGATGAAAAGGCAAGCATGACAAAGAGTATGGTGAGCCAGGGCACCCACGAGGAGGGAATTAAAATGGCATATTTTAATTGTTTTAACGGTTCTGTCTCAAGAAAAGTCAGTATGTAAATTGGCAGATATATTCATCTGCTTCACACCATTTTACTGTCTACGGCATCCCTTAGCACCTGCTGTAAGCCTCAAATATAAACAGTGAAGAAATAAAGGGGACATTTCATAATTCTCCTAAAGTTGGCAGTTTTATCATCCCTTTGTTAAAATAATTAAAATCAATAAGAACATACAAGAGGTTGATGAAGCAGCAAACATCACTGACATGACATTTATGGACCACTACTGCCATCACTGGAGAGTCAGCACCGTGGGCAGTTCACTGAGGCGCACCACACATCCTGCCATAAACAAGTCTCAGTAAATTTTAAAAGGCTGAAATCGTACTGAGTTTATTCTCTAACCATAACAATATTGAAACAGGAATCCAGAACAGCAGAGCTTTAAGTCCCTAAATGCCCAAGTCAAGCAGAATTCCTGTGCAAACCCACAACAAGCACACACTCCAGCATGCTCACACATACACACAAGACACACATACTTCCACAGGCATTTAAACACTCACAAGACACACTCCCATAGACACATAAACACACAAGACTCACACACATATGCATACACACTCCCATGGGCACACACACAAACACGCACACCCATAAGACACACACATCCACTTTCAGATGAAACAGAAGCAGCATTTTTAAAATCCTCTATTGGATGGAAATAGAAGCACAATGGGGTGGTTTGCATGAGTGTCAATGGGGGTTGGCTCTGTGTCTCTGTGTCTCTTGGCTCTGTTTCTGTGGTTCGGGATATAAAGCTGCTTCTCCAGCACCATGCCTGTCTGCTTCCCACCATGATAATCATGGGCAAACCCTCTCAAATTGTAAGCAGGCCTCCAATTCAATGTTCTCTTTTATAAGAATTGTCTTGGTTGTGGTGTCTCTTCATAGCAATAGAACAGTGACTAAGACACACACCATGTAAAATTCAAGATGCCTGGAAGCTCCTTAGCAGAAACTGCATAGCAAAATCACACATTGGAGAAAGACAGCATCCTCATGAAATGGTGTTGGAAAACTGGATATCTATGTGAACCAGAATGAAACTTGCTTCTTCTCTCTCCCCTGCACATAAGCCATTTCCAAATGGATCAGAGATCTCAATGTTAGACCTGAAACTCTGAAACTTCTAGAAGAGTGCAGAAGGAGTACACTTCAGGATACATGCTCAGGTAAAGGCTTTCTGAATAGACATCCAGTTGCCCAGGAAACAGGACCAACAATCCACAAGTGGGACTCAGGAAATTAAAAGGCTGTGCTGCAATGGAAACTTCATCAAATGAAGAGGCGGTCTAGAAAACGGGAAAGCTGCGCCAGCTGCACACCAGCAGAGGCTTAGTGCTGGAATATACAAGGCACTAAAAGCTAAACAAGAAAACAAACCACCCAATTCAACAGTGGGCTGTGGGATTAAACAGTCCCTGGAGAAAGAAATACAATCGGGTTAAAAAAATATTTTGTTAAGTGTTCACGGTCCTTAGCCATCGGGGTGGGTGCAAATTAAAACTACTTTGAGATTTGATCTTACCACAGTGAGAATGGTCAGGGTTAAGAAAACAAAAGACGAGAGACACTGCAGAAGATGCAGCGAACAAGGAACCCTGGCTTGCTGGGAGCGGGAGTGCGGACTGCTACAGTTGCTATGGAAACTGGTGTGGCCGTTTCTAAAAAAAAAAAAACAAAACAATGCACAATGGAATTTTATTCACTTATAGAGAAAAGTGATATTGTGAAATCTTGAGGTAAGTGGGTGGAACCGGAAGGCAGCACACTTATCAAGTTAACTCGGACCCAGATAAACAAGGATCACCTGCTCTCGCTCATAAGTGGCTCTTAGCATTAAACCTGTAGAAGCCAGGAAAGAGCTGTTGGTGGAGGGGGGAAAGACAGATCTTAAAGGAGTGGGACAGCGGAGGATGATATGAAAGAGAAGAAGAAGAATGAGAAGGGAGGTTCAGGTGGAGAGAGGGATGAGAAGGTAGGACAAAGGAGGGAGTGGCAAAGCAGTAACTATCACTTAGGAGGTTTAAAAGGCTACATGGAAATGTACTGTTCCAAAAGCTTCAAGGATGGATGGATGGATGGATGGATGGACGGATGGATGGATGGATGGATGGACGGACGGACTGGCACTGCCCTGCACAGGTAACAACCTCCATCCAAAAGACAGAGCTTGCCAAACAAAAGCACCAGCACCTGTTGTGAGAGTAAATTACTTTTCTTCGACCTATTGATCAGGGTATCCCAGAAAGGCCCAAAACAATACAAGCTATCATCATTGTTCCTGGTTACCCACCAGAATCTGAGATTAAGACTTGACTGTGAAGACACTACACACTCTGGCCACTCCGACAAGAAGAAATTAAGATTGTACTGACCAGGAAGTTTCTTTCTTGTTGGCTAGCTTTCATAGTACTAGACAGTGCCATGTAGGCCGCTGGGCAGCAAAGTCACCAATAGTCTTGACCGCTATGCACCTGTGAGCTACAATAAAGACCCAAGTGGCAAGATATTCCCATGGGTACAAGAGCGGCAAGACTGACTTGACACTTTCCGGTTAGATTAAAGGAGGAAACGTGGCTGGCACAGTACTTCTGGCCAAGAAGCCATGGCTAGAGAGCTCACAGCCCCCAGAGTGAACCTACTACTGTTACTCTGTTGAATACACATGTTCAGACTGCCTTCTAAAGCTTCATATCACGAAGATTAATGTAGCATTCCATCCTTGTCTCAGTCACTGTTCTGCTGCTGTGAAGAGCCACCATGACCAAGGCAACTCTTATGAAAAAAAAAAAAAAGCATTTAATTGAAAGCTTGCTTACAGTTTCAGAGGTTTAGTTCATTATCACCCTGGCATGAAGCATGGCAGCGTGCAGGCAGGCGTGGGAGCAGTAGCTGAGAGCTACATCTGAGTCCGCGGGCAGAGAGACCCTGGGCCTGATGTGGAACTCTGAAACCTCAAAGCCTATCCCTAGTGACACACTTCCTCCCAACAAGGTTAGACCTACTCCAATAATGCCATACCTCCTAATCCTTCTAATCCTCAAATGGTGCTACTCTCTGACAACTAAGCATTCAAATATATGAGCCTATGGGAGGGTCATTCTTCTTCAAACCACTATAGTCCTCACCAGAGAAGCTTCTATAAGTGGGTGATTGACAGTTAATGCAAAAACTCACAACTGGGCAGAGCACAAAGAATAAGAGTCAATGGCTTGCTCAGCCACAAATGGGACGTCTATGTTACAGCTACACATACCAAGGCCTGAGTGCCAGCAGAAAGGGGTAGGAAGACTGTAAGGGTCACAGGTCAGGGGGGACCAGAGTAAAACAGTGACTTCAGGGTATGACAGGCCCACTTCACTCATGAACTCACAGCAGCTGTGTACACCTACATAATGTCAAGTCAATCAGTTTCTTCATGGATCGGGGAAGGCCTAATAAATACCCAGCCCTGAGGAGCCAGTGTCAATTGATGGCTTCAGGGGAAGGGATAATCTGTTTTAAGGATTTGGTCCTTAGTAAGTAGACCACAATTCGAGGGGCTGGCCCCACACCCATGAGTATAAGTACTCATATACATATTGGACTCAATGGGTGATTTAAAAACACACACACAAAGGACAGGAAGTTAGGGGATTAAGGAGTGGAGAGGAGAAGAATAAATATAATCAAAATACTATAATATTATGAAAGAATTAATTAAATATTACATTTTTAAATGAGCCATAGGGAAAAATAAGAGTCCAAAATCAACTAACTACCCACTGGAAAATTCAGGAAGTAAATAAAAGTATATTCAAACTAAATTCAGAGAAAATAATCAATGAATTGTAAAATAAGGAGATCAACATCAAAGTCAGTTTCTTGCCACCAAGTCTGATAATGACCTAGGCTAAATCCCTGGAGCCAACATGATAGAAGGAGAAAACTGGTTCCACAAAGCTGCTCTCTGACCTCTACATGCATGCCATAGCATGAAGGCATGTGCATATGTACAAACAATTAATTGGTTGATTAATTAATTAATGTAAAAAAGTTGGTTTGTGAAATTAATAATAAACCTTTAGGAGAGAAACTCAAATCAGCTCCCCAGAAATAAGGGATGAATGGACGAATGGACAGACAGGCAGAGAGACAGATAGACAAACAGACAACACACACACAGAGTCTCAATCCATAGTCCCGATTGTCCCTAAATTCACAATCCTCCTGCCTCAGCTTAAGAAAATGCCACTACCCCTGACTTAAACAACCTACATGGCAAGAGAAAAGGACTCAGCTTTTCTCCCCTCTGCAGCAGGACAGGCCACCTTTAAAGAAGGAAAAAGTCACCCATCACCATGACAAAGATTAATAATACAACAGCCAGCGAGGCACCTAAGACCTGTCAGGAAACAAGAAAACAAGCCTTTTTCTAACAGAATGCTGATGAGATCAGATAAACATGCGTGGAGCCATGTGAACTGCCTCCCACGGACATCTCTATACATCTGCTTTTCACTTATCTACATGGCGACAGGCTGGAGTCCCTGATAAGCAAGCCCTAAAGCTACCAAGAGATTCAATATTCTTCTATGTTCCTTTCAAGTATACAAACTCATTCCACCAAAATGAAAGGCAATTATGTTAAGCTGTCAGCTTATTACATAATTATCCATTTAAACTGCTACCTAGGAAAACTTTTAAGCTCTCCAGTGGTTCAAATATAGCACCGGATAGGAGAAAATGCCTGACAAAGACTCAGTAAATAACCAGAATCTGCACATCTGCCATGAAGTGCTGGTCAGAGTAAAAACACAGTACTGTGATAAAATGTAAACTGAGTCAAGTATGTACAGCAGCAATTATGAAAGGTTTTTAATAACACAGTTATGTTATATTTAAGTCAGGTGTGGTGGCTGACTCCAACAGGCTCCAACTTGGTCCCCAGATAGTGGCTATTTGGGGACATGAAAGTCCTAGAATGTGGAGCCTTGGGGAAGGAAGCAAAGTTCATAGCCTTGCCCATGCCAAGTTTCAGCTCTGTTTCCTATGAGCGGCTGACATGCAATGTCTCTGCTTCCTGCTTCTATCACAATGCCAGGCACTGCTGAACACCTGGCACACATCTCTGTCTCCCTGGCCCCACACTGTCAAAAGTGAAGATCACTGTCTCTGTTGGAGCAAGGCTGAGGAAAGCCACAGCTACTCCTGACCTATGGGGGAGGAAATTAAGTGTGAAAAGCTCCTCCCAAGTCCACGTGCCTTCCACCTCTTGTCACTAATGTGTGTGGCACGCTCTCTTCCTTCCCACTATTCCACACATCAGTCAGCATCCAGTCAGTACTGAGCACTGTCCCACTTCACATTATTCAAATGTGTTCGGGATCTTTGTGAACAGCACACTATCCTGCCATCTCTGTCTCATTATGTGCCTGGTAGAGTCTCACTTCATACTGTTTAAGACACAATTTGAGGAAAGGCAATGTAAAAATAGCTTAGTTCCGCATGTATCGACCACTTCCTGGGTAAAAACACTGCCAAATGTGGTAAGTTGAAAGGTCCCCAGAAAGCCCACCACCTCGTGAGGAAATCAAATGAGACATAACAACATGATGAGAAGTAACAAAGACACGGACATGGAGAGGAAGACACTACTGGGTTCTTAGTTAACAAAGGAAGGACAAGAGCTGGGCCTACTGCCACAGGAGTAGCAGCGTGTAATCAACACAATATGCTTTGAGAATCAAAGACTGCCCAAGATACATACAGTGTCCAAGGGATGGCTGGGAACATACGAAATTAAGCTACAATGATGGTCTGAGTCATAAATGTCTTTGAGATGGGGTGTTCGATGGGTGAGGGGCTGTTGCTGTAGCTTCCAGGCAGCGTGCTAGGCTCACATGCCAAGGAGATGGCTCCAGCTTCATTGTGAACAATGACTAGAAGGAGCAGATCCAGGGGATGGGAGATGATGTTAAGAGGCCACTGCTCTGATCCAAGGAACAGAGCTGGAGGACTCTAACCCAGGGCTATGACCTTAAAGCAGAGAAGAGGCATCTCAGAGGACAGAGACTGGGGCATCAGAATGACCATACCACGCCAACAGAAGATGCAGAAGAACAGGACAAGGTGACTCCAAGAAGTTTAAGCTTCCAAGAACAGAAAAATGATATGCCACCCTTGACGAAAACCAGAAACACAGGATGAAAAGATAAGGCGCTGGGAGATGGACAGCCTTCAGCTGGAAGCTGACACTCAAAAAAAACACCATCTACCTCTGCAAAAATGTAAGCAATTTTTTTGTTTGTTTTAAATCACAAAGTATATTTTGAGCAGACTAGGAGCTCCACTCTTAAAACCCCACCATAAATCTTCAAAGATGTTTTTAATTTATGCCGCAATTGACCTTTTCTGTAATTACCGTTTTTAATAAGCTTTTCTTCATAACAAACCATTGTCTTTGATGTATAACTCATTTTGTGATGTTCCTTGAATCAAAACTTCTCTTGCAGCTGCTTGGTTTCTTCCCCAAGGTGACACAGGTGAACTAAAAATGACAGCCCTGAGTCACATCCTGGAGGGCACTCAGCATCTCTGACGGCCGTTTTAATTTTAAGACAAGAAGACCACAAGCTACAACAGACTGTCCAGTAGACACTTCTCAACAGCCAGGCCACCCAGCCTCAGCTATGCCGTTCTGTAGCTCAGCAGAGTGGAGAAGGAGCTGAGACCTCTCCATTCAAGTCCCTTCCTCCTCCTTCCTTCTCCCTTCTTCCCTTCCCCTTCTCCCTCTCTCCCTTCCTGTCCTTCCCCTTCCCTCCCCCCATCATGCTCTCCCCTCTCCCCCGACTCCATACTCCTCTTCCTCTTCCCCCCTTCCTCGCCCCTCTGCCTCAGCTTCCACCTTATAAAAGAGGCCTCTCAGTAGCTGCTGGCCTCAACTGTGAGAGCTGACATGGCCCATGAGCGTGAGGGTGCACACAAAGAGAATTGGACAGCTACACACAGGCACTCTTCAAACACTGAGACCCTGGCAAGGAAAGGGCAGTCACCTTCTCTCTGCTGCACATGAGGAAAGACAGAGGGGTTTGTCAATAGAAAAATATGCGGCAGGTGAAAAGGATGAATCCTCATGCCCAGCTGCTTGGAGGCAAGTCAGGGCTGAGCATTTGGGTGTATGGTAAGAATCCATCCATGGTGGCACTCATGCTATGAACTTGGTCAGCAGAATGCGCAGCATCCAAGTGGATGGAGTCGGATCATGAAGCACAGAGTAAGTCATTACCACTCAAAACACTGGGTCACCTCAGGTGGCAGGGCTAGTCTCTGCTGCCACCCCAGATGTCCACTCTGCTCCTGGGTTCACTTCCATCTTTGCGGCTTCTGGGGGGTCGGTGCCCTCGCAACATGCACTCTCTCTGCTCTGACCTGCAGTGGTGCTGTGATGGGAACGAAGGTGACACATGACCACAGCCTCCACACCGCCAACTCTAAACAGGGTTGGTCTATTCATCGGAGCCCACAAAAACACTGTGCTCTGGACTGAACACACAAACTCACAAGTCCCTGGATTTTTGTGGCCTCTTATGCCACTAAAAGCTCCCTGGAAAGGGACAAAATGTTAGGAGAGCCCCTGGATAACAATGGGTAGGGAGGAACAGATATATGTTCAAGTGTGGGCACTGGGAGCCAGTCAGGTTCACTCCTCAGTTGTGGGACACTTTTCCCTATCAGCCTTCTGTGGAGACTGGCATTTCTTATGTGCCATGCCCCTTAGGGCTGCAGTTGGACAAGTGGCCCAAGGCCAGCACACAAGCGGTGCTGCAGTCTGTAGCCCAGCACAGGTGTTCCGGAAGCCCTGGCAGGAACAGGGAGCCACCTGGGAACTAAAGGCAAGTCTTCCCCTCTGGAAAAGGCTGTCAGTACAGGCAGCCAGGAAATGAAGCCTAAGCTTTCTAAAGAAATACGCTCTGTGTGCTTTTTACCAGCTAAAAATCGATACCTACTACTTAGAAATCAATAAACACTATTAATTTTAAGTTACTGTGATCCCCTTTTATAATAATATCCAAATGAGCCTAAGCTATACCTCTTTTCTCTCTGAGATCACTGAAGCAGCTGATCAGCAACAGCTGATAGCCTCATGACCCAAGCTAACTGCATTCTGCCAGGATGTCCTAGGTGAGTATAAAGCCAACAAGACAGGGGCCCTGGTCACCAAAGCTGCTGGGCCGCCATGTCCACGCCACAGCCACTTTAAACCTGGCAACAAGACAGCATGTGACACCCTAAGCTACACTAGCCTCTTTTGGGGGCATGAAAACCAGTCTGGCGGGTAGTGACTAGCACCCCAAGAATGAATGGGATGACATAGGCTGGGACAGCAAGGACAAACTAGAACAGGAAAAAGACAGATCATGCTATGGATTGAATCCTTATGAGGACTAGCCCCCAAAAGTGCTAAGATGAATGCTTTTAAAAGAAAGTAGGTTGGAGGTCTGGGGAGACGGCTCAGTTGGTAAAGAGCTTGTCACACAAACATAGGGACCCGAATCCAATCCTCAGCCTCCACATAAAAAAGCTGGGGGTAGTGGTGTGGACTCTTAGTCAGGGCTGGGGAGGCAGAGACATGTGAGCCCCTCGCTCACTGGCCAGCAGACCAGGACTAATTGGAGGGGCTGGAGTGGCTCAGCAGTTAAGAACACACTCTTCTCTTGAAGAGGACCCAAGTTCCATTCCCAGCACCCACATCAGGTAGCTCTCAACCACTGCAACGAATGCTTCAGGGGATCCAAACCTACTTCTCGCCTCTGTAGCCACTGCACTTGAGTATACATATCCACACACGAAAGTACATATAAATTAAAAATAAAATAATTTTTTTTAAAGAGACTAATTGGCAAAGCCCAAGTATCACTAAAAGACTCTGCCTCAAAAATCACAGTGGCTAGTTCCTGAGGAGTGACACCCAAGGTTGACCTCAGACTACCACAAGCATGCATGTACACACACATTCATTTGGACATGTGCGCATGAGCAAGCATGCATGCACACTAAAAAAAGAAAAAGAAAATCAGTCAGTTGAAGATTTAAAGATGAGAGTCAGGAAAAGCTAAAAATAAAGGCTCTCCATCTGTTCCCACCTGTGAAAATCCTGCACAGACACCGGCTTTGTGGTGACACCCGTATCTGGCATCCTTGGCTGGGTAGGTCTTTGGGCTGGAGGACCATGTGTCACTGTCAGGGGTTAGTACAGGCCGCAGTGCTTCTGAAGCACTGGGTGCCAGAAGCACTGGATACCACCCATCTGCAACACTCTGACAATTCTCCAGCTGAACTGACGCTGGCTTTTGGATTCTGCAGTCTGTAATCAGACTTGGGAGAGCAGGGAAATGCGATAGGCAGAAGAGCAGGGGAAACGTCACCTGCCAACTGCAAAGACCACAGCCCACACACTCTCCCATGAAGATCGAGCTTCCTTCCCTCTCTTCGTTAGGATTCTACTGATGTGAAAAAGACCATGACCAAAGGTAATTTGGGGAGGAAATGGTTTATTTTACCTTACAGTCGTCCATCAGGATGAGAAAGCCCAGGCAAGAGCTCAAAGAAGAACCTGGAGGTGGGAACTGCTTACTGGCTGGTTCCCCATGGATTGCCTAGTCTGGACCAACTGTCCAAGGAGTGATACCGCCCACAGTGGACTGGGCCTTCCCACATCAATCACTGAACAAGACAACACCCCTTAACACCTACCGGCCAGTTGGATTGAGGGATTTTCTCAGCTAAGTTTTCCTCTTCCCAAATAACTCGAGCTTGTGTCAAGTTGACTAAAAAAGGAAACAAACAAATAAAACCCCTCCCTATATACTCAGCATCTCCTCCTACGTCACTCACTGACCCCATGAGGAACATGGACAGCCACGGACCAGGGAGCCGGAAGATTGAGCAGTCTGAGAGCAGCGCGTATCACCACACTCTCCTGGAGGTCAGAAACAGACCTAACTGCCAGCACCTGGCTCCTGTTGCCCCTTTGCTCACAGCACAGAGTGTACACACTCACTCCAGCCCTCACATCTGAATAATGACTAGAGGGACATTTCCTCACGTTCTGATGAGGAAACAAAGCCAGAAAGAAAAAAAAAAAAAAAGAAGGGCATCTGATTTAACAAGTGCTTCCTGAGCTAGATCAACCACATTGGGCTGTCTGGGGATTTCAACCGTCTGGAGTTCACACAGAGTTCAGACACGGAGAATCATTCCTGTACGCAACAAGGCAATGCCCATTATCTCTTATATTGCCCTTTTTGTTACTGCTAGGCAGGGTAATTCTCTGGCAGAAAGGTAGGATCCTAGAAGGATGTTCTGGGTGAGAAGCGGCCAGCCCCTCTCCCCCCCACACACACCGCCACCTGCACTGTGGGAAGCCTGGACACATACACAGGAGCTAGAAGTGGAAGAGCAGCTGCTCCAGCTGGCTTGGGCCGGCCTGAGAACACTCCAGAACAGGCAGCACCTGCATGTGATTTCTGGAGCCCCGGGAAACGCTCAACTTCAGCTTCCTGTTGGTTTGAGCTGAAAACTGGCTTACAGTCTGTTGAGGAGACCTCAGGATGCCAGAGCGCTCTTAGGATGGCTTGCCATGTTCTACACCTAGACCTGAGAGAGTCTGAGACACGGGACGTATAACCCAGAGGGTGGACCAGGTTACAGCACCAGGGGACGGTGTTCTGTGCTGCCGGGCACATACCTCGGCAGCCCCTATCCCACAGAGACCGGCCCCTTCCGGAAGGCACAGGAGGCCCTTTCAACACCACCCTGGAATACTCTTTTAGTTCACCTAGAACTTGATAATTTATAGTTCCCTGTCACTGGTAAAAACCACTAAAACATTTGAGATTTTTGACGTCCCGGTAGTTTTTCTTCGCCTCAGTATTTTGCACTTCTGCTTTCCCTGCTAAGAATGTACTTTATTAGAAGATACCTATTACGTTGTACTACATGGCATTTATCTCTTCAACCCAGAAATCATGGGACGTTCGTGCCCCACTCCCACCAACCTTCTGCATGGTTCTGTTCAGTTCCTTCTGCCTGTTTCTGAACAGACAAGGGGGGGGGGGGAATTGTCAATTGTGATAGAAACAAATTATAGCCCTTGACTGAAGAACTCCCACCGGGATCCTTTACAATTCATCCGCACGTCTCCCTTTCTCCCCTACCCAGGTGAAAATTAAAATACAGCAAATTAAAACTTTCGAATAATCCATATACATTGTACATGGAGAAAAATGCGAGGGTGGGGAGCAGCACGTGCTGGGAACAGCGCCTGCTGTGATAACAGTGTGAAAGTCTTGCTCTTTGTGTCCGGCCACAGTTCACACTGCAGATTGCCAGATGGAGCTAAGGGAAAACATCCCTGTGGGAAGTCGGAACTGGACCAAAGCATGGCGTGTGCTGCTCCAATCCACACTCCTGCTTGCAGACTTCAGGACACCGCGAAGGGCTTGCAGGTGCTCTGGTCACATTATTTCCTACCCTCAAACTCAGATACCAAAATGTTGCAAAGCAATACATTCCTACTTCGACACTACAAAAATTAAAATAGATAAAATTAAAATGCCCAGAATCATAAGAGATGAAGAGAAAAAGACATTGTTCACAAAGCTACTCTGGATCCAGGCACATAGAGGTGGGAGACAGAGCTAGTTCTGGGCCTGGTTCATCCCTCATCTGGTGATGTTCCAGCATGTAGCCGTGCTGTCCAGACAGATGACAGCAGAAGCCCAAGGATCAGTAAATGCAGGACTGCATGGCCGCCTCCTCTTCAATACAAACAATTTGGCTGCATCCCTGACTATGAGTATCACTTCATATAAAGCTTATAAAGCATGAGCAATCTCAGTGAGCCATATACCAACACTTCAGCTTAGCTGTCTTGCCCCACACAAAGGCAGGGTCATGAAAGAATGCAGAATTTCTCTACAAGTGACCAGGGCAACAGTGGCAATTGTAGGCATTTTACACCCTCAACAGTGGCTGAGAAGGAAAGAAAGGAGCCGGCTTTCAGAAATGGGAAAGACTCAGGCAAGGCCTGTCAGAATGGCCCCTCTAGCACCTTCTGCTCACCATAGCCCATTTCTCAGGCTGCGGTGCCCACCTCTACTGCTGCCAGCTTCTCCAAGGTCTTAGCCTGGAGAAGACATCAACACCACAGCTCCAGGGTGAGGCCAGGGTGTCAGAGTGATGTCAGACAATCATCTTTTGAATGTAAATACTGCCCTCAAAACTAAGTCTCTCTTGAATAAACTTATAAAATCAGGCTGGGGAGGGAACTAAGATTGGCCTGGCTCCCCAGCGTGAGGCAGAGGAGAAGGAGAGACACAGATGGGACTAGAGAGGAATGAACAAAGCCCCAAACCGTAGTTTCTTCATGCTGTCCTGGATCCCCAGCCCAGAGAGACCCACACTCATCCCCCAAGACCCTAACTCAAGCCTTCCTTCTTTTCTCAAGAGGAGAGGTAAACCACATTCTCCAGGTTGAGATGCCCAGCATGAAAGCCTGCACTGCCCTCCTAGATATCTCCCACCAAGCACAGAGCCCACAGGGCTGGGGACATGAGAGGTCCTGTGGGATCTGTGCCCCACCCATGAACACTCCAGAACCACATATCACCTGTGGAGACTACACACTCCCACGGGGTGCCCAGGGCCTGAGCTCAAAGAACAGGCCCAAGATCACAGGCAACATAGCCCCTCGGCCCAGGAGGGAAGAGAGCTGAGGGCAAGTCCTGCTGGTGCCTCGCTCCTCCGTCACCTGGAAGCTGTGTGCCCAGCTCCAAAAGCCTCCCTGAGCTGCACTCCAGACTTCAAATTCCCACCCACTGCGCTCGCCAGCAAAAGACTCTCCAGGGACCCGAGTTTCTCCCAGTGCTTCCCAGTCTACCAGGAACATCAGGCCGTGCTCTTCAGTCCAGGCAAGGATGGTCACCACCGCCCTCCCCTGTAAACCAACTAAATCTGCAATCACAGACTTGCCAAGGAGAAACCAAACTAAAAGCTGTCTGCTAAATTAAAAAAAAAAAAAAAGTAAAACATCAAATATGCTACAGAGGGAGCAAAACACTTCTTCTTTGTGGGGATTTATCTCCTGCTCCCAGACTTGAGAGTCACGCCAGAATTGAAAATCTTTACCCGTGTCCACTTCCCAGGATGCACAGCAGGGGCTGACTCGGCAGCATGTGCCATGTGACAGAGGGACTCAATGAGGGCAGATGTGCTGACATTGAGGAGGGGACAGCTTTTCTCTGCATAGCTCCTCCAGGGACTCAGCCTTCCTCCTAGGAAACCACTGGCTCACAGAACCCAGCAGTCTAGGCCAAGGCCATCGAGGTTTCACCAGGTCCACAGAGCCAGGCCACTCTTCTTGGGGGCTCCTGTCATGGACTTCGAGAAGATGTGGCTTTGACTTCTCCACCAACACTAGAGGCTGCAGAAGGCTTTTCTTTTCCCAAGTAGTTCAGACCTGTGTCCTGGCACTCAGCCTTGTTGGCCCTTATCAACCTGACTCGTAATTTATCAGGAAGTAATTGTGGGATCAGCCACCAAGTATATGTCTATTCTTCCAGACTGCTCTTCTGGAAGAAAAGGAAGGCTATTCTTAGAAAGAAAGGTGAGCAGGAGGACACAGTACCTAGGAGTCCCCAACACTGAATACATACACCTACTAATGCAGGGCTCAGTAATAGCTGCTGCGGGTCTGTAAATCGGTGAAGGAAGAAACACTGGCTCAGTCAACAAACAAAAAAGAGGCCAGGGTAAGTCAAGCACAGTGAGCTCCACACTATGGTTAATTCATACACATGGTCTGGAAGCCCATCTCCCAGGCTACTGTTAATCCATATGTGCAGATCAGAAGCTAACTAAGCCTCTTTCAGGAAAATCATTTCTCAGGCCTCCAACAACAGTTTTAAGTTTAAATCATGCTAAGGAGGCACATCCTAACATGGTCAACACAGATTTTCAGGAAGTTGCAGCTTCAGGCTAGAACACAATAAACTCTTGGGAGCTAGCCTAACCCTTTAAGCTCTTCGTAGCTGTCCAGGTCTACTGTGTCCAGGCGGGTGGCACACAGATCTTTAGCATATTTAGTGGAGGGCTGGCTCTGTCCTGGAGAACTGAGCAGCCTCTTCTTACCTGTATAACAAGCAAGATGCTTTTTTCTGACGAGACCCATCAAAGTCTCGGTGAAAACCAAATGAGGTCCAAATAGGACCACTTAAAGGGGCTCATCTGGAAGAGATTCAACTGCAAACATTGAAAAAAACAAGTAAACTTAGAATAACCAAGAAAATACAAATTAAACTGCAAGGCACTCAGTGCATAACAGATTGGGGTACTGCCACCAGAATGTAATCAGAACAATCCTATCAGAAGGCAATTTGGCAGTGCGCCTAAAGAGCAGGCAAATGTTCAGAACTGATGACCTAATTAGGCCTCAGTGGGTAAACCTAACTCCTGCTACAAAGCTAAAGAGAGAAATATGTCCACCATGGTGTGTGTGTGTGTATGTGTGTGTGTATAATAGCAAAACAAGATCCCCACCCACCCCATCCCTCAAAAGGCAAAGAGAACAAAAGCCCTGGGCTTAGCGAAGCGTGCACTGTCCAAGTATGCATGGGGGGACCTGAGTTCAAACTTCTGGGCTCAGGTGAAAAGCTGACATGTTGGTGTGCACTTGCAATCCCAGCACTGGGGAGAAGGAGACAGAGAGATTCCTGGCCAGCCTGCCTAGCCTAATAGGCAAGCCCCAAATCCCAGTGAGAGACCCTGACTCAAAAAAAAAAAAAAAAAAAAAGACAAAACCTTTACCCCTAGCAGCCTGTGTAGCCCAGTTCAGTAGAACTGTATTTAAATAGTTCATATCTCTGTGTTAAAAGAGCCTTCAATAATAGGACCTGCTACTAAGCATCTGAGTACACATGTGCAAACATGGCACCCTTTCTAGAAAAATCACATGAGGACTAAGTAGAGCAAACACAGGTAGGTTTAAAAGCAAATAAGTCTTAAAAGTGTAAACCAGGAAAGAGAGAGGAGGGGGAGGAAGGGAGAACTGACTCTCCACAAGGTCTCTCTGAGATTTCCTTAGCCATCTGGAGAAAGATGTCCAAACAGATGCAAATGCTAGCAAACATACCCCCACACCGAGGCACAGGACATGAGTGACAGCCATCAATAACTGCCATTGACCAGGGTGTGTGTGTGTGTGTGTGTGTGTGTGTGTGTGTGTGTGTGCACATGCATGCAAGAGTGACGGTATGACAAAAACACAGAACAGCTCCTGTCAAGTGCAGAGGCAGCTGTGAGGCTGACAGTCCTGTCTGCACTCCATGCTGTCCTGTAATTCGGGGGCAAAGTCCCTGTCTCAGGAGAGGAGAAGGTCAAGCTCATTGTCCTGACTAGGAAAATGGAGAGATCAGTCCCCACTTAATGTCTCCTTGTCCAAGCTTAGACAGCTAAGAAGCACTAAACGCTTCGTGTCCTGTAGAAAGCACAGGGCACCTTAAGGGGATGACAGTGCCCCTGCCCTTGAGAAACACAATATCCAACAAAACAAAACAGAACGGAGTTGTTTCTGATGAAAAGGCACCAGAGCCAAATATACAACACACACTGAATGACACCTGTCATCATACATTAGGAAGAAAACAAACAAACAAAAAAGATGGGGACCCTATCTATTGGGGATGGGTGAGAGACCCTCAGGGGAAGACATGGAGAAGCCCTGAGGTACAGGAGAGGAGCCTAACCTCTACAGAAGGAAGCTATGTACAGTCAAGGAGAACAGCTCCAAGACCCAGTAAGTGGTAGGTGAAGCATCCTTGATGCACAAGGGAAGGAAGACACATGAACACTACATGGGGACACAAGACTGTGCAAGACATGAGGGTGCAAGACAGAAATGGGGTCCTGGCCAAGGCCGAGGGGCAGGGGCAGACTACAGATTCTAGCCCGGTGCAGTCCTGGCTCATTAGAATTGCTGGGTCAGGGGTTTGTTCAAAAAAATCTCAAGGGAGTTGGAGGTAGTCAGTGGCAGGCTAGAGAGGTAGGGTGGGAGGGGAGAACAGAGCCAGAAAGGAGAGACCCAGGCTCTGCCATCCCACCTAGAGGTTTGGACATTCTGGGAGCTCACCCTGTCTCTCAATGTCACAGAAATAGCAGCGAGCTACTCAGTGGGCAGCTTCTAGGGTGCCCAACGGCTGAGACACCTGCAAGAAATGAAGACAAATGCAAATGACTCTCAATGGGGACTGCCACCTGCTGAGATGCTCCTTGTTGTCCTTGGGGCCCCTGCTACAACAGCAAGTCTCTTGGTCTACAGAAGTCCTAAAGAGAAAACTATACCAATCGGCACTGTTAGAGATACGGAGCCACCAGATGCGGGAAAACTTTCAAACAAAGGGCTAAAGGGACTGGAAGGAGAAGCATGTCTAACAGACAGACACACACATGGATGTCACCATGGACAAATCAACACTTCAGTACAAAAAAGGCAGTTAAGACACACATGGTATATACTCACTTAAAAGTGGATATTAGACATATAAGATAAACAAACTAAAATCTGTACACTTAGAGAAGCTAAGCAAGAAGGAGGATCCTGGGTCAGATGTTCAATTCTCATTCAGAAAGGCAAATGGAATGGACATCAGAAGAGGGAGACAACAGGGAACAGGACAGGAGCCTACCACAGAGGGCCTCTGAAAGACTCTACCCAGCAGTGTATCGAAGCAGATGCTGAGACTCATAGCCAAACTTTGGTCAGAATGCAGGAAATCTTATGAAAGAAGGGGGAGATAAAGACCTGGAAGGGACAGGAGTTCCACAAGGAGAGCAACAGAACCAAAAAATCTGGGCCCAGGGGTCTATTCCAAGACTGATACTCCAACCAAGGACCATTAATTGATAACCAATGGAGATAACCTAGAACTCCTGCACAGATGTAGCCCATGGCAGCTCAGTATCCAAGTGGGTTCCCTTGTAAGGGGAACAGGAGCTGTCTCTGACATGAACTTAGTGGTTGGCTTGATCACTTCACCCTGAGGGGGGAGCAGCCTCACCAGGCCACAGAGAAAGACAATGCAGCCACTCCTGGATGAGACCTGATAGACTAGGATCAGAGGGAAGTGCAGGAAGACCTCTCCTATCAGTGGACTGGGGGAGGAGCATGGGCAGAGAAGAGGGAGGGAGGGTAGGATTGGAAGGGGAGAGGGGGCTACAGCTGGGATACAAAGAGAATAAATTGTAATAAGGCAGTTTATACTAGCCGGGTACAGTGGTCCATGCCTATAATCCCAGCACTTGGGGAGGCAATCACTTTGAGTTCGAGGACAGTCTGGTCTCAAAATTAATCTAAGACAGCCAAGGCTACACAGCGAAATCCTGTCTCAAAAAAAAAAAAAAAGGTGGTTCATAGAGATTTCCTGGGACCTCACAGGCTACTCTGGCCAGGAAGTAGGTAGGCTAACTGCAAAGCTTCACCTCTCCCTCCCCAGCCTCAGCTCCAGCTCAGCAGCAGACCACCTGCTTCAGACTCCCTCTCCTCTCTAGCACCATCTCAGCAGATCATGAGGATCTTCACCAACCTTCCTCATCACTCCTGCTGTTCCAGCCCCCAACTGCAGCAGGCATTTCTCTGAGAACCCTCCAGCCAAGCCTGCCAGAGAGCCTCCCTCGGCTCCCCCATGTCCAGTTCCTAGCTCTGTCGCAGACTACCTGTTGTAGCCTCTCCTCATACTCTGCCCTAACCTATTCACAGGGATCCTGGTGGAATGCCCTGCTTCCTCCCACCTGTGGCTACCATCTCTATCCTAAGAGTCAGCTCCCAACACATTTTACCCAGAACCCCCAGTGACAACACCTATCAGGATCCCAGAAGAATTCCCTACCGGGAAACACACATAGCCACCATTCTCTAAGAACAGAGATGGCAACAGAAACCAAGGAACAAAAAACCCACTCAACCAAAACAAGGCCAGATATAAGCACCCAGAATTAAAATCTTCCCAATCCCAGATGCCAAGACACCAGTACAAAAACACAGTAGCAGCCAGGACAACATGTCTCCACTAGAGCCCAGTGATGTTACCACAGCAGGCCCTGAGCATATTACAGCATAGCTGAGCACAAAACAAAGACTTTAAAATAGCCTTTATGAATATGATAGAGGTCCTTAAAAAGGAAACGAAGAAATTCCTTGAAGAATCTATCGCAGCGGGGCAGTGATGGAACATGCTTTTAATCCCAACATTCAGGAAGCATCTAAATTCAAGAAAGAAAGAAAAGGAAGGAAGGAAGGAAGGAAGGAAGGAAGGAAGGAAGGAAGGAAGGAAGGAAGGAAGGAAGGAAGGAAACAAAGAAAGAGAAAAAGAAAAGGAAAGGAAAGAAAGAAAAGAAGAAATCTATCAAAACACAGTGAAGGGAAAATGAATAAAACAGGTCAAGATCTTAAAGTAGAAATAAAATAAATAAAGAAAACCCAAACTGAAAGAAATCTGCAAATGAAAGATTTAATAACTCGAACAGAAACCTCAGAGACAAGCCTCACCAACAGAATACATGAGATGGAAGAGCGAAGACAGAAGAAATGGATATGCAGGTCAAAGAAAATGTTAAATCTAAAAAACAAACAAAACAGGCACAAAGCACTCAGGAAATCTGGGACACTATGAAAAGATCAAATATAAGAATAATAAAACTACAGACAGGAACCCGGCAGTGGTGGAACATACCTTTAATCCCAGCAATTAGGCAAACAAATGGATCCCTGAGTTCAAGGCCAGCCTTGTTTACAGTGTGAGTTCCTTTCTCAAAAGAAAAAAGAAAAGAAAAAGAAAGAAAGAAAGAAAACAAAGAAAGAGAAAAGACAGACAGAAAGAAGAATAAACCCAGGTCAAAGGCACAGAATATACTTTCAACAAAATCATAGAAATTCTCTACTCTAAGAACATTCCTCTAGTCTAAAAAAGGAAATGCCTATCAAGGTACAAGAAGCATACATAACACCAAATAGACTGGACCAGAAATGGTGGTACTTTTGCACATAATAATCGAAACACTAAATGTACAGAACAAGAAAAAAAGTTGAAATCTGAAAAAGAAAAGAATCACTATTTTAAGGCAGATCTATAAGAACTACACCTGACTTCTCAATAGAAACGCTAAAAGCCAGAAAATATAAAGAGAAAATCAGACATCCCATGATAAAAACCAAATTTAGGCAATATTTATCTACAATATTTATCTACAATTTCCAAAAGGAAAATTCCAACCTAAAGAGTTCCACACCAAAGAAAACAGAAGGAATAATTCCAGACCAGCAAATCAAAAGAGGGTAAACACACACATACACACACAAACTACTACCACCACCACCACAATAAAATAAAGGAATCAAAAACATTATTATTGGTATCTCTCAACATCAATGCTCTCAATTCCCGCAATAAAAAAAGACACAGACTAAGAGAATGGACTGGAAAACAGGGTCTGTCCTTCTGCAACATCCAAGAAATACACCTTCAGTCAAGGATAGACATTACACCTCAGGGTAAAAGGATTGAAAAAGATACTCCAAGCATATACACTGTCTTCCTTAGGATTTTATTGCTGTGAATAGACCATGACCACAGCAACTCATATAAAGGAAAGCATTTACTTGGGGTTTGCTTACGGTTCAGAGGTTTAGTCCATTATGGTGGCACACAGGCAGACAAGGTTTGGGAGAGGTAACCAAAAGCTCTACATCTGGATCCAAAGGCAGCAGAAAGAGAGAGCAACACTAGGCCTGGCTTGAGTTTCTGAAGCCTCAAAGCCCACCTCCAGCGGCACACCTCTCCAAAAAGACCGTACCTACTCTTTCCAATGGGGGCCACTTTCATTCAATTCACCACAAGAACTAAGAAGCAAGCTGGTATAGCCATATTAATTTCTCACAAAATAGACTTCAAGCCAAACCTAACCAGAAGGGATAGGAACATGCTCGTCACGGGAAAAATATAAGAGGAAACTGCAATTCTTTTTTTTTTAACTCTTGTCTTCCTCCAACATAATATTTTTATTAATTATTTAGGAATTTCATACAAAGCACCCCATCATACTTGCTTCCATTCCTCCCAAGTCCACCCTCCTCTCCTAACCCTCCCACCCTCATGCCCTCCATCCCCAACACAAAGAAACAAAAAAATAAACACCAAGTCTAATCTGTGTTGCCCATATACTCACTGAAGCACGGTTAAAATGCCAGTGCCCAGTCTATTAAAGAAAACTGCATCCTTCCATCCCACCTCCCACCTCCATCAGAAGCCATCAGCTGTGAAGAGCTACACTTCAACATCACACTTTTTAACAGACTCTCTTCGATTGCTTCATGTCTGAATTGTTTTTTTTCGGGGGGGGGGGTGGAGGGAAGGGTTGACACAGCAGCCTTCAAAGTCTCTCATTCGCAGTTATGGGCTTGCCGTCAAAAGAAGCTCCCCTGCCCAGGGCAACCGACGGCAGCATAGATCACAGACATCAACATGGTTCCCAGTGGAAGCACGGACTGTGGACATCAACACAGCTTCCAGCTGCAGCACAGACCACAGAGGATTCTCAAAGAGACTTAACTCAGAAAATGATCCATTCTTCATCTGAGGTATCTTGCTGCTCGGACTCAGGGTGATAGTGCGGAAAGGCGGTATGTCATGAGGTGCTACCTGTGCAATCTCCAGGCTGCTCTACGCCAAACCACCTTGCCCTCGGCACCAGCCACGCTGCCAGTACCCCGGGCACAACCATCGTGTTTGCAGCCCATGGGCAACGCCGCAACCCCGTGCTCACTTCCCCTGAGCCCGAGGAACAGCAGCAGTGGCAGCTGCACGCTGAGGCCCGTGCCTGTGGGCCAGGTAGGCACAATCCTAGTGGGCAGCGACAGGTGAGGCACCCTGGTGGCGGCCCGAACCTCCCAGCAGTACAGGTAACCTCTACTCAGCTGCTTTGTCTTGACATTGCAATTCTGAACATGTATGCATCAAGCACATGGGAACCCAAGTCCGTGAATGAAACACTACTACAGCTTAAATCACATACTGACCTTAACACTCTGGTAGTGGGTGACTTCAATACCCCACTTCTACAAGAAACAGATCATCCGGACAAAAGCTAAACAGAGAAATGCTGGAAATAACTGATATTATAAACCAAAGAGACCTAACAGACATTTATAGAACAGTCCAGCTGAACACAGAAGAACATAAAGCCATTCGGCACCTCATGAAACTTTCTCTAAAACTGACACATACTCAGACACAACAGACACAAGAAAAATTAAAGTAATACCCTGCATCCTATCTGAGCACTGTGGATTAAAGCTGGATATCCACAAAAAACAAACTACAGAAAACTTACAAACTCATAAACTGAACTCACTATGGAATAAAAAATGGGTCAATATAGGATAGGAAGGTCAAGTGGAAATCTACACACCTAGAGAGGATATACAGGAAGGAGGACCCAGGTTGGTATGATCAATGCTTGTTTGAATGAACAAATGGGATGGACATTGAGTGGAGGAGAAAATAAGCAACAGGACAGGAG
>CM053752.1:26154987-26286722 GCA_028658305.1 Pachyuromys duprasi | reverse complement strand
CGGGAAGGAGGGAGATGAGGGAGGGAGTGGGAGGGTAGGAGGGAATGAGGGAGGGGGCTACGCCTGGGATTCAAAGTACCTAACCTGTGATTGAGATAAAAATAAATAAATTTAAAAAGAAAGAAAGAAAGAAAGAAAGAAAGAAAGAAAGAAAGAAAGAAAGAAAGAAAGAAAGAAAGACAGACAGACAGACATCAGAACTGAAAAAAAAATGGGTCAAGACAAAAATTAGGAAGGATATTAAGCAGGGCAGTGGTGGTACACACCTTTAATCCTAACACTCGGGAAGGAGAGGCAGATAGAGCTCTATGAGGACAGGACAGGGCTACACAGAGGAACCCTGTCTGGAAAAACAAAAACAAAAAGGAACGAAGGGAGGGAGGGAGGGAGGGAGGGAGGGAGGGAGGGAGGGAGGGAGGGAGGGAGGGAAGAAGGGAGGGAGGGAGGGAGGGAAAGGAAGGAAAGAGAAAAAGAAAGAAAGAAAAAAAGAAAGAAAGAAAGACAGACAGACAGACAGACATGGGGCTGGAGAGATGGTTCAGCAGTTAATAGCACTGGCAGCTCTTCCAGATGATCCTGGTTCAGTTCCCAGCACCCACATGGCAGCACACAACTGTCTGTAACTCCAGTTCCAGGGCTTTTGACACCCTCACACAGGCAAAACTTGCAGGCAAAACACCAATACACATAAAAATAAATAAATCAGCTTTAGAAAAGAAAAAAAAAGAAATTAAAGACTTTATAGAATTGAATAAAAATGAAAAGACAACATACCCAAACTTATTGGGCACAATGAAGCTATTCTAAGAGACAAGTCCATAACACTAAGTGCCTACATAAAAAATATTGCAGAGATTTAACACTACTAACTGAATAGCACCTGAAAAATCTAAAACAAAAGGAAGAAATCACACCCAAGGCCTACACAGTTAGAAATAAACTCAGAGATGAAATCAATAAAATAGAAATAAAAAACAAAACAAAAAAACAAACAAAAAAGAATCAATGGAAGAGTTGGTTCTTTGAGAAAAATCAGGAACATTGACAAAACCTTGATCCAAATTAACTAAAAGTCAGAGAAATAATAACCAAATTAACAAAACTAGATATGAAAGGGCAGACATAACAACAGACACCAAAGAAATCCAGAAAAGCATAAGGACATACTAAAAACCTGTACTCCACCAAATTGAAAAGGGTAAAAGAAATCAATCATTTTTTTCAATAAATACCACTTACCAAAGTTAAATCAAGATCAGATTCAAGTTTAAACAGACCTATAATCCCTGATGAAATCGTTGTGTTTTATGAGGTCACAATTACCCTGATACCCAAACCACATAAAGACCCAACAAAGAATTATAGACCAATTTCTCTTATGAACATAGATGCGTAATACGCAATAAAGTAGCTACACACCAAATCCAAGAACACACCAAAAAAAGAAAAAAAGAAAGAAAGAAAGGAAGGAAGGAAGGAAGGAAGGAAGGAAGGAAGGAAGGAAGGAAGGAAGGAAGGAAGGAAGGAAGGAAGGAAGGAAGAAAGGAAGAAAGGAAGAAAGAAAGAAAGAAAAATTATTCACCATGATCAAGTAGGCTTCATCCCAGGGATGCCAGGATGGTTGAATACACGTAAATCAATAAATATAATCTATCATATAAACAAACTAAAAGGTCAAAAGCACAATCATCTCATTATATGCAGAAAAAGGCCAAAAGCACATAATCATTTCATTAGATGCCTTTGACAAAATCCAACAACCCTGTATGGTAAGAGTCCTGGAGAGATTAGGTATACAAGGAACATCCCCCAACATAATGAAGGTAGTTTACAGCAAGCCCATAGCAAATGTTTTAGTTAGTGTTTCTATTGCTGCAACAAAACACCATGACCAAAAAGCAAGTTGGGAAGAAAAGGATTTATTTGGCTTACACTTCCACATTGCTGTTCATCACCAAAGGAAGTCAGGACAGAAACTCAAATATGGCACGAATCTGGAGGCAAGAGCTGATGCAGAGGCCATGGAGGGGTTGCTGTTTACTGGCCTGCATCCCCTGGCTTGCTCAGCCTACTTTCTTATAGAACCCAGGGCCACCAGCCCAGGGACAGCACCACCCACAATGGGCTGAGCCCTCCCCCATTGATCACTAAATGAGAAAATGCCTTACAGCTGGATCTCACAGAAGCATTTTCTCAACAGAGGCTATCTCCTCTCTGATGACTCTAGTTTATGGTAAATTGACACCAAACCAGCCAGTAAAGCCAGCATCAACTTAAATGGAGAAAAACTCAAAGCAATTCCACTAAAGTCAGGAAGAAGACAAGGCTGTTCACAAAGTTTTCCATACTCTTCAATACAGTACCTGAAGTCTTGTCTAGAGCAGTAAGACAACGGAAAGCAATCAAGGAAATACAAACTGGAAATGAAGAAGTTAAAGTATCTTTATTTGCAGATGATATGATAGTATATAGAAATGACACTAATAAATTCCACTGGGAAGCTCCTATAGCTTACATTTTCAGCAAAGTAGCTGAATACAAAATTAGCTCACAAAAATCAGTCCTCCTATACAAATGACAGACTAAGAAATCAGGGAAACAATATATAAGTAATATAAAATATCTTGGTCTAACTCTAACCAAGCAATGAAAGATTTGTATGATTTAAAAAAAAAAACAATTTTAACCTATTGAAGAAAGAAATGTAAAAGCATACCAGAGGATGGAAAGATAGTCCATGCTTTTGGAATAGTAGAATTAAGGGAGTAAAACTGACCATCCTATCAAAAGCAGTCTACAAATTCAATGTAATTCTCATCAAAATTTCAACTTCATGTGGAAACACACATATACACGAAAACATAGCTATAAACATGTAATGAAAGAGCTGCTGGAGGTATCACTATCCCCAGTTTCAAGTTATACTACAGAGCCATTGTAATGAAAATGCATGGTATTGGCACAAAAACAGGCATGTCAATAAGCTGAACTGAAGACCCAGACGTAAATCCATACACCTACAGACACCCAAAAATAAACAGTGGAAAAAAGACAGTATCTTCAACAAATGGTTCTGGTCAAACTGGATGGCTACATGCAAAAGAATTCACAGAGATCTATACTTTCTCACCCTGCCCAAAACTCAACTCCAATTCGATCAAAGACCTTGACATAAAACAAGATTCACTGAACCCAATAGACGAGACCGTGGGGAATAGCCTCAAACTCATTAGCACAGAAAAAGCCTTTCTGAACAAAACAGTTAGCAAAGCTGCTAAGGTCAACAATAAATGGGACCCCATGAAACTGAAAAGCTTCTGTATAGCAAAGAACATCGCAAAAAGATTTTTACCAACTCTACACTCAATAGCGGGCTAATATCCAAAATATATAAAGAACTCAAAAAAACTATAAATAACCTATTTGCAATGGTGGTACACACACCTTTAATCCCAGCACTCAGAAGGCAGGCAGATCTCTGTTAGAGTCCAGCCTGGTCTACAGAGCTAGTTCCAGGACAGCCAGGTCTACACAAAGAAACTTTAGCTCCAAAAAAAAGAGAGAGAGAGAGGAAGGAAGAAAAAAATAACCCAATTTTTAAAAAACAGTACAGATCTAAACAGTGAATTCTCAAAAGGAAACTCAAATGGCTGAGAAACACATAAAGAAGTGTTCGACATCCTTAGTTCATCAGGGAAATGCAAATCATAACTACTTTGTGATTTCATCTTACACCTGTTAGAATGGCTAAGATCAATCACACAAGAGACAGAAATGCTGACAAGGATGGAGCATAAAGGGAACATCAATCCGTTGCTGGCATGCGTGCAAACTTGTACAGTCACCATGGCAATCAGAGTTGTGGTTCCTCAGAAAGATGTGTATCAATCTACCTCAAGATTCAGGTATACCACTCTTTAGCATAGTCCCAAAAAATGCTTCATCTTACCACAGATCCACTTGCTCAATCATGTCATTGCTTCTCTATTCATAATAGCCAGAAATTGAAAACCTTGATGCCCCTCAACAAAAGAATAAATGGGAAAAAAAGCGGTACATTTACACAATGGAATATTAATCAGCCATTTTAAAAGATGGGATGATGGAATTCACAAATAAATGGATAAAACTATTTTTAAAAAGTACCCAGAGTGAGGTATCCCAGACCCAGAAACAAAAATATGGTATGTGTTCACTTGTAAGTAGATATTAGGTGTTCAATCAATGATGATGAAGCTATAATCCATTTAATGAACTCCCTGCATACCAGAGTCACAGCAGGGACACTATCCTCAAACCAGCATCACAACAGAGGACATATTCCCAAGACACCAGTTGGGCCCAGGCCAACAGGGGCCAAAGATAAAGGTGGAAGGTAGGTCTGATGGTGAAGCCACTCAACCCTTTTCTGACATCCTGAGACCCTGGGGCCTAGGAACACCACAACGTGCTATCTTACAAGCTGCAAAGAGAACATACCTGGGTTGGATTACACAGATGACAACTGAACCCCAGAAATGAGGTAACACCCAGTAACAGTGAGAAGAGCTACCTGGGGAAAAAGCTTGACAAAGGCAACTTGGGAACATAGGTGGATTCTGTGGCCCCTAGAACAGCATCATGGCAACCAAAAATATCTGTGTTCCTAGGAGGCAGCAGTGGCCGGAAAGGCACAAAAGGACTATCAAGACGTAGCTTGCTTGTTCTGTTTCCATCTAGATGACAACGATAGGCTATCTAGATAGTGAAAACGCACAGAGCTGTGATCTGAGGACTTGAATATCTCCCAACACAAGGACCACATGTTGGCACTTCACACCATGTCCTCCAAGGAGCCTTCTGTGGTTTGAATGCAAAACATGCCTATAGGCACTGAGTTGGGAGGTTGTGGAAACCTTTGGAAGTTGAGACTCACTGGAGGAGTTGGTCTTGAGATGTAGCCTGACTCTGCTGCCTGTCTTGTCTCTGCTTCCTGCACTGTGGAAATGTGTGGCGATAAAGAGGGACAGCTATACAGTGCCACCCAACAGAGCCTCCTCTCACCAGCCATGACAAACTGTACTGTCCTCATACCATGAGCAAAAAAAAAGGGGGGGGGACCCTGCTGAACAGAAGAATAAAGAAGACACAGAAAACCAGAAGGAGGGGTGTGGATAAGCAAGAGGGAACATGGGAAGGATGGTCAAGGGCAGAAACGTGTACCCACTACCATCAAGGAGCTAGAAATGACAACCAACCACACCCCAACCCACACCCACGGCTCCCTGGAAAGAAAAAGCTGTGAATTCACTCACCCTGATCAGACAGGAAGTCCAGCATGGTCTGCAGAAGGAAGGACAGGTGGCGCACAGACAGCGCAGGGTTCCCCATCCTGCGGGAGGCGTAGACCAGCTCATGCAGCAGGCGCATCTGGACAGCAGCCCAGCCTCGGTGTGTGCCTGCGGTCAGGGTCATAAAGCATGTAGTCAAGGTCATATGTGAAACATGGCAGCTCGCAAACACTGACCTCAGTAACCGAACTCAAACAGCCAAAACAATCACCATCGCCTCCACTATGCTTCCCCCGCTGCTACCACCCCCCCCCCAATCTCCCAACATTCCTATCCCGGGTAGAATGTTGCCAGAGATGAACACTGTTCATGCATTAAGAATGTCTCGACCTGGGGACAGAGCTCAGTGGTAGACCATTTGCTTAAGATGGGCAAGGTCCCAGATCCGACCCCTCTACAGAAAGAAAAATAAAACAAACTGCCTTACACTACACTGTCTGTTTTCTGTGAAGACATGACTTCAAAGCATCCTAAAATAACTAAAATAACCCTGAGAAGCTTCCAGGAAAAATTTGTTCGCAGAGCATTTGAGTAATGGAGTGACATTTTCTAAATAAGTGATGACCCTGGATGAACCCTCATAATCAACAATCAAGGAGATTACTCTGAGGCACAGGAAGTGCAGAGTTAAACAAGTGAAGAGGTCACTCAGGGACTTGACGGGCTCTCCTTCCCAAACAGCCCAGCACATCTGAAAGTAAAGGTAGGAAGACTAGTTGCATAGCCTACTTCAAAGTGCTTCCTTAAGAATGCAGAATCTTTAGCATTTAGGCTCCTTTTGGCAACAATTACTAGCAACAGATTTTACACCCTAAAACTTTTTTTTTAATGTATACAATGTTCTGTCTGCAGTTACACCTACACACCAGAAGAGGACACCAGATCCCATTATGGATGTTGTGAGCCACCATGTGGTTGCTGGGAATTAAACTCAGGACCTCCGGAAGAACAGCCAGTGCTCTTAAGGGCTAAGCCATCTCTCCAGCCCTGCCCTCCCTCCCCACAAACCTTTTAGAAAGGAGATGTGGACACAGGGGTCCCTCACAATGTCTTGGGACTCAAGGGGGACACAGGAAAGCTGAGGAAAGGGACTTTAAGCAGAGTCTGACTTGTTGCAGGTCTGCCATAGATGACTTCATTTAATTCCAACTCCACCCATTTTTCTTGCAAATGACATAACTAGTATTCTTTCTGGCTGAATAGAACTCCACTATGTGTACATACCACCTTTTCACTACTAATTGGGTGATGTCTAAGCTGCTCTATTTCCTTGATATTGTGAATAGAGCAGCAGTAAACACAGATATGCAGATAACTCTGTGGTAAAATATTTCACGTATATGCCAGGAGTGAAAACTCTGAGTTATATGGTAGTTCTGCTTGTAATATTTTGAGAAACACACATACACACTGATTTCCATAGCAGATGCACCAATTTATATCCCTACCATAGGGTTCCTCTTTCCCCACACCTTCCCCAGCATCTGCTGTCACTTGTTGCCTTTCCTGAGTAGCGTGAGATGAAGTAGCAAAGCGGTTTTGACTTGTATTGCCCTTCTGAATATGTATGTTAAACACTCTTCAAAATATTTATTGGCCATTTGTGTTCCTTCTAACAACCCTGTTTAGCTGTCAGCCCATTTTCTGATTGGCTGTTTGGGTTTGCTGTTTAAATTTTGAAGTGCCTTGTACATTTCAGATCTTAACCCCTGGCATATGTTTTCTCCCATTCTGCAGAGTTTCTGTTCACCCTGCTGACAGTTTTGTTTGCTATGCAGAAGCCTTTTACTTCACGTTATCCATTTTGCTAACTCTTGGAATAACTCCTTTTGAGTTGCGGTTCTAGTCACAAAGTTCTTGCTTATACCAATATCTTAACATATTTTCCTACGCTTTCTTATACAGTTTCATGCTTTGAGGTATTTGATGCACTATGAACTAATTTCTGTGCAGGATGAGGAACGCAGCTGACCTTACTCTCCTTCAGATGGCTATCAAGTCTCTCCAGCATGGTTTGTTGAGCAGGCTTTTTTTTTTTTTTTCACTGTACGTGTTTGACACCTTTGTCAAAAATCAGATGCCCATGGCTGTGGAGGTTTGTTTCTGGGTCCTTCATTATGCTTCATCAGTCTACACATCCGTGTTTGTACAGCACCATGCTGCCTTTGTCGCTATGGCTCTGCAGTCGAGTTTGAACTTGGACATTGTGATGTCAGTATCCTTTTTACTTAGGATCACTTTAGGTCTCTTTTCTGCTTCTCTATGAATGCTAATTTTTTTCTTAGTCCTATAAAGAATGCTGTTGCAATATTTGGTGGAAACAGCACTAGACCTATAGAGACTTTAATGTATAGACTGCACTTGCCCTCTGCACCCCAATGTGATTTCAACACCTAAAAGAAGATCAGGTACTCTGCATCCTTCATATTCCCACCCAACAACCAGACTGGTGAGTCCCCTCCTAAAGCCACACATAGGTAGATTCAGACTCAGATAAAACTGATGCTTCCTGGAAACCTCCAACAGCTCACGAGAGTTGCGGTTAGCACACACTTTCTAAGAACCTAATGCATGACCACATGAAAGAGTGTTAGGGGGACAGTAGGGTGTACAGTGTATGTGGACAAGCCTCTAGGAGGTACAGCTGCTGCCCAGTGTTAGCAGGACAGTGAGGTGCCCACAGGAGGTACGGAGGCTCTGAGCGCTGTGAAGACACTGGATGGGAGTGCCACATGAGCTGGGACAGGCAGGGGAGGAAGTCACAACAGGGAAATAATAGCCCTAACTTGTCACAAAAGCTGCCAGCAGCCCATTTAAAGTGCTTTAGCCATTTATCCTAACTTCTCAATAAATGCTAGCTGGCTGATAAATGCTAATATTATGACTCAATGAATGTAATGTGTTTAACACCCAGCTTCAGCCTCTGACTCCGTGGGGTGATTAATGATCCAGGCTGCTCCATTACTGCATTGAGAACAAACTCCTGATATACCAGCTCTCTACTGCTGTGGTTATCGGGTAAAATTACCTTCTTGTATGTCAACCCCCATCCCCACACCTACTCTTGCGTCATGAGCCCCTGCACCTGAAGATTGTCTGGTGCTCAGAACAAAGGTTTGTGTAGAATCTGGCAGTGGTCAATGTCACCTGACAAGTAGAGCAAGAGAGACACTGCCTGTACTACTTGGGGAGCATGAGCCTTGAGCATCCAGCCTTTGCTGGCTGGCCTAAGATGTTCTGTGCAACTCATGGCCCCTGCTGACCTCGTCTCCCACCACCCTGCCCTGAGCAGCCAACCACTCCCTGCTGTGTGTGCTCAGCAGCAGGCACAGACTTCAGCTGATAGCAGGCACAGTGGGGCCCCTGTAAGCTCATGATTCTGTTTCCTCTGTCAGTTCCTCTTTGCCTTGGCAGCAGCAATGTGTCTTGTTCATCCAAGGTTCCTTAATGCCTGGCAAGAGGCCTGGTGCATGGTGGGTACTTAACTAGCATGTGGGTCAAGATGAGAGCCTGATGCCAGAAGAATCCCCTTCTATTTTAGATGTGCATATTCAAGTGTGTGAGGAGGAAATGGCATAGCTCCAGGGATTTGCTGGGTGATGGGTTCACCTCTGCTGGGTTTTTTTTTTCTAGTTCTTGTATATTTAGGATACTTCATAATAACATATCAATTAAAAACCTGGAAGCCGACACAAGACTCACACAAACACCTCCACAGTACATCCCCAGGATGTGACATATCTTCCAGAAACTTCCTGGAATATACAGTAGTGACAACATATTGCAAGCCTCGGAGTGATTGAGACACATCCATGCCATGTTTCCATCTGGTCAAAGGGACTAGGACCAAACACTACAATAGAATAGGATTTTAGGAGGATTAAGAAACAAGCCATGACTAAGCCAGCCACACCTTCAAAATTCACCAGTTCTCATTTATCTCAGCACTACTAAACCAAGAGCTCCTTCTCATGTTGGAAATCACTGACATCACTTGTTAAGTTTTCCAAATGGATAATGGTCCATTACTACTGCGGGTACACAAGAGTGAGCCTTGAGAACATGGTGCCTCCTCTGTGGCCCAGAGTCCTCCTATAAAACACTGAAGCTTTGTACAGGTTGATTTGCAGCATTTGACTCCTAACAAAACTCTCTGTGATTTTGTCATTTAAGTTCAACAACCCAGGCTTTGACAGCTGCCATTCAGCAAATTGATTCTGAGTCTCTTTCAGAAAAGGTCCTCAGCAACATTTAACCTCTCATTCAGGAAAAGGCTGAGCAGAAAGCAAGATGAAGACATCTTCTCACACAGTAGCACAAATAAGATTAAGACAGAAGATATGGTCCTGTAAGGCAGCAAATTCACCGAGCACGTGAGCTGGGTCCTACCTCAGGCCTCTGCGGCCACCTCACAAATAACACAGAAGAATGCCCACCTCACAAACAACACAGAAGATACTTCTGAGCTGAGAGATCTGACAACCTCTTCTTTATTTCACAAGTATGGGGTTTGGGTAGATTTCCATTTAATTCTCTGAGAAACATTTAAAGCTGAGACGGGGCTTAGAGAGGTTTCCATTGTCTAGAGATCCAGCTGACTGATGTTTACCATTTTAACTCTGGTGGACCTCACTTCTTTCGTGAAATAATGCCAAATGTTCCCTCCCAAAACAAAAGCCCAAGTAAAAAGGACAGGATCACTTGAATTTTTCAAAAGAAATATGTTCCACTCTGCAGAACTGCAAACAACGAGCAAGGAACAAATTCAATAACCAGCCACCGCACTGTGATGACTACTCGCTGGGTCTAGCCCTCCATCACAGGTTCACATGGGCGCCTCCCAGCAGGGCGCAAAAGACAAAGGGGCTGGCACCATGGGGCTGGCAGAGGGAGTGTTGAGTAATCATCTAGATTGTTTTTAAGTGTACTTACAAAATCACAAGGAGTGCCAGAGGCAGAACGGCAGGCAATCGGAGAACAGAGAAACAAAGGAATTCTGTCTAGGTGGAAGCAACATTAAATTATCAGGAGAAACAGCAACCAGCCAAGTGGCCTGGCAGGTGAGGAGAAAAGCTGTGCATCCCTGGGAAAAGGAAGAGCTACCATGAGACCTCAGACTGGTTTGTTCTCAGCTAGGCCCTGTATAGGAAGATAAACTTAAAACAATTCTGAGTATGGCTTTGCACAAAGTCCAAGCGCTTTTGGCCTGAAGCCAGCCTGGAGTAAAGTTCAGAGATGCCAAGGGTAAGAACAGAAAAGCCATTTCAATCTCATATGAGGTTCCCTGAAAGTACATCAAATGAAGTTCTCACTCACGGGGGACATCTCAACATCTTAAAATCACCTCCTCACCTCTCTAAAGGGATCATTTGGTGCTCCAAAACCTCTCCTTCCTCTCTTTCCAGGTTCTACCCTTAGCCCATCAGACCCTTCCAGCATATAATAAAATCAGCCTAGACACTTACCTCCCCCTTTCTTCAAACTGGAGGACCTTTCCTTTTCTCTTCTGCAAGTACCTCTAAGCCTTTGACTATCAGATGCCTCTGCCTTCATCTCCAATCAACATCATCAAGCCCACAGTAGGGGTCACACCTGTAATGGACTTCTGCTCAGCTGGATGCTGGTCTTAAAGGCTCTCAATACTCAGTACATCTTCTTATATCCCTTTCATGCCATCCTTGGGAAAGGTCAGAAAACCTCACCCAACACTGACAACATGCAGAGCACTGTCCCCAGCATCCTAAAGGGGGGAGTCCAACTCTTCCATAAGCTGGTGTCCCCAAGATTCAGACACACAAAAGGCATGAGGCAACTTGGCCACGATTACACTGAGGTAACAGCATCCTGGACTTCCATCCCTTCCCACGTATGGCGCTTACTTTATCTCCCAGTGAACTGTTGGAAACAGGTTAGTCACGTCAAAGTATTACCAAGAAGCCACAGCCTGCCTTGATGTGAGTCAGACAGGTGCTGCGGGCATGTGCACCCACAGGCATAAGGCCTAGCAAGGCTAGAGATGGGGCAGACTCCCTGAAGTGGAGTCTGAAGCCCTGAAGTGGGCAGAAGCCAGGCAAGCACAGCCCAGAGGCCCTGCACAGCCATCACTCCGCATGGCAGCTGCTCTAAATACCACAGAAAGAACAGGAAATAGCACTTCAATGTGAAAAACTACTTTTCTGTAATACCCAAAGGGATAATTTTTTTTTAATAAATAAGAAAATCCCTGACTGCCATACTTACTACAAAGCTACAGTAACTAAGGCGGTGTGGTTTTGGCAAATGGACAAACGAAATAATTGATAAAATGGGAAAAGAGAATACAGAAATACTCCCATGTGAGTACAGTCGCTGCAGCTCCGACAAAGGAGTGCTGGTACCCAGCAGAGCAAAGATGGGACTCCCAGCAGACCAGCCGGGGACAGAGGGCAGCCACCAACCGGGCAGGAAATCAGGTTGCTAACTGCAGACTTCACAAATAGTACACTGAAATGGACCGCCAATAAAACGAAACCTCTCTAGGAAGTTCTACGTGTTTATAGAACTTCTTTGGGTTCTGTGAAACTTTCCCCTGACAAGCTGATAGAGGAAATATGTAGGTAACATTCGTTACAGTAACAGATTTTTTGATACAGCTCCAAAGTCACCATCGCTGAGAGAAAGAGCTGACAGAGTAGACGCCATTAAAATTGAAAGCTCCTGTTTTGCAGATAAGCTACTGAGAGAATGAGAAAACAAGAGGCATGCTGGGAGAAAATATTTGTCAGCGATATCAATGAAGCACTGTTATGCATATTATAGAAGCCAAAAACAAAGACCCTGGTTTTCAAATGGGCTCGCCAGAGAAGACATTTCAACAGTAGATGAGCATAGGAAGAGATGTACAATGTACTTGCTAGATACCTGAAAACCAGGGAGCAGGGGCCCACAAGATGGCTCAGCAGGCAAAGCATTTGCCATGAAGCCTGAGGACCTGAGTTCCAGCTCAGGAGAGGAACCCCTCCTACAACTTGCCCTCTGACCCCCACATGCACCCCATAGTGCTCACATGCATGTAATAAATCAATTAATAAAAAAATATTTTTTTTTAAATCTCAGCACTCAAAGAGGCAAAGGCAGGCAGATCTCTGTGAATTCTGGGCCAGCCTGGTCTACAAAGCGAGTCCAAGACAGGTAAGGCTACACAGAGAAACCCTGTCTCACAAAAACAAAACAAAATATATATATAACATATATATATATAATATATATATATGGTTGTTGTTTTTTTTTAAGTCAAGGACAAAATGTACTTTAAAGTGACACCACACAACAGTGTGACAGTTTGAGGACTGAAAGTTCTAGGCTACCCTAGGCTAGTGAGTTCAAGGCCAGCCTGAGGTACATCATGAGACCTTGCCTCAAAAAGTTAGATAAATAAAAGACACTGTCTGGAGTGAATCACGGTCATTGACGGTATTGAACACAGACAAATGTCAAGGTCCATGTTTGAATTTTTTTTTTTAAATAACCTCAGTGGGGGTGCTGGATGGAGGAGATCTGGCTAGCAAGGTCATGGGAGAGCCAAGGTCTTCTGTGAGCCTAACATAAAAGGACAACACTGGCAGATCACATGAACAGAAACAAAATCTCGGGGTTGCTCTGTTCCCGTGGGACCTTGCTAGAACTAGGGTGGCTGGGGTAGGGGCGGCTCCTCCTGCCACAGGCCTGCTATAAGCCTGAACATGGGTGTCTCACCTGACCACCAAGTAACCCCTCACACAGGCCAGTCTCTCCTGAGCAGGCATGGCCCCAGACTTCTTCCCTCTTTACAAATCTGAAGAGCCCCTTGTCCAGCTGGGCCACAGCCTCTTTTTTCATCCAACCCTGGAACCCTGCTTACCTACTGGAAACTACCTTCTCTGCTCGGCGATAAAGACATCCTGACACCACCCTGAAAGACTGTACCGGGACAATGATGGAAGGGACCGCATCTGAACCAGGACTTCTTAATGATACAGACCTCTGGCCCCAATTCTTCCTCTATTTAAATCTAAAGCCCATTTTCCATTTACCAGAAAATGGACTTGGAGCCACTGGGCCCCTAATCAGCTTCTTTTCTTAAGGTGGTCACAAAGAGTGAACCTCTTGTCTGTGCTTACCTCAGAGACTGGAGGGGCTGTCCTCTCAAAATTATTAGCTCTCAGTGTGTGTTCTGCCAAGGGTTTGTCAAGAGCAGCAAGTACCAAACCTGGCCTACCCACCACATACTCTTTATTTTGGGGTGGGGGAGAGGCATGGGGAACTCAGGCATGGACTGTTTCGATTGTTTTGACACAGGATCTCACTCTATATCCCAGACTGGCCTCAGATTTATGCCCATCCTTCCACACTGGGCCCCTCAAGTGCTGGGATTTCACATAGAGGCCACGACACCCACCCCTACCATCTCCGCTTGCCCATGGAGTCCTATTGACTTGTGTGTGACCTGTGCTGCTTTCACACAATTCCAGACAACAGAGACTGTGACCTGCCAGGGCCTGGGAGGCTTAGCAACCTGCCCTGCGTGGAAAAGTGTGCTTCACCTCTCAGCCAGGCTACTCCCTTCTAAAGATTCTGGTCAGGAGGTGTCACTGTGAAGCACGCTGCTTGCAAGGTGCTATGGAGCGTGGGGAGGGAGGCATCTGAGCACTATTCAGGTGAAAGGGGAGGAACCTGATATGTTCTGAGACCGGGAGCACTGAGGATCTATTTGCATCCTAGAAGGATAGAAAGATAACATAATGGAGGATGACTCAGTTATCTCCTACTGAAATCCCACACCATCTCTAGCTCTGGTTCTCCAACTAAAGAGAAGGGATTTGTCTCTAACTAATTAGACATTAACCAATATGTGCATTGTATTTGTTTGTAGTTATTAGACTTATCACCATGATTTAATATTTGTTACTATTACAGAATCAGAATCTGCCACAAATGCATAGCTATGTGTATACGTACACATCCAAGAATATTTATTTTGGAAAGGTGCTAGCCTAACAAAATTTCATAAGGGGAGTAAAAACATTAGGGACTGAAAGCATTATGTTGGTGACAGACCATGGTGGCGGCCTCAAGGGCAATTTCTGACCTCCACAAACAGAGATGCAAGATCAAGGGCCACAGGCTGGGCTCCAGGACTTCCTGCCCTCACGCTGCTGTTCTGAGTGGCTGTGTCGGGCAGGGCTTGGCCATCTTTGAATCACAGGTCTCCACCAAGGCAATACTCAGCAGATGCTTAAATGCACAAGATGAATGGAAATAAAGCAACTTCCTCCCCAGCCCCAGGTCATCACAGGTACCTTTGTTGAAGTCCTTGGGGTCTAGCGACAGACTGTAGCCAGGCAGTGTCTCCAAGAGGAGCTTGTAACAGGCCCTCCAGCCAGGCTCTGCGATGCTTGGGGCCACGCACTGCATGGCAGCCACCCGCTTGAAGAATGCTGACTTTCGATGGAAGCCAATCAGCTCGTAGAGCTCAGACAGGATGCTGTAGCGCTGGATTTTCTCCTCTTCAGAAAGCTGAAGCATAGAAGGAAAGCAAGAAGTATTTGAAGAAACTGCCAAAGGAAAAATAGACATGCACCTGGAACCTCTTTCCATAAAGGAGAAGAGAAAGGGCCTGGCCACTGACACAACAATATTGAGGCTCTGGGGGACCCCTGTGAATAACCTAAGATCTTTTATGAGTGGCGGCTCCAAGCACATCCAGCCTTTTGCTGAGAAGTCCCAGATCCTCTTGCATGAGGGAGTCACCACACAACACTTGAGGCATCCTTCATAAAAAGGAACCAGAATCCATCATGACAAGAGGACTGGGGAAGGGACTTTGCTCAGCTTCTTAGAGCGTAACATGTGGAACCACATGACTAGAAGATGATGACCAAACCACCTAACTCAGACTTGAGACTTCCTGGCTTCAAGCATGTTTCGTTCCACCAAGCCCTAGTGGATTCTCCCAATGGTGATGGGGCAGTAACAGCTCTGGTGGAAAAGCAGCCGCCATATGCCCACAAGCCACAGGCTGTAGTCAATGAGCCTGTATTCCAGAACTTGACCCACTCCGTTGTAGACAAGGTGTTGTATAGCAGTTTCCTCCAAGATGGAAACATCCCATGCTGCAAGAAAGCTTTAAGGTAGAAGGTAAACAATTCAAAACAGCTTCAGGAAGTCTCTGAAACTGACCAGACTCACTAGGCCCCTCCCATCTAGAGAAAACAATAAAGCTGCTGAGAGTCACCCTCAGACAAGGTACCTCAGACAAGCTGCCTGGGCTACGTCACTTGGGAAAGACTCTCCAACCTATTGCGCTAAATGCAGGCTCTGCAGTGTGCTCCAGGTTCCCAGCTTTTGTGAGCTGTCACCCATGCTGGTGACGTAGCTGTCTTTGAGTCATTTCTGTTCCTGTAATTAACCCCTCACCCATATTCCTAAGAAACCCCAGTAAAACTCACTGATTCACCAAGCTGGACTTTGGCTGTATCTGTACTTTGATCTTCTGACAGTTTCATATTGGGGGTGAGTAGGTGTATGCTGTGCATCAAGCCAAGAGAAGTTCTGTCACACAACACATGGATGCCTGAAGCTCTGAGAGACACTGAGAAACCCCAAAAGCCACCCAGCCAGGAAGACCTGATGGCAAGCCAGGGCTCTGCCAACTGCACATTTCTCATGTCACTGCAACTTTGGGAAGAAAAACTACCTTAATCCACACAGCTTTCTTGGGAAGTGGTTCCGCTCTAGCCATGGCCCTGACAGTGGGTTTCTAGATCTTTGTGCCAACAAAACCATTATAAGAAAGTCCTGCTGACTAGCCCTCTTTAACCCCTCTTCCTGATGCGCCCAGGCCTCAGTCCTGCCCAGACACTTACTACACGACCCAGAGGTGCGCCAAGGGGCCTCTGTAAGGTTTCCTCTGCCTTCCATAAGCCATTCACACTTTCTACCACACTAGCATTCCTTAGTCAAAGCTCAGAGACATCACCCTGCAAAAGACCCTCTAAGAGACCATCAGGTCTGCAGACCTTGTGAATGGAACTAGGACCTTCACAGATGAGGCCTGCCATGGAAGACACGGCACCTATGCATGGGCAGCAGCCCTCACCAAACCCCAGACTCCAGGGCTGCTGGCCTTGGAAGAGAAGCTTATGCTGTTTAGAAGCCCCAGGTTTACAGTGTTTTGCTGGAGCAGCCTGATGGATCAGAGATGGCCGTGTGTGAACTGCTCAGGAACCCTGCAGTACACAAAACACAGCCCAGACGCCTCACAGTCACGCCAGGTCTCTGTGGCAGTCCCGGCCACACCCAACCAGAGAAAGCAAGGCCATTCCCATGTTTCTTAACTTGCCGGCCCCCACTGTGCCCATGGGGAGACCAAGGGGAATGCAGGAAACAGGGGACCCTCCCTCGGGCCCTGTACGCTTACAACAGGCAGATTGCCCAGCTTAAAACCCATGGGGGAGATTCTAGTAAGCAGAAAAGCAGGGAAACAAGATAAGCACTGCTTGGGCGGTGAATACTTCAGATAAGGATGTGAAAGCCCTCAGCGAACCCAGCTACACACGTTTCCTAGAAGCTATCCTAATGATAGGATCTCATGCATAACCTTTAGCCACAGCCCCTCTCCTCACCCACCCAGGCCCTTCCTCTCTCCTGCACTGTTCACACTGAGCTTTGTCCCCCTGCCCTGGGGCGGGAGCGCCAGTTACTCCTCACTGGATCATGCGCTCCCAGCTGCTCAATGTTAGGGGCTTTCGGCTTTTGCTATTCTGGCTGGGTTTGCTTTGCGTTCCCCTGATAGCCAGGCGCTGAGCACCCTTTCCTATGATTACCAGCCACGCTCATATCTCCCTTTTGTGAGGTATTTGTTCAAAGCTTCTGGCAGTTTTTAAAATTAGATCGTTCGTCTTGCTGTGGAACTGGGCTCATTCTTCAGGTTCCAAACCTAAGTCCTTAGTCATCCATGTTTGAAGAATATTTTCTCCCAGTTTGATGCCAGGTTTTTTCCCCCCAAGATAATGGTCTGATAACGCAGGGGCACTTCATGTGACGATTCTTTTTCTCTTGGTTCATGTTTCCTGGATCCCTGCTCTAAACAACCTTAGGTCTCAATGCTACTCTGAAGGCTTTTAGAAGCGATTGGGTCTATGATGCATGGACATTCAAACCTGCACAGCCTGAAGCCTTGCTTCTGAAGGACTCCTGTGTGACAGTGTCAGCCACAGCAGGGGACAACAAGGGTGGTAAATGAGAGACAAACATGTCGGCTGTCTCCATCTCACTCTCGGAGATGCCATAGACCCTCACCTGGACACTGTGCGTACTGAACATGGCAGTAGCTGCTGGTGATGGTGGCCTCAGCTGGGGCCCTTGTAGCCAAATACAGCTGACAGCAAATAGAGGGCCCAAAGTCTTAGTCTCCATCCTTCACGGTTCTCATGGAACCTGCAGCAGACAGAAGGCTGTCGCAGTCCAGTAATGTGACCTCCCACTCTTCCTACCATATGAATGTCACATGTTCAGCAGATGATGAACATTCCCTACAGATGCCACTGAGATTACTTCAGACCCCAGAGAGGCTCCCTTCCTTCAGAAAGTCTGGGCACAACTGTTTTCCAGCCAGTAAACACAATTCAAAGAAGCCTGGGGACAAAGCAGTGCTGGGCACGGGGATCTGAGGGAGGGCGAAATCCTCCCAGGCAAAATGAGGTGCAATCAAGTCCCCACACTCATTTCTGACCTCCTGTTCTGGGGAGTGGGGTGGGGCATTAATCAGCACATCTTTGTTCTAATTTTTCAGCAGGCTGATGTAGTCACGACCTCTGAGCCCAAGGCCCAGATGTTAATGCAAATTGCTGGCAGAAACATCTCAAAGACACTCAAGATGAGAGGCCTTAGTCATAAGATGGGTCATTCTGGTATCAGCTCACCACTCTAGTTCCGACTGGGAAGTAGGCTACTTTGTTCTAACAGCAGCAGGAAAGTGGTGGCGTTTCTGGAACATTCTGGTGGGGCGGGGCAGAGAGCAGCAGCACAGTGCCATTAGCAGGCCTGAGATGTGGTCCGTCATCGCCAGCTCTGCCATTTTGCCTCTCTGACAAAGGGAAGACAGTCTAGTTTTTTTGGTGGCTGGAAAGACTAAATGAAATAATGTGGACAATTAGGAAAGGCCTCAAGTTCTCAGTAGGTGTTCAGAACAATAGGAAATGTGGCTGCCAACAGAGACATCTACAAGAGTTATTTTATTTTTGAGTTTTGTGTGTTTGTGTATGTATGTGTGAACGCGCACACGCAAGCGCACGCACACACACACACACACACACACACACGCACACGTATGAATACAAGTGCCCATAGATCCCCGAAGAAAGCATAAGATTCTAAGATCCTTCAACAGGAATCACATCTGGTCATAACCCAGCAGCTATGGTAGCTGGAAACCGAACTCTCTTCCTATGCAAGAGCAGCAAGCACTCCTAACATCTAAGCCATCTCTCCAGCCCCTGTGGATAATGACTTTTTTCATTTATTTATTTTATTCACTTTACATCCTTGTAGCCCCTTCCCTCCCCCCTCCCAGGCCCATCCTCTTTCCCGTCCCTCGATTCTTCCTCAGAAAAGGGGGGCTCCCTTTCCCATCCCCCAGCTCATCAAGTTGCATCAGGACTGAGCTCCCCTATAGCCTGGCAAGGCAGTCTCAACAGGGGGAAATGATCTAAAATCTGGTAAGTGAGTCCATGTCCGATGCAGTCCCCACTTCCCTGACTAGAATACCTTAGCTTAGAAGCCTAAGCTGCCCATCTGTACATCTTTGTAGGAGGCCTAGGTCCAGTCCATGCATGGTCCTTGGTTGATGCTTCAGAAGCTGGATAACTTTTTTAAATCACTGGTTATAAATAATGAGTCAGCCAAGAATGCTAAGGAAAATGCTTTGGCCTTTGTCAACCTTCAAAATCAAAGGAATTCACAGAGCTCTAAAAACCAAGGTATTATGGGAAGGGGCTTTGGAATAGCCCATGATGGCACTTGATACTGACATGATAAAGCAGGGAAGACACAGCTAGTCTGACAGTCTCCGATATAGAAAACACAGACATGGTCTGTTCACTACATGATACCAGCAGCTATCATAAAGCAAGATTATATATTCAACATATACTGGATGCACAGTGGTATAGACAGACAGACACACAGACATACACACGCCCAGCATGGTACCTGAAGCCTGGAACAGAAGAGTCACTTGAGTCCCAAAGTTGGAAATCAACATGGGCATCATGGAGATGCCCACCTCAGAAATACTTAATTTAGTTTAGAATATCAAGTTTCCATTTATATACATTAAAAAACCCTAAGACCAACTGCTTTTCAAATTCTGCCTGTTTTATAAAGAATTCTTTACTGAACTGAAATCATTATTAATTTTGTCTTTAAAGTTATAGCTTCAAATAGAACAGAACCTAGAAGGGCCATTGAAAATTAAGAAAGCTGTGAATCAGAAAATGAGAAGACAATCTACCATCCACCATAATGACAATGGAAATTCCTGGGAGACCTCGTCTAACCCAAGCAATGAGATAAAAAAAAAAAAAATAGTAAGTGACCACAGCAAAATACAACCAAGTAAAACAAAACCAAAAACTAAAAACAATTTTAGTGGTGAGTTGTAGAAGGCAGCTACCAAATGATTTTTTTAGGCTGAGGAGGCAGCTCTAAAGCTCATGGATGGAGTTCTCTGCTTGAATCCAAAGGTTCAATCCCCAGTGCTGGGAAGAGGGAGGGAGGAAGAAAAGGAGGGAAAGGAAAAAGAGAGAAAAGAGAGCCGGAGGGAGGAATAAGGAAGAGAAGAAAAAGAATGGGGAGGATTTTTTTTTTTTTGCCTCTTTAGTACAGACATTCTATATTCACCGAGTGAAAGATAATATTGTTTGTTTTGCCTTTTAGGGAGGTTGGGGAAACAGAGACAGGGTCTTGCTATGTAGCCAAGGCTAGTCTGGAACTCACTCTGTAACTAGCTTGGCCTTGAACTCCCTGTTCCCCTCCCCAAGGCCTGCAGGGTGCTGTGGTTGCATGCACTGTCATGGTTACAATAACCAAACTCCCCAAATCTACCTAACGAGTCAATGAAATCTGCATCTAAATCCTTGCTGGCTTCTTTGAAAAAAACTGACAGGCTTATTCTAAACTTCATATGGAAATGCAAGAGACCCAGAACATCGAGGAAAATCTTGAAAAAGATAAATTTCTAACACTAAAAGTTACCGTAAAAAGTCAAGCATGGTCAAGCATATGTTTGTAATCCCAGCACTTAGGAAGGACTATCCAGAATTTGAGGCTAGCCTGGGCTACATAGAAACATCCTGTCAAAAAGAAACGGTGGAGTTTTGGGGCTTAGTGATTTTTCCTGAACCACATCAAAAGCATTTGCGGTAAGCTAAAACACAGAGAAACTGGACTTCATCAAAAGCAGAAATGCATGTCCTTGAAAGACATCAAGAATGGGCAACAGCCATGGTGGTGGACACTTGGGAGGGGTCTCAGCCACTTCGAGGACTAAGTGTGAAGATCACTTGAGCCCTGGAACTCAAGACCAGCACGAGCAACAGAACAGCGTGTTGTCTCTCAAGAGAAAAATGAAAAGAGTGAAATGGAGCACATTCCTGCAGAGCAGAAACCTGACAGGAAAGCACATCCTGACCACATTAAGAGCTCCTATACACATACAAGAAAAAGAGGAAGGATGTACAGTCTGGGTGGTGTGGTTTGTGTTGGATGTGCTTGAGACTCTGAGTTCAATCCCTGGCTCCAAAAATAGATGAAAACTGGAAAGGACTGTAATAGAAATTCGTGAATGGCCAGTAAGCACATGAAAAGCCGGTCGACACCGTGGGGTATGAGGGAAATGCAGATGGAAACCAGAGCCTGACTTTGCTCCCTTCCCACTAAGGTAGCTGCGGCCAAAAGATGCATCTGGATAGAAGGCGATGAAGAGGTGGGAAGAATGCAGATCCTGCTGGGAGCAGTCGACAGCAGTCTGACGGTGCCTCATAAAGCTTCGGAGTTGTGTATGGCCCAAGTGTATGTCCATGAGGAGCGAAAACATGTTTCACAAAATGTGCACATGCGTGTTCACAGTATCACCTTTCAACACACACAAAAGCCTGATGGAAACCACCTGGGCGTAAAAAAAAAAAAAAAAAAGCGCCAGAGCCATGGACAGAGTAGCTAGTATTGGCCACAGAAGGAACCAAGTACTGACGTCCACTAGGATGGAGACGAACTCGCAAACACGTGCAGGTGGAGGAGGAGGACAGGCACCACCCTCTGGGCCATGGGCATCCAAGCGTTGGCTGCACTGCTCTAGCAATCTTCGAGAAGACTGAAGGCTCCCCAGATAAAAAACCAAGTGTGCTGTGCATAACAAATATGGGATAATAATAAAATAAAATAAAATAAAAACCAATTCCTCGCAGGAGGGCCTCGAGGTGTTAAATGCAGACAGGCTGTAAAGCTCGTTGCTGGGCGCCTTGCATCTCTACCAAGGGCCGCCGCTGTCACTGCTCTGAGCGGTGCCGACGATGCTCGAGAGAGCAGCAGGATGAATCATGCGTCAGAGATTAATAAGTGTCTGGTCTCTGACGAGCACTGTGCCGGCACAGTGACGAGAGAGATGAATAAGCCCCCGTCCCTGCTCCAGAGTCTGTGTTACCAAAGACTCCTACAAAAAAAAAACAAAAACAAAAACAAAACCAAAGGGTTTTAACATTCAGCTCAGCTTTAACCTCCTAGGGTGAATAGCCTGGAACCCTAAGAGAAATGCACCTTCGACCCTCTGTTTCTTTCTGCATTTGTTTATATTCTGCCTTGTGCTAAAGAAGAACCTAAAATCAATCTTTAAACACACACAATTTAAGAGTAGGAACAACGAAAAGATAAAAATCAAGGTGAGGAGAAAATGATATTAGAGTTAAGTGAAACCAAAGGACGGTTCGATCAGAAAAACACCTGCCATGGAGTAGGTGTAATTATTAGAGGTATCGGTGGACTCAGCGCTAAGGTTCCTAACTACTAAACCAGAGAAGGAAACCCAAGAGTCCCCAAGCCTATGAGACCACAGTGGCTTGCATGCCCCAAATATCCTTCTGATCCCATGTTAAAAATCACAGCCACCTGCAGGACACAACACAGCCCCTAGCTTTGCCTCTGACACTAATTACTTCCTTCTTTTATCACCTCTTCTGGTCATAGTGAGGATCTGAAACTCAGCTCAATAGGCAGTACCTTGTCCAAGGCAGGGGCCGGCCCCCTAGGCCGCCTGATTGTCTCTGCTACGAGAGACAGGCTGCTCTATCCTGACAGACTTCCATTCTCCTGAGGATTCCAGGGGAAAGCCACAGCCCAGAATCCTTTTAGACCCGAAATTTCTCGGTTCTCTCTCCTTTCCCCTCTCCAGTGAGGAGATTTTCTTCCCTCCGTATTTAGTGGTTTCCTTGTAAGAGCCATGAGTTCCTCACTCCCACAGGCTGCACCGACTGTGCTGGCCAGCGCTGACCTGACACAGAACAACCTCAGCCCCTTCTCACATTTCCCCCTTCCATACAATAGCCTTCCCCATTCTCCCACCCATTTGACTTTGAGCTTAAACTGACAGAAGTACGAGAGATGCAATCACTCCTGTGCCTACCAGGCTCTTGCAGGGTTTCCTTAGCAACAGCTTCATTAAGGAAACCCATCAAAAAAAAAAAAAAAAAGAACGAAAGAAACAGGAGAAAGAAAAAAGAAATGCAAAGAGGCAATTCTTGCATCTGAACAGAGTAGCCTGCATGAAATCTGAATGGCTTCGGAAAGAAAATTAACCAAGAGGCAAAGAGGTTGAAAGTCTCTTTCAAAAAGCCTCATAAAGGAAAATGTTCTTAAAGGGCACGCAATCATTTCAGAACTTTAAGAAGTGAGGGGGTCAAGGAAAGCGCCTCTGTGTGACCCTCCGCTGCAGATCTAGCTTTCCAAACACTTCCTTACCAGCACTTTCTCTTAAGGTCACCGCCATTTCCAGTTGAAAACAAAAATGTACTCAGTTCCTTGTGTTGTTGGGGGTAAGGGGAGCCACAGGATGGTTGGATGTTGGTGTCACAGTGAGGAAGATTTAAATAATAATGGGAGACGCTGTGAGATTAGCTGGGTCTCCTGGTCAGCTTCCCCCATCTTTACAACTGGCTTTGTGCGGCAGGGAAGCTGCCCCCGACTCTGCTGTGCAGCACTAGATGGAGCCGCTACAAGCCCTGCAAGCCTGCGGCTTGGGGAACAGTCGTCACAGCCCGCACATCTCCCTTCGCTGCACATTTTGCTACGTTACAACACCGCTTATGTTCCGGGGATGCAAGCCTCCCGAGCAGCCCCCTACAGGGCAGGAGCATGCTCTTTTTTCCTGTAGAACTGACTCATTTGGGAATTGTTTGCCCTCGTATCTATTGTTTACCAGCTGGGTCCCCCTTCACTTCTCGGCTCAGCCAGTGTGGATCATGACTGTCTGCTGCTCACTAGACTAGACAGCAGGCAAGTAGGCAGGCAGGCAAACAGACAGGCTATGCCTAGTCTGGCCCCTGCCCAACCCAGACGGAAAGGAAGGGCACATGAAGACACCTCCCAGAAACCCCTCGCCTCTAAGCCACCATCTTATTTGCTGCCTATAACACTGTTGCTTTTTCCTAAGCTCCCTCTCTGTGGATATGAATGGCTGCATTGAGACTACAGAATCTCAAAGAACACATAGATTCATACTTCAAGAAGTCTGTGAATGGATGCCAGTGAGGTTTGCAGACTCCTGACCACTCCGGTGTGCCTGTAGGGTGTGTAGCACTAAGTATGTAAGGATTAAGGAGGCCGCTGGCTTTCCACAGAAGCAGGCTGAGAGGATGCATGCCTCCTCTAGTCACGCACACAGGAAAAGCTGACTGAACCTGGGTCTGGGGGCTGAAGTCCCAGACCGTGTTCTAATACAAACCCTGCCATTTGCCTGTGAAACCTTCGTGGCCAGCACAAAGATCTGTACACAGCCAGCTATTTACTGCCCTTTAGGAGTGCCAGATAATTACCACAAACCATTCACCTAAACCAGCCAACACAGGGGAGAAGAGATTCTACATCTTGTTTGCTTGGTTGGTTGATTGGTTGGTTGCTTTGGTTTGGGATTTTGTTTGTTTGTTTGTTTTATTTGTTTTGTTTGTTTTGTTTTATTTTTCGAGACAAGGTTTCTCTGTGTAGCCCTGGCTGTTCTGGAACTTACTCTGCAGACCAAGTTAGTCTTGCTCTGACTGCCTCTGCTTCCTGAGTGCTGGGATTAAAGGTGTGCACCACAGGCTCACTCTTAAGGACAGACGGAACCCGCACTAGTCACATCACTATTCCTTCCAAAATGTCCACCATTTGCCAAAGTTCCAGAACGGAACACACTTTGGTGAAAAACCAAAAGCTTGTTCTATTTCAGAAAAACTGCACGCCCTTTGCTGTGATTTTAAAATCCCACCAGAACTCATGATTTTGCTGCCTTCTCAACCAGAAGACAAACATCAGGATGAGTCAACTAAAGCAAAGGCCTTCTTCTTTGGACAGAATATGGAAGGCCAGTAACCGCCCTATGCCGCAGGGCTGTATTTGCCATGGAGCATTGCTGCCCTCTAGTGTTTGCCTGAGGCAAAGCAATGCAATAGCAGAGGTGGTCCAGACTAACAGGCCCAGCTATGAAAACAGTTTTTCAGTTAAGTCCAAGCACCCTACCTTTACTCTGCAAAGGTAACTTCAATAACTGCAGAGAGTGAGGGTCCATGGGTCTACAGAGGCAAAGCAGGGCTTGGATGGCTGGCCGCTACCCAGTCCTCCAGTACCAACTAAGCCCAACGGACTCCATTCCAAGTCTGATTAAAGCCTCTTCTGTTTCAAAGCTGTCTCCTGAAACCCCTAGGCCTGATGATAACAGCACTAGCCCACTGCAGACCTGTGGGTGGACATAGGACCCAGCCCTTCAGCCACAAGAAATGTCAAGGCTTCCCTGGACCCTTTCCAATCTACCTTGGAAGCATGGCTTGTGTCAGGGGGCCCACCCTCTTGCCCCGTGTGCTGCCCTCACTATCCTTTGCCAACGTTACACTAGCCTGACCCCTGCTGGCCCTGTATGCTCTAGTCCAGCGAGGCTCTAGCATCCCGCCTCTGCTCTTCAGCCACTTTGGTGGTCTCTTCCCCTCAGTCCGGGGTCCATGCCCTGTGAGGCAGGCATTGGAAGGTCTTAACCGTCCAGGATCTCAGTCAATGCACATTGAACTGAGTTTGTGTATGCCTGGCATGGGGCATCCTGCCCTCCAGTCCTCTATAAGGACTACAGCCTTAGCATCATCCCTAAAAAGGCACAGCTTCAGAGGCAGGCGAGATGGCTCAGCAGGTAAAGGTGTATGTCACTAAGCCTGACAACTGAAGTTCAATCCCCAGGACCCACAAGAGGAAATGAGAGAACAGACTTATCCAAGCTGACCTCTGACTACATGTATGCTGTGGCACACGCACCCCCACACAGGAACAGATATACACAAATAAAATAAATGTAAACACACACACAGCATTGAACCCTGGGTAGAACCAAGTTAAACAGTAAAATTCAGCATTACTGGGAACTGACAGCTATCTCATCTCAGGCCACTTCCCAGGCAACTGACACTTCTACATCCAAGTACTGGGTTTTTGCCTCTCCTGCCTCCTGGCTACTGGAAGCCAACAGAGAACAGAAGTTGGGGCCTCTCCTAGCCTTCCCTCAGCATATGAGGTGCAGCTGGTTCTCGATGCTTCCCCACCTTGAGGCCATGGGTGCTCTTCCGTCCACGTGAGCCGCAACACTGGAGCAGTCTTTCCTTACAGACCTTATTCTGTGTTTGTCTCCCTCTGCGGTCGAGCGGACGCTCTGATCCCTCTGATGTGTGTCACTCACACGCCGTTCAACACCTGCCTTCCCTATGACGCTGCCACTCAGTGACGGCAGAGTGGCCGCTTCCCTCCCCGCTACTTCAACACGGTGTCTATGGGCCGGCTGTTGCTTGCCGGGGCCCTGTCTCCCTTGGTTTGCCTATAGATTAGTTCCACCTGGCTACACACAGCTAACAGCCTCCAGGTTGGGGAGCGACGTTGTGAATCTGCCACTAAATGCTTTCATGACTGCCTTATCAAATACCTTTTCAGGGGCTGGGGCTGCCGCTCCGTGGAGGAGTGCTAGCCTGACACACAGGAGGCCCTGGATTCGATCCTAAGTGTGCTCTCCAGGCTCAGATTTAACCATTTGTGAGGTGCCTGCTGTGTGACTGGAGCTAGACAAGCCTCGTGTTTTGTAAACCAAGCAGCCCAGCATTGGAAATGGCAAGCATTTCACAAGTGACAAAGGCAAGAGCCACAAGGCACATCAAGGTTACAAAGCTGGCAGGAGCCAATGCTATCAATCCAAATAAAAATCGGGAGAACAAAAGTGAATTTTGAATTTTAAAAATACAATGAAGAAGCTGGACATATTGATAATATGCATTTGGCTCTTGGACTATGACCCCTGAAGTTTTATTATACCATACAATCTCAGAGCTGGATCATAAGTGACACGTTTCAGGTAGACCTGAGTTCCCCGCCACGGAGGCAGGCACATGCTCACCTGCCGGAGGTTGATGTACACAGCATTCTGAAGAAACTCTGATGCTTCCATGCCACGCTTCTGTATAGCCAGGACACGCACAGCCTTGACACACGCTTCCAGCTCAATCACTCCAGCGTTCTTATACTGTAGGCATGAAGAGAACACCTCCATCAGCAAAGAGCAAGGGTGTTTCCAGAGCTAGGAAGTTTCTACGGGCACGCTAGGTGTCCCCAGCAGCACTTCCCTCGCACAAGGCTCCTGGTATCCTCAGGGAAAAACTAATTCCAAGAGTCTGTGTTAATGGGTACAAGTTGGAATAACCCTATGACCAGCTCAGTGTTTGCGCTGATTAAAATCATACGACCGTGGTGCTCGCTCCAGGGGCAGTCAGGCTGAGGATTCCTTGAGACCAGAAGTGATTAACATTTAGAAGAGCTTGGGTTTTGGGGATTTAGGTTTTTGAGTTAGGGATGCTCAGCCCATATTACGAATGGATGCTTTGCCATTTTTCTTACCTAAATGTTGTTCTCACACTGTGGCTTTAATCCAGCAGTCGAGAATTTGTTGCATTTTACACAAGCCATCTGGGCTGTATGTGTTTTGTGCCACTGATCTTATCTCAGAATCACCTATACCATAGCGCAGGGATTGGAACAGAACAGGTTCTGTAGGTCTCCTCTGAATCACTACTACAACTAAAGTGACTTGCTCCCTTAGGACAGGGAGACGGTTCAGCACCATGGACAGTCCTCACTGTCCCCACTGACCCTCGCTAGACAGCACCCCACACAGTGGGACTGGGCTGCAAAATGCAGCAATGCAGTGTTCGTGCCAGAAGCATCTTAGGATTTATTCTCAAGCTATAGGTACAAGCACAGCAGATCTGGAAAGCATGTGCACAAAGTGATGACAGATGCACAACAATGACTGTCTGGACATGGGGACCAAATGAGCACACTTCTCTGTTCTGCCAGACTATTGCCCTGCTTCCGTGCACTGATGATGGTAGCCAAGTGACATGCACGTGACACTGATGGAGACAGGGAGCCTCAGCCTATTTTCTTGTGCCTAAAGACATAAGGCTGCAGAGTGTCTGAGGTTCCCAACATCCCAGCAGTGAGTCCAGGCCTCCAGCTCATCTCTCCTAACACAACAGAACATCCTGAGACAGTGCTCAGGAGTCCAGAGAGAAGCCATTCACAGAGAGCAGTATGCAGACGACGCCCCGTAATGAGTACTGAGTGAAAGCCAAGCACTGGATCAACCTTAATTAATCAGAGGTCTTGGGTAGCATTGGAAAGGCTCGGGCTCTTCAGGGGAGGAGGTGAGAGGAGAAAGAAAAGCAGAAAGGGCTCGGTGAAGCGCAGGAATGGAAACATTACTCAGGGAAAGCAAGACATGAATTTCCTCCTTCCGTCTGCTTTACATACATATGAGGAACTGGCTTTGCCCAGATGCCATGTAGCATACTGAACCCAGGAAGAGGAGGCAATAACCAATGCTTTATTGAGCAGTACTAATGAGCCTGCCACTGTGCTGGCCATTTATATATGTAAAAATCATTGGCCCTGATTAAGCATTCTATGCAGCAGAGATGAGAAAACGGTATCTGAGGCTGCAGACCTGCGCAGAGTCAGATGGCTGGAGAGGGCAGAGGGGTGCTCTGTCTGCTCTCTGCTCTCTCTGGTGGGGGTACAGCCACCTGACCCCTCTGTTGTGCCCCAGAGGGCCAGTCTTTGCCCCAGAGGTGATGTGCCGAGGTGTGACACAGGTGGCCACTGAGGCTCCCGCCTGGCTGGTGAGATGGCATCCACCTGCAGGCACAAGCATGCCCACAGTGGCAAGAGCACAGATCTCAAGTATGTACAGTCGGAACCCTACTTCTCCAGGCCCACACCCTTCCTACAGCTGTGTAACAATTCATTTGGATGCTCTTGGAGACTATTTTCCTAAAATAGCCATGAAAGGGCTCAGTGGAGGGGGAGGGGGGCTCAATTCCGTTTTTAAATGGCTAGTCCCTGAGTTCGAGCCCCGAGACTGTCAGCATGGAAGGGGGAAATCAATACCACAAGTTGCACTCTGGCCTCTAGGTGTGTGTGTGAGCACAAGCACTAAATAAACAAATGTAATTAAAAAAAAAAAAAAAAGCAAACTACTTTTCTATCCAACAGCTTAAATAAATGGAATGGCAAAAAAAAAATTCCACTTGTAAAATATTCAAAGAGATATACAATAGTTTGGAATACAAAGAAAATTGTTTGTAGTCTATATAGGGCAGGGGGGGGGGGAGGATCGCAGAATGTATTTCAGAGTTACCAAAGAATAATAACCCATCATTCCGAGAAGGTTTTACAAGGAAGGCCTCGAGAGAGGAGACGGCTGCTCTGAGGGAACTGGTCGTGGCGGCTCCTAGCCGACACCATCTCTCTTGATGTCACTGTGAATTGCCTGCTCAGCCCCTTGCGAGTGGACATTTACAATTTCCCCCGTTATACTTCTATAAAAACGTTCTGTTGAATGTCCTCTGGTTCCCATGTGAATGTCCTGGAGGCTGGTTTTATAGACGCCAGTCACTGGACAGGGCATGAATGTGCAGCAGAGGTTATCTGCAGTGTGTCTTAATTCCCACTCTAACATAGAAAGACATGGAATTATTTATTTAAATGATCTTCTAACACTGGACAGTATTTAGCTTTGAATTCTTCTGCTCTGATTAGTAGCCCTATAACTATATTTTTTTTGGACCAATTAGATTTTTTAAAGAAAATTTTTGGTGTGGGAGGGGTACGGAGACAGGGTCTCATTGTGTATCTCTGGCTAGCTTGGACCAGCTATGTAGACCAGGATGGCTTTGAAGCCTACCTCTGCCTCCTTTGTAAAATTACCTCTGTAATTTGTCGCTTTCTGCCACGGTGTAACTGATTCTCCTGTTACCTGCTTTACTATAATGTATTGAATCCCTGTTTTATTTTAGGCCCTCCCTTTTTTTTCCCCTTGCCTTGAAATTTTACCTGACTGGCATGGTATACATTTTAAGAAAATGAGCAAGCCATGTAAGGTGTATACCAGTAAGCAGCAGCCCCCCATGGCCTCTGCATCAGCTCCTGCCTCCAGGATCCTGCCCTGTCTGAGTTCCTGTCCTGGCTTCCTTCAGTGATGAACTGTGATATGGAAGTATAAGCCAAATAAATCCTTTCCCCCCAAAATTGCTGCTGGCCATGGTGTTTCGTCATAGCAACAGTGACCCTAACTAGGACATGTTGGTTTTCAGAAGTACAGAAAGCTGTTGCAAAAATATCAATAGTAACTGTCCATGAATGTGCTGTGACAGGCTTTTTCCAAATTTATATTAACTACATACTGTTGGTAATGGGAAAAAATAAACATTTTAGGCATTTTTGCACTATATACTAGAGAATTATACAATATTTACAAAAGCAAGTAAGAGGAGAACATGCTGGCCAGACAGTCTCATCACCAGGACCCACATGGTGAGGGGAGAACCACCTCCTCTGTGTTGTCCTGGTGTCTCCACGCGTGTATCATGGCACACGCACAAATGAATGCCACCAATAATGTATAATCTACATTGCATTTTTTTTAAAGAGACTGCAACATGACATAATGTCAACAGTGAACTTCCTGACTGGAAAGACACAATGATGCAAAGACAGTACAAAGCCATCAAGTCACCTTGCTGTAGTAGGAAATGGCCTCTTTGTATTTGTCAATTATGTCCTCTGGGCTGAGGCAGTTCTTGGCTCGGCCGATCTCAGTACTGGTGTCAGGATTGATGCCGTTGGTGGTGAGGGCACCTGCAGACAGAGAAGAGAGAGAATAGTCATGTGCTTTTTTTCCCCTCCCTGTCCCTTATTTCTTGAAAGAGGAGTGTGCAAAAGCAAAGACCTAAGCGCATGCCGATGGGATCCGAACCCCAGCCAGAGTCTTCCGATTATCCGCCGGCTGTAATGCTCTCATCATGACAAGATAGCATGCAGTGTTAACTAATTCCAATGGCCTTCCCCCCTGTGAAGATTTTCCCATTAAAGAACATGAAATGCATTACATAAAAGTACCATATGGACAATGACCCAGGACCACACTGGGGCCTCAAAGGGGGGGGGGGGGAATGTATGAGCCACTTCCTGAGCCGGATAGCAGCCAAGAAAATAACTTGAAAGTGCTAGTTGCCTCTCCATGGCTGTCATTTTCTATTTCTGACCAACTCTTGCCACCGAACTCACACAGGGAGAGGTCTGTGGAGAACTCCATCTTCAGAACAGAAGTAACTACAGAGAGAATTCCAACTGAGAGAAGGAAAGGTAGAAATCTTTGATGTCACAGGACACGCAGAAACCACCTGCTTAAGCCTTGGTGGCTGAGCTTCTCCTAAGCCACGTGTCTATTTAACGGACAGGGGCGTATCCCAAAAGCCCTGCTTCCCTGCTGGCAGCTCAGTCAGTGTTTCTAATTGTGTGGGGCCAGGATGCCCATCACACAGTGTGACAGGCACCATGAGAGTGCATGTGGTACCCGGCTATCTAACCCAGGGGCCAGTTTTCCTTGGCTGCACGCTTTTACTCTCTAATTCTGTAAACTGCCTCGTGTGTGTTTTGGAAAGAGACAGAAAAAGGATGAGTAGCTAGATACGTGGAAAGATGGACTGGCAACAGAGAGATGAGCAAGCTAAGCCATGAGACTGAAAAACGGGGAGAGAAAAAGGCATTTTGTGCAAACATCCTCTTCCGATAAGAAGGGAAAGGACTTTAGCAAAGAGCCATGAGGGGGCAGGAAGAAGAAAACATCTCAAATCCATCTTTTGTAAGAACCAAAGGCAAGTCCACAGGGGCCAGAGTCACAAGACTTGGACACCAGCAGAGCCAGGCATTCCCTTAAGCAGAGTTCAAGAGAACAGCCGTCATGCCTGAGGTAAGTGCACCTAGTGTTGAGCTAAAGGAAGCCAGTGCCTGCACCAAAGACCTCTCCATACGCTCGCTCGTTTCTGCAGCCACAGCAGCTACAGGAGGGGAGCTCTGAGCTGGGTGCTCCTGCAGGTAGGGCAGGGCCTGGAGAAGCAGGCCTCTCCCAGCATTCAAGATGATGGAGGCGCTGACCGCAGTACTGTGTCCCCAGTTCTATGTGCCTGGCATTATTGTGTCACGTGTCCTGCACAAATTAATATTTAACACATGACCAGGGGTCTTACTGAAGTGTCTGACGCACTAACAAAATTCCCATGTCTTACTCACCAGGGCAGGGAGAGGCATAGGGAAGAGGAGAAAGAGGAATCCATTGTTCACATGGAGCCATGTCTTTTCTCTAGCCCAGGAACACGAGAGAAGTCCCCATACACTCTTCCTCTTTGTAAGGAAGACATGAGTTGCCCTGCTTCCTGAGGAGATGGCTTCACTTAGTACAAGGCTGGAGGGTACATCTTATATGAAGTAACCAAGAGCCACATCATCTATAAGGAATCAGAGCCTAGCTCTGCAAAGCATCCAGTGGGCCAAGCTGATTTCATTTCACCCGATAAACGAGTAACAAGCTAAAAATACACGCACATAGAAGACCTCATCTCTCCTGGCATCCACTATTTTGACAGCCCACACCTAACATGATTGTAAGCCAGTGAGACACAGTCCTCAGGACTCAAACTTCTAGCTGACAAGTAGGAAAATCAATTCCATGGGCCGGTGAGAACCCAAGCTGGAAGAAATTCAAGGTGTGTGTGTGCAAGGTGACACAGGACAAAGAGTGTCAGCCAGGCAGCCCTTGACTCCTTCATAAGATAGCCAGGAGTCCCTGCTCTGCAAGATGGTATGCAAGGTCCAATCCAGGAAACTCAGGCAGACAGATACATCCATGTGGAAAGAAGAGAACAGATAAGAGACCAGCAAAGCTACACAGGGAGCAACCACGCATTGGCAGAGTCGAGTACCCCTGTAACCCAGCCACAGACACATGACAGGAGACCAGAGGGTCATGCCCCAAAGCCAGTAACGTGCAAAGCCAAGTCTGCAACAAAGGGGCTGCTGACCCCACTGGAGGACTCGACTGACAGGAAACCAGGTGCCTACAGCCTGGACACTAAAGTGGACAGTTGGTGACACATACACAAGGTGTGCAGAAGAAACAAAAGCCCAAGCCCTCAACTGTGTGCTGTGATGGCCTTGACACCGAAGTACCCCTGAGGCACCAGCGTGGGAGTTGTTTTCAACTCACTCTTTCAGAGCTCTGAGAACAGTGAGGCAGAGCCAGGACGACGAATATACTTGCCTTGGTAAGATCTGTACATTCTAAGGTGTTTTAAATGAAAGGTTAGATGGCTCAGCTATTGAATCTAACAACTCCATTTTGATCCCACATGGTAGAAAAGAGAGCTGACTCCCACTAACTGAATTCCATATGCACCTTGAAGCGGCTGTGCACCAACTTAACAACATACCACATAAATAAATCAATACAGTTTTTTTAGTTAGGATTTTAAAGCTGAATGCATGCCTATAATTCCAGGATACAGGCTGAAACAGGAAATCAAGAGTTCGGTGCCAGCCTGGACTATAGAACAAGTTCAAGCCCAAGCTAAGCTATAAGGCCCTGTCTCACATGGATGGATGGGTGGGTGGGTGGGTGGGTGAGTGGGTGGGTGGGTGGATGGATGGACGGACAGACAGACATTAAATTATGGGAAAAGTCTATTAAAATGGGATTGTTTCGGTAATGTATAAAAGCAATAACATACATAATTGGGAGTGTGAGTGAGCTAAAATGGAGAGAAGGGACAGATTGCCAGCTCTGAGGGGAGTGAGTGAGCACAGGGATGGTGAGAAGGGAGTGACAGTATCACATGTTCTCTGGCTTTGCTGACACCTGCCAGGCTCATATTAAAGAACAGGTGTAGTGTGAGGGCATACATCTTTTTTCCACCCCAGGAAATAAACAGACACACTGAGAAGAGCCTAAAGATCTATCTATCATCAAAGGAATTAGGAGTAAGCTGACCATGATGGAAATACCGACAGGGTTGTGCTTCTTAAGTAAGCTGAAAGAAGACAAAGGGTAGACTGCACAATCTTACAGCAAAAGCGCAATGGGAGGACACACAGACACTACCCCACGGCAGAGCACAGCCTCCCCCTCGACATCAGGGAACATTCCCAGATGCTGGGCCGCAAGAGGGTCTCAGCACGTGTAAATGAACTGAAATTGCTTGTAAGTGCTACCACCACCACAGCAGGAGACTTGGGAATTCACAAATAATGGAAATGAAACACCAAACACCCTGAAACATGCTTCAAAGGGAAACCAGAAAATACTTCCAGGCAAATAAAAATAAAAGCACAGTATACCAGAGATGAGATGCCACAAGCATGCGCAGGTAGAGATTTCTAGGTCTAACTACTTAGCAGAACAGTCTCCAGCTGATGACCAAGAAGACTGGAGAAACTAAATTCTAAGCAAGTTAAAGGAAGAAAACTAAAATAAAATTTACAACAGAAGCAAAAGGGGGGAAACAGAGAAAAATCAATAAAATAAAAAGCTAGTTAAAAAAAATAACAAAATTGACAAATTGAAAAGGGGGAAAAAAAAAAAGACACCAGTTACTAATATCAAGCTGATGTGAAGAAGAAAAATTGTCATTTGCAAGAAAATGGATGGGACTGTGGATCGTGTTAATAGAAATAAGCCAGACATGGGCAAGTAGATGTCACATTGTCTCTCATAGCTGGAATCTAGATTTAAACACACATACACAGAGAAGGGGGAAATGAATAAATAAAAACACCTTTCCCAATGTGTCACCTGGCCTTGATTAATAAATTTAGAGGAAGCCTTGATATAAGGTGACGTAAGCCCTTCAAATTTTGTTCTCTTTAAAAGTAATTTTAGTATCTTGGATATTTTAGTTGATGTACATTTTGGGATCTGTTTTTAAGACTAAATTAAATTGTGTGCGTGTTTGGTTGGTTTTTGTTTTGTTTTGTTTTGAGACACGGTCATGCTGGCCTGCCTGGAACTTGCTATGTAAAGCCAAGTTAGCCTCAAACTCGCAGAGATCCCCTTGTCTCTGCCTCTCGACTGCAGGGATTAAAGGAGTGCAACACCACACCCAGCCTCTAAATAAAATTCTTAAAGAAAAAAAAATCTTAATTCAAGGCTGAAAACAGAAATTATTACCAGTTACATAAATGAACAGGACTGAAAGGGGATACAGTGAATGCCATAAATTATATAATACAGATCAAATGGACAAGCTCCTAGAAAGACACACACACACACACAAAAAAAAAAAAAACTAAGAAGAAAAGGAAAGCTGAAAAACCCAAAGACATTGAGCTGACAACCAAATGCTTTCCAAGAAAGGAAAGCAGGGTGCAGATGGCCTCAATGTTGAAGTCTGCCAAGCATTCATGACCAAATATACACCAATTCTCTACAAAGTCTGCCCAAAAATACTAAAGGAAAGGACACTGCCAGCAACTTCCCCTGTGAGACCAAAACTTCGCCAACACCAAACCAGGCACCAAAGCAGAGGAAACCCACAGGCCAGCACACGTCCCTCATGATCATAGATGCTAACTCTTTTTCTAACATAAGCTCACTGAACCCGGTAAGATTCAGTCACAGGGCAAGAGCAATGTGCACATGAATAAAGGACAAAAGCTGATCATCTAGACAGACAAGGGTAAACAATTTAAAAACAAAAACAGAAAAATTTAACACTTTTGTGGTAAAAATCCTTCCCATCTGCTGGTAAAGGATGCCTTTAAAACCAACCTACAGCTAACACAATTTCACTAATAATGAAAGGCTCAATGTGTGGTCCCCTAAGATAAGGACTAAGACAGGACATAATTCAAAATCAGGAGGTAGAACTATTTTGTCGTCAGGGGCCAAGATCTCTGTAACAAAGCCACTGAACTAATAATGAAGTCAGTGGGGGCAATGGAGAAGAAGGATCAACACCCAAAACGTCAAATACCTATATATGCCTGCAGCTAAGCAGCTGACAGAGACACCAGGACCCACACTCTGGTGTCAGAGTGCCGAAGCAGTTAACAGTAAATGAAGCAGGCTGGGAAGGAGGCTCAGCAGGAAGGAGTGCTTGCTGCTCTTGCAGAGCACCAGAGTTTGGTTCCTAGCACATCAAGACAGCTAACACTACCTCTCATGCCAGCTCCAGGGATTCCAATGCCTTCTTCTGGCCTTGGTAATTACACACACGTGTGTATGTAAACACACACACATGTGCACATACACATAAACGAAAATAAATCTTTTTTTAAATTAACAAAAATGCATTCGTACATACGTGTCTATTTTATATGTATACTTTTATATGTGCACTCTGAAAACTCTAACCATAGCTTTAAAAAAATTAAAGATGCAGCCAGGAAATACTACTTGCTTAATTAACATGTATAAGAAATTTGATCCCCAATACTGCAGGAGGAAAAAGACAACGAGAGAGAGAGAGAGAGAGAGAATAGATATTCCATGTCTATAGATTGGAAATTTTAACATTCCTCTTTGATTTTCTTATGTATATGCAGATATATATGTACATTCAGGTGTGTATATATACACACATATATATGTGCAGGCGCGCGCCTGCATGTGTGTGTGTGTGTGTGTATGTGTGTGTGTATGGGCATTGGAGCTGGAGTTACAGGCAATCCTGTCCCCTGACGTGAGCAGGGCAACCAAAGTCAGGACCTCCACAAGAGCAGCACGCAGAAAAGGGTTACGCACTGTCACCTATGGAGTATCACATCTCCTGGAGCTACAGAGGCAACAGAACGTACTGCTGCCATTGGTCTACAGACTCAGAATAATTGCTACTAAAAAATCACAGCAGATTCTTTCCAGAAACTGACTCTCTATCCCGGAAATTCATACGGAAACTCAAGGGACCCAAAACAAACACAACCACCTCAAAGAAAAATGTAAATGGGGAGTGAGTAATTTTTAAATCTATTTTGTTTTTTGTTACCCTTTAAAGCTCTACAATGGACATGGTTTTGACAATAAGCCTTATTTTAAAATACACAAATAATCCTTGAAATAATTATAAAGAGGTAAATCAATGCCTATTTAAAAAAAAAAAAAAACAGGCACATCACAGTCCTTGGGAAATTTATATAACATACTAACCAAACATTTTCAAAGGCTCTAATTCCATAACAAAAAAACAAAGGGTAACCACACCTGAGAGACAACCCCACCAACCATATGGAGAGGAATAGCCTAGATATCCCCTTGCTGACTGAGCTCGCTCACTGGGATCAGGTGAAATCTTTTCTGCAGACTGAAGTGCCACACATAAGGCAAGATAAATTTGTCCAAACTGCACTAGTCCCAGGACTGCTTTTTAAGTAAAATTCTAAAGGCAGACTATCTGAATAGCTACAGAATGCTCTGAGAAACAGACTGAAATACATAGGCACACGTGTACCCTGGTCCCACAGACATGCCCTTGTTTACAATAGCCTGCAACATACTTTAACCCAGGGAGAACATCTTAAAGGAGCCAAGAAATCAATAGTCCTCTTCTCTTGTCAAATCTAATTAATGAATCTCCTCTGCTCAAACTGGTAACAAGGCTCAGTGCGGGCTCTGGGAAGTTTCTGCCATCCTCCAAGCTGCTGTCAGCAGGTCACAGGCACCGCCGCATGAGCTGGCCCCTGTGTGGTTAATCACCGACAGCCCTGTCAAGGCTGTGGTGAGACCCAGGCTTGGGAACACCTTGTTCTCACTCGGCTACTGCAGGACAAAATGGCACTGCGGCGATCCAGGATTTTGCTAGCCATGTCTCTGACAAGCGACTTTTACCTAGAACATAAAAAGAACTGTTGCAAATGAATAATTAACAGACAGATGAGAACAGCCCTTTCCCAGAGCAGATACGCCAGGGTCCAGGGGACTTTGAAAAGGTGCTTAACTATAAGAGAAAACTCCAGAACCTTGAGTCCCAACAGCAGGGAGGCGCCACTGCGAAGCCCTCAGGAACGAGAAAGCTGACGCCTGCTGCGGCGGATGCAGAGGGACAAACTGGCACATCCAATGGGTGTGGCTGCTTTGGAGAACATATGGTAGTTTCTCAAGAAGGTAGATGTTGAGCCATTGTCTGACCCAGCCATTCCACTCCCCAGATTTACGAACGCGTAAGTCAGTTTAAAACAGGTGCACACAAAAATTCACACAATGCTCACAGCAGCATTGTTCCTAAGAGCCAAAGAGATGCATGCAAGGGTCGCATGAGCTGACAGACTAGAGAAACAAAGCGTGGCATGCTGACAGGCCTGCGTGTTGACAACACCGCAGTGACGAGAAGACCCGAGCGGTGCTACAGGGATGCACCTTTAAAAACAGTAAGTCAAGGGAGCCAGTCCCAGAAGACCAGTTTATGAACCTCAAGCTGGGCACAGAAGGCCAGCCTGGAGTGAGAGTCAATTATCGCTGAGTGAGCCCAGGGGAGGATGGGGGACAGAAGGGACTGGCAGCTGTGACTGAAGAGGGTGCTGGAGCTTCTTGTTGGGTTGCTGATGGCCCTACAGTGGAGTGGCCTGCTGTGCTCGGCAGTAGACTTGTTTTGAAGCTGCTTTTAAAAATTAAACAGTGTTCTCACCTTAGTGCAAATTGCTAGTTGTTTTGTTGTTTTTTTTTTTCTTTTTTCTTGTCATTGGAAGAAGGCACTAACCTCAGAACGAAAGTGGGAAAAGCAAGAGAGTAGAATGAAATTAGCCAAAAAAAAAAGGCTTGGGCTTGAAGGAGGTACTTGTTGGGTGTGTATACAATGTTCAGAGCAAGAATGGAGTTTGAGAAAGGAACCTTTGCATTTAAAGCATAGAGCAAGAATTCAGAAATCAGTCTGCCACTGTGATGGAGGAGGCCCTCTGTTCTTAATTAGCAGTGACACAAGCAGGAAGCAGGAAGAGGCCCAGCTAGCTTCCTCTGGGGGAAGCCAAAACCTCTCTTCACCTGATGAGCAAACCTATGTGCAAGTGGCTAGACTCTACGATGGCCCTGTGCAAGTACCTTTTCTGTAAGATAGGACAATGGTCTCACCTCTGAGAGGGTCTCAGGGCTTTGGCAGTTGACACCCTCCTACCCAGAGTGTTACCCCAATGAGCTGCCAGGATCTGAACTGCAGAAGAGGGCCAAGGTAAAACATGAGCAGCCTCTGTCTGGTCTAAAGTACGGTCCTACTAGAGCCATGAAGGTGCTGCGGGCTTTGGGCTGGGGCCTGGTGAGGCATGGGCTAGCTGTGGGTGTGAGCCTCCGCTTCCTGCCTGTCTCCCTGGGTGAGTCCCATGCTGTTCGCACTCAGGATGACTGTAAATGCCCTCCAGTGGCACTGCTGGCTGGCAGCTGCATCCTCTGCTTGACACAATGAAAGTTCAGTATTTCTTATCAGGCTCTAATCGCCAGTCTGGGCTCAGTAACATCAAAGCACTCAATATTAATTTCATTCTTAGTTTGCTTGTTTTGTTTCAATTTCATGCCCATTTGTGTGTGTGTGTGTGTGTGTGTGTGTTGTGTGGGTGTGTACAGGTGTGCATGTGTGCATGCCTGTACCAGCAGAGTCCAGAAGTATGTTTCAGATCCTCTGGAGTTGGAGTTACAAGCATCTGTGAGCTATCCAGCATGGTTGCTGGGAACCAAAATCAGTTCCTCTGCAAGAGCAGGAAGCACTCTTAACCACGGAGCCTTCTCTTCCGTCCCCAAGTTCTTTGCTTGTTTGTTTGTTTTTGTTTGAGAAGCAGGTTTTGGTTTTGAGACATGGGGACGCTGCACAGCAGAAACTGGCTCCTTCCTCAGCCCCCTGTGTGCTAATGAAGCCATAGGTATGCGCCACCATTCCTGGCTTGTCACCCTAACTTTCACAATTACAGAAAGTCACTGGCTCCTGTCACAAGAAGTCCTGCCCTTGTGTTGATTCTTTTTTTCTTCAGAAAGCAAACAAAACATCGAAGGCATCTGGGTCCTCTACGCTTTTCACAAAGCAGACTGAGAAACTTAGCCAGCAGCGGAAAGACAGGGCTGGAATTAGACAGGACAGGTGTGCTGGAGGTGACTCCACTTTGAACCTAAACACACGTGAAATGAAAGCAGCCAGCATGAGTACAAAGCTACTGCACTATTACCTACCTGGCCATCATTTCTAATTAAGCCAAAAATAATTGAACTCGTCATGAAATAATTAAGCCCAATAACAAAACAAGTTTCTGTTGGATTAATGACAGATATTTAAGAGGAGAAAAAAAGACCCAATGCTGTGAAAAAGAAAAAAAAAATGCAAGATTTCTTAAGAACATACAGGCATGGTAGCTCACACATTAGGAGGCTGAGGCAGAGGGATTGCCACTAATTGAAGACCAGGCTAGCCTCCAGAGCAAGACCTGTCTCTCCAACAACAACAATAATAATAGCCTCTGAAAAGAAATGCAACAGGAAATTCAAATCACTGTGGAAAGGAACATAGGCCATAGGCACAGAGCAAAGTCATTACCATGAAGGGATTCAAAAATCAACAGCATACGCATGCGCAGTGCATTCAGAGAATTCAAGGCACGATTCTCCAATCATTCACTTCACCATGCTAGGGGGAAATTGCTCCTCTTCACCAGACAACATAAATCAGTAGGGCGCCCCATCAAACAAGGACCGAACAATAATCAGGTGTGTCACGGTTCTGATTTAAAGTCACTTAAATCAGAACGTTCCAAAGATCACAGTCCAGAAACCAGAACCATTCATTCACAACACCGAAAAACAAGCACGTAAAATAATAATAATAATAACAACCAAAAGAAACTAAGCACGGAGATCATGTACCTGGGTCAATGAGAACTTCTTGCGCCCCTGGAAGAAAGAACAGATTACGGTCTTTTATTTGGAAAACAAAAACCACTTTTAAAGACAACTAGAAGAACACAGTTTACAGTTTGCGGATACCCTGTGAAGCCTGATGCCTGCAGCTATCACAACAGCAGCTCTGAGCGACAGCATGGCAGGCACAGTGCTGTTTTGCTTCTGTGGGGAAAACAGAAGATCTATGTTAAGCCTGTCTTGAACAAAGAGGAAAGTGCCCCCTACCTCTTCCCTTCCTACTCTCTAAACTCAGGCTCCTCACACTCCTTAAGCAAGTTTCAGAGACACCTATTTCACCAGTAAACCAATAAAGACAGGAATCTTTTTTTCCCCACAAATATATGTGAGCACTCAAGACTGAGGCATCAAGGTCTCAAAAGGAACTATGGAAATATAACAATACTCCCCCCTAGGTCAATCTGTCAATCTCCCCCTCTCTCTCCCTCTCTCTCACACACACAAAGAGAGAGAAAATGAACTCTGAATTACAGGACACTTATCAAAAATAAGGATTTGCAATGTTTAGAGGAAGTTTGTGCTGAAGATGTAGCTCAGTCGGTAGACTGTTTGCCTGGTATACACCTAGTATTCACAAAGCCCTTTGCTCAATCCTCAGCACTATACACACTGGGCATGGTGGCACATGTCAGTAATTCCAGCACTTGGAAGAGAGGACCAGGAGATCAAGACCATCCTTAGCTACACGGTAAGTTTGAGGAGAGAATGGGATGGATACACATGACCCTGTCTCAAAGTGAGTGGTGGAAGCTGGAAGGATGGCTCAGCAGTTACAACATTGCTCTTACAGAGGACCAAGATTCAGGTCCTGGCATCCACACTACACAGCTTACACCTGCCTGTAACTCCAGCTCTAGGGAATCCGATGCCTTCTTCTGACCTCTGAGAGCACTAGCACATACATACATGCATACACACATATACACACACATATCAAAAAATAATTTTTAAAGAGGAAGAAAACTTTAAAAAAAAAAGAGGAGAAAGGAGCTTAGTAATGCATTTACACATGAAACAATTAATTCCACTATTCTCAAGAAACTAGGAAAGCCTTCCTCATCTAAACTATCCAGATGTCAGTGAGGACCAAGCAGTCTTCTCTGCAGAGGGTAATTTCCCATCACAGCAAAGCACACCCCCCGAGCTCCAGGGTCCAAGACTCATGCTCATCATTAGCTGCTGTCGTTCTTTTTTTTTTTTTAAGACTTACTTATTTATACATACAGTACTCCATTGCATGTGTGACTGCATGACTGAAGAAGGCACCACATCCTATTACAGATGGACACTCACTGTGTGTGGTGCTGGCTGAGCCCACGGCCTGCCACTGGGTTAGATCCCCAACCCCACTTTTTAAAAGGCAGAATTGGAATTTGTTAGGAGACATTTGCATTTGTCTTTTTGAGACTGGGTTTCCACATAGCCCTGGCTGGCCCGGAAGGTCACTCTATAGATCGATCAGTCTGGCCTCAGATTCAGAGATCCCCTGCCACTGCCTCCCAGCTGCTGCGGTTAAAAGCATGTGCCACCATGCCACGCTAGAAGACGTTTTTAAGTACAAGGGTAAAGAAAAAGTGAGGCACTCCCGAAGGAAGGGAGACAGTCCTGAGAGAGAGGCCGGCCTCTCAAATAAGAGCCGCCTCCGGCCTTTTATTTCTGAGACTGAGTCTTGTCTTGCTCAGTTACCAGGCAGGCCTTTAAGTCTGAACTTACCATCCTCCTGCCTCAGTTACGAAGATTATAAACCTATAGACTACAACTGTGTACCAGGCCTACTCCTTAATTGGATCTTTCCTATTCTAGAGCCTTGGAAATTATCAAACAGTATAAAATGATGTTTCCAGTACCCAGTGTGGTGGTGCATTGCCCGTAAATCTTGGTAATGGGGTAGAGAAGAGGAGCAGAACCAAGTTCAAGGCCAGCCTGGGCTACACAGCAAGACGCTCATCCCTCTTCCCATTGTGGCCACATGGAGTAAATCTTTTTCTGCTTCCCGCTTTTTTTTTAATTTATTTATTTTTATGTACATTTGGCGTTTGGAATTTTATGTACATTTAGTGTGAGGGGATCAAATCCACTGGAATTTCAGTTACAGACCAGACAGTTGTAAGCAGCAATGTGGGTGCTGGGAATCGAACCAGGGTCAGCCATCTCTCCAGGCCCCCCTGCTTCCCACTTTTAATATGACTCTTTTTAATGTGCTTATTGAGGATGGGTGGGAGGACCTGACTTGGGACACAGGGTATGACCTACAAGTTCAATAACTCACCTAGGGACACAGGGTATGACCTACAAGTTCAATAACTCACCTAATGCATAAAGCTGAGCACAGTACCTCCACGCAACCGCCTCAGCTGAACGGGAAGCCCAGATGTTCTCCCGACCCCAGATGGTGCTTACTAATAAGTATAGGACTGGAGAGGGAAATTTAGGGCCTAGCTGGCAGCTTCCTTCTCATTTGCAAGGTGCTGCAGAGCTGTGACGTCATGGCTAACTGGTTCCTAATGCTGAAGAGAAAGTCCAGTGTCGCCACTGCTCTGACAGCCCGTAACCTTCACTCTGAGCTGAAGAGAAAAGTAACACAGAACCAGAAGGTTTTTTCCAGGCATGTACTGGGCGCTGGTCTGAAGAATCAAATGAAGAAATCACGCTGGAGGAGCCTAGTGTGGGTCTTCTTGTACAAGTGAGGAAAAGAAACCTTTAAAACATAATAACGATCGGTACAACAGCGCCACCTATGGAACGTCCTGCAAGAATTCTCCCCGGGTCTGCAAGAAGCATCTTTAAAGCAGGATGCTCACAGACCACTGGTAAAGTCCAGCCAGGACAGCTTCAGAGAAGATGGCACTGTTCAACAGTCAGCAAAAGAGGCTGGCCCACAGAGTCTAAGAACAGAAGGAGCCTGGGAACTGGTCCTTCCTGCAAGCAGCTGTGAAACTTTCTCCCAGTCTTTACATTGTTCCCAAAAGAGGATTAGAGTTTAATTCCCAGCACCCACATCTGGTGCCTTACAACTGTAACTCTAAGGGATCCAATGCTCTCTTCTAACCTCCAAAGATAACCTTGTACATGTGAGTAGATACACACATACTACAAATAAAAATTATTTTGAAAGGTGGCTGGAGAGATGGCTCAGCAGTTAAGAACACTGGCTGTTCTTCATTTCCCAGCAACCCCATGGTGGCTCACAACCATCTACAATGGGATCTTATGCCCTTTTCTGTCATGCAGGCGTACATGCAGATAGAGCACTGTATACATAAATACATCTTTTAAAAATAATAATTTTTTAAAGCAGCCAGACATGGTGGTGTTCACCCATAATTCCAGCACTTGGAGACAAAGGCAGTAGGACAAGTTCAAGGCCAGCCTAGCTCCAGATCTGCCACAACTACACAGTGGTACCCTGTCTCAAAAATAAAATAAAACAAAACAAAACAGTCTGTATCAGTTTGGCTTGTTTTCACAGCTGCGACAGATAGACAGACAGACACACACACACACACACACACACCTAAAATAAACCTTAAGAAAGAAAAACCTGTAATACCTGCAACTTAGGTATTTTAGGAAGATAGTCAATAGTATTTATTATTCCTTATGAATTTCCAGACATCCTTACTAATATTTTATCCTCTTTCTTGTTTTTTTTCTTCCCCCTCCCTAATTAGAGCTTCTGCCACTGTTTTTGTTTGTTTGTGTGTGTGTGTGTTTTTCTATTTCTGCCATCAGATAACTTGTACCATCCCAGGAAGCCCAAATACCAGTTGTAAAACCATGTAGAAGTAAGTTTCAACCTTGGGGAACTACAAGCAATAAATTTAACCTGGAGAAGTTTCAAAAGAAAGAAGGAAAGAAAGAAAGAAGGAAGGAAGGAAGGAAGGAAGGAAGGAAGGAAGGAAGGAAGGAAGGAAGGAAGGAAGGAAGGAAGGAAGAAGCCAATCCCAGCACTTGGGAGGCAGAGGCAGGCCTCTGAGTTCAAGGCCAGCCTTGTCTACAAAGTGAGTTCCAGGACAGCCAGGGCTACAAAGAGAAACCTTGTCTCGAAAAAAGAAAAGATAGAAGTCCCCTACATTCCTGTTAACACTTACTAATCATCATAAACCAATGACGCTGACAGCTGCCTCCATCTGCCCCCACCATGCTCTACCGTATTCCCAATAGAGGGTTTCTTACTGAACCTGAAACTCGTCCTTTCCCTGGGCCAGCTGGCCAGTGAGCTCCAGAAATCTGTGGGGTGATGCTGCATGACAGAACCCAGAACTACCTATGAGATAGGCCTGGCTGGGCACATCTGGGGAGGACTGTCTCAGTTGTGTTCATTGAGGTGGGACCCAGGCTACACAAATGGGGAGAGTGAACCGACCATCATCAGGCCTTTCTCTCTGCTTCTTGATTATGAACACAGTCTGACTGTGGCTCCCTGCCCGTGACAGACTGCCACCTGGAAGTATGAGCTAAAATATGAAATAAACCCTGGTGCCCATCCTGCTTTTGTCAGTATATTATCAGAGCAAGTGGAAACACAAAGTAAGAGAGCTTGTGTGTCCCACCCAGTGCTGTTTCTCATGTTTAGAACGCACAAGTTCTTACCTACTAAGCCATCTTCCCAGCCCTGTGCGTGCGTGTGTGTGCGTGTGTGTGTGTGTGTGTGTGTGCGCACGCGTGCATGCGTGTGTGTGTCTGCAGGCGTGCAGTGCACAATGGTGGTCAGAGGACAACTTGTGAAAGTCATTTCTCTCATTCTACCATGTGACTTGCTTGGATCAAACTCAGGCTGTCAGGTTCAGTGGCAAGTGCCTTTACCGGCTAGGGCATACAATTCGACTTTTTTTTTTTAAGGTTTATTTATTTATTATTTATTTGGTACTCCGCCTGCATGTATGTGTATACACCAGAAGTGGGCACCAAGTTTCATTATACATGGTTATGAGCCACCATGTAGTCACTGGGACTTGAATTCGGGACCTTTGGAAGAGCAGACGGTACTCTTAACCACTGAACTCTCCAGCCCCCCTCAACATCTTTTGCAACAAGATCTTACTCTGTATCTCAGGCTGGCCTAGAACTCACTATGTAGTTCAAGCAGCCCTCAGACTAGTGGGGATCCTCCTGTCTCAGCCCCTTGAGGTTAAAGAACTTGGTCCCAATCACATGTAACAAATGTGATAGGCTGTCTTCAACAATGGAAAGTTCCAACATCAGCACACAAAGCAACGTTAAATGAAGACATTTCTCCCAAGGCGTGGAGCAGTTGTTCTGTGGCTTAAGCTTCCTCTGCTCACACCCAGCAAGAGAAGAAGAAATGTTGCGGTGTCACCCTACAAGCTTCCAGGCTCCACAGTCACAGCAGGGCAGGGCTAGCCCACGCACAGCCTGGGAGCCAAGAGAGAGAAGCCGCAGGCTACCGTCTCACAGCAGGGCCTGCAGCTACGCCCAGCATCTGGGAAGAGCTCAAAACCCAGGAAGCAAGGGCACACTCCTCCCTACTCTCAGCACTGTTCCTCTCCTGCTCCCCTTCCTCTCTGGAGACACCACCAGGGGCTCCTGGCAGACAAGTGCAAGGGGCCCTCAGCAATCATGTGCCTTCCTCTACGCAGGTCCTGCAGAGCCAAGTTCACCCAGCCGCTTCTGCATGTCGCTCCGACTCCCCTTCTGAGGTTTCCTGAGAAAGCGGTGCCTCCGCTTGATTCTGCAAACTGACTGAATGACTGATTGCAGAGTTTGATTGTGACAGATCAAAAACCAAGATCAAGGCTCCTTTCAGCATCTCAGTGGCCATCCCTTTTCCACGTCTGTGCTAACATTCTTGTGACTATTTCGTGATGCATTAACTTAGCAAACCCCTAACACTATGAAGACTCCCCCGTTTTGCTGTACCCCACCTATATATGGGGACCTGACTGATGTACCCACCCATGTGTCTAATCAGTAGGCTTGTATATGGCTGTCCTCAGTTCTGTGTAACCATGTTCCATGATGGATAACTGTCACTTGGGACAAGCTGAGTCTATGTTCCTGGCCTGTTATCACTCATATTTGGTTCAGAATGAACTGTCTCCTCCAGGCCAGGCATAGTGACTCTTGCCTTTGATCCCAGCACTCAGGAGGCCGAAGCAAGCATATCTCTGTGTGTTCAAGGCCAGCCTGGTCTACAAAGCTAGTTCAGGACAGCCAAGACTATACAGAGAAACCCTGTCTTGAAATTTTAATTAATGAATGAATTTACTTTAAAAATAAACTGTCTCCTTTCCTTTAGAATAAGAGCTGTGTTTTACAGTGGTGCTACTTTGTCCCCATTTAGGAGAAAATGTGGCTTACTCTTTGTTGAGGTTTTCTAAAACTCTCACAGACTAAAAGATGGCTTTGGCTTTGAGTTAGGCATTCCTCATCAACTGCCTAAAGCAGGACAAAGCGACCGGTGATGCACCAAGGATCAGAAGCTCGCTGAGCATTTGTGGGTCTCCTCACCCAGAGAAGCCTTTCGCCCCACACTGAAAGCAAACATCAGGAAACCAAGCTTAACTCGCTAGGAAAACTTCAATGAAACAGGAGTATCCCCGGCCCCTGCATCAGTGGTTAAAACTGACACCAGGGACTAGGGTTACCCATTACACGGGTACCCAAGTCCATCCTACCAGGGAATTTCAGCAAGGGCCCAGGAATCAGTGATCACTGTATGTAAACCTCCCTGTACCAGCGGAGCCGATGAACCAGAAGGAAATGCTTCCTTTGAGATTTCAAACTGCACAGAATCCTCCAACCTCAAAACATTCATCAGGCCTAATGGAAAGGCAAAGACAGCCCAGCTCGCTGCTCCTATTCTCAAAGACTGCAGTGGGTACAGTCTCTGGAGAGAGGCAGGCTCACCTGGCCGGTGTCTGTTGGCTGCTTCCGACGGAAGTGAACTACCTTGGAGTCTCCGAGCCCCCGTCTTGCCGCCAGTTCCTCCAGGATAGTGGTAAATGACAGAAGCAGAGCACAGCCCTTCCAGGGCAGCTGGGTGGTGAAGAGAAGCAAAGCTGATTAGTAAAATCAACCTGCTGTCGGGGGGAGTGGGGAGGTTGCTAAGAATGACTTAAACAGTCAGCTTCTTTGAAAATGCCAATTTTGGGAGCTGGAAAGATGGCTCAGAGGTTAAGAGCACTGGTTGCTCTTCCAGAGGTCCTGGATTCAATTCCCCCACAACCACATAGCAACTCACAACCATCTATAATAAGATCTGGTGCCCTCTTCTGGGGTGCAGGCATATATGCAGGTAAAACACTGTATAGATAATAAATGAATAAATCTAGAAAGAAACAAAGAAAGAGAAAATGCCAATTTACCAAAAACAAAATTTGCAATTAAGAACACTAGCTGAGAATGGTAAGGCAACCTCTAATCCCAGCACTGGGGAAGCAGAGGAAGAGTCAAGTGGATCTCTGTAAGTTCAAAGCCAGCCTAGTCTACATAGTAAGTCATAGGTCAGAGTAAGAGTCTGTCTTACAGAAAAGGAAAAAAAAAAAAGTCACTAGTTTTGCAGCACACAGAGTCATGCTACCCATCTTTTGTAGGCCACATCAAGGCAGACAACAGGAGAGACCAGCAAGGCTCACAGTTTCACTGATGACCTAAGTGAATATACAGGAAAAACTTTGTTCTTCTCATTTATTCATAAGACCATTGTTTTGGCGGGTTCTTTTTGTTTGGTTGCTTACATTTATTTACTTGATGGGGTAGGGATGAGGGCATGTGCCATGGTGTGCTTGTCAAAGTCAGAGGACAATTTAGGAGATTTAGTGCTCCGCTTTTACTATGTGGGTGCTGGGAATTGAACTCAGGTCAACGGGTTTGTCAGCCGGTCCCCCTACCCACTGAGCCATCTCGTAGACCCTGAGAGACCCGCAGTTTTACACAGGTGTATTGCGGGGGCTGTGCTAGATTATGGAGCTGCACAGGTGTGAATCAGGTAGTATGCTGAGGCGGAAACATTTAAGAGCAGGGCTAGGGGTGTGCACAGTGGCGATAGAGTGCTTGGCTAGCTAGTGCAAGGCTCCATCCTAGGCAGAGGAATGAAAGGGGGTGGGGAAGGAGAGAGAGAAGGAGGGAGGGGAGGACGGGAGGAAGATTTTAAAAACAATACCTCTAAGCGGGGCAGTGGGGCACACGCCTTTAATCCCAGCACCCGGGAGGCAGAGGCAGCCGGATCTCTTGAGTTTGAGGCCAGCCTGGTCTACAAATCAAATTCCAGGGCAGCTAGGACTACACAGAGATAAACAAAACTAACAAAAAGTAATACCTTTAAAGCAGGACCAAAATATCTTCCCCTGTATCCTACATGTGTCTACACCATCTGGGATGGCAACAGACAAATGCGGACCTATCTCTTTCTTAAGGTAGGCCCGTACACATACCCAGCTCTCTCACTGGGGCTACATCTTCATGATGACTAGAGTGGGCAGGAAGAACGTGAGCTGGACTGAAGAGGCGAGGGCATGGGCAATGGCAGCCAAAGCAGAGGAGCCAAGAACACCGGCCAAAGAAAGTACTCACCTCCCTCAGAGGACACATGCCAGACCCAGGCCCGGTGCAGAGTAAGTAGCAGGTATGTCAGGGAAATGACCCCCCAAAACAATCAACAGGCGCTGCCTGCTTCCCCTCCTTTGCCTTTCTTTGTGCTGTTTCCTCATATCCAAATACCAATGGGCACAACCACTTATGGACTCATCTGGTCACAGTGCCTTACCCCCCAGCCACAGGAAGTCATTCACCGAGCGCAGGAGCTCCACAGACATGTGGTAGTGCACCAGGGCGTCCTGCAGCATCCCAGCCTGGAGGCACAGGTCTCCCACGTGCTTCCGCATGCGTCCTTGGCACCGCTTCTTGTAATGTCTAGAAGATAAAATTCGAGGGAAATGCCTTGTTACTGCTGCTCCCTCTCCCTCCACCCCCTCGACCCCCTCCCCCAGCGCCGGGCTGAGCATGATGCAAGTCTCTATATCTAACAAATGCTGAGAAGGCAGTGTTAGGCTCTAAGGTGGGAAGCCAGCAGCGGTCATTGCCAGTCATGTGAGCTGCAGGGGCCCTGGCCTCAAAGCTGTGCTGCCACGTGGTTTGTTTGTTTGTTTTAAGTCCTCTGTAGATAAGGCTCCTACAACCTACTCAGACCCTGCTACAGCCAGAGCCTTCTTCTCAGATGGCTCCAATTTCAACGATATCACAGAGTATATGTCTTGGCCTTGAACTAAGTCAGTCAGCCACCCCCCCCCATTAACTTCAGCCCTGGGATTATTCCATAGAAAGAGATGAGTCCCATCATTGGCAAGCTGTCTGGCTGGGGCTCTTTAAACATTAGCGAGGGTATGCTGTGGACCAATGCACAACACAGAGCAGACCTACCCACTGAAAACACTACCCCTTTAATATATTAACCAGCTTCCAAGATGGATTTCTTTCAAAGGAGCAAACAGCAGCTGTGTCAAGCAGAAGCAATCCTTTTCAAGAATGGGCCACTACAGGAGTAGGGAAGGTCCTGACAAATCAAAGGGGCTGGCAGGTCCAGGGGAAGCAAAGCGCTGTCTGGCTCGACTGTGTCAGCTGCCCCTGGCTCTCTGACCACTTCTCCACCTCCCGATGCTGTTAGAACTAAGCTCTGCCTGTGCAGAGATGTGGGGCGGACAAGACACACCAGCTCTTGCTAGCTAACTCCCTGGCCACAGGGCTGCACCAGCATGGCCCTGCCAACAAGCAATGCTGCATTGGGCTGCTCCTGCATCCTCAGGAGGCAGACACAGCCACTTCCAAGGTCTCTACGCTAGTCTTCCTGGTTTTCCCCCAAGTGCTATCCCCCACCTATCCTTCCCAAAGCATAATATGTTATGTTATGTCCTTCTCTTACCTCAACCCCCCCGCAAGGATCTCCAGCACAGATCCAGGGGCGGGGATGGGACTTCACACTAGCTCTATGCCCTCATGCCCAGGCCCTCCAGCCTTCCACCTCAGGACAGGGCAAGGACACCTGAGTATGTTCAGCCTGGAACACTCTCCCAAGCCTAGCCTCACTACCTAAGGGGGAAACACGTCACTCTGGGAGCTGGAGCTGGCTCAGCACTTGCTATTCTTCCAGATAGCCTGCATTCGGTTCCCAGCACCCACATGGCAGCACACAGTTGTCTGTAACTCCAGCTCCAGCGGATCCAACACTGTCTTCTCCCTCCATAGGCCCTGCACATGCATAATGCGAAGATACACATGGAGGCAAAACACTCATAAGATAAAAAATAAGCAAATCTTTATTCTTAATTACTCTAGGACTGGGCTGTAGCTCAACGGTAGAGCACACATTTAGCATAGTAACACTGAGGAAGCCCTAGGATCCACCCCCAGCACCACAAAGAAAGGAAAGTGCAAAAGAGTTGTGTTTCTTGTGTATTATCTAAAGCCATATCCTTGCCAGAGTAGCCTGTCCCTCTGGGGGGTGAAGTTTTTGCCACTTCACCACCAAGGAATTCTGAGCTGGTGACAGAGCTTGGGCACTTGGATGGGAGAATGTTTGGGGGGTGTGTTTGTTTGTTTGTTTGTTTGTTTGTTTTTGAAGGCTCCAAAAGTTCAAGTACCACAAAGCAGACTCAGTATAGAGAAGGTCTGACCAGCCTAAGCCTCAATACCAATACTTCACCCACTGGCTGTGTGATGCTGGACCACTTACTTAAACTCTTTGAGAATGTTGACTCTGCAAAAATGGGCCTGCTGCCCCTACCTCGGAGACCATTGGTGATGTGAGGTACACAGGTTGGGATGGTAGGTGATAGGCAACTAGCTCAACTTGCTCCACACAAGCTCCTGCCTACAGTGAACCGCCAGAGCCCAACTAACTCATACCTGGCCACAGCAGGATTTTCACAATCAGGATGGACAACCCTCCTGATCGCAACACCTTTAGGGCACATGCCAGCTGCCCCCAGAGCTCAGATTGCTCATATTCTTCTCTAGGGACTCGTCCTATTCCCAGCTTCCGAAGGGCTCCTCAGATCAGCTCATCTATTTCTAAGGATCCAGACACAGACTCGGGGCTGACAGGTCTCACCTCCTCTAGCCGCAAATTCAAACCCAGCTGCTTGGACGATCCCTCTTGACTGCCCATGTACACCTGCCATGTGCTCCAGCAACTAACCACCCATGGTATGCCCAGACGTTCCAGGCAGAACTGTAAATTCCTATTTGACCCTTCCTTTGTTCTGGAAGCATGCCTTGATGTGTTTCCCAGGACCTGGCATGACACACAAGTGCCCAGAGCTGTGCACACTACCTCTAGGGGGTCTCCACTAAGGAAGGCAATTTCCTGCAAGGGGCACTTAGAAGAGTCCTCGTCCCTCACAAAGGAAGGCCAGAGGATAGGACAGGACACAGATTCATGGTTCCCTGTGGTCTGACGATCTCTGTGACAAGCCTGCTAGAGTGAGCAGGTGAGAATTGGAGAGCCTAGGACAAGCTATTGTCGCATGAATGAATGCAGGACCTAGTAAATGACAGAAAGGCCCTACAACCACAGTAGGACCCCTGCTATTTCTCTGTAGCATGGCCTCAACTCCTGTACTAGTGACGATAATTTCCCTTTGCCCCAGACCCTAAAATGGGAGGGAATCTCTCAGCAAGTCCAGCCTATCTCCATGGAGGCAAAGTAAACGAAAAATGAAAGTGTTTGCAGTAAATGAAGGCTCAGAGGCAGAGTAAGATAGCAGCGGATGCAGAGCCAGACCCTAGCCCTACAGTCAGGTGAACGTGGGGTGGGAACAATGGGGACTAGGTTGGCCAAAGATCAACCAGGAAGGCTGACTTCAGATCTGTGACATGGGTGAGTGATCTATTTCTAAGGTTCCAGAAACAGACTCCCCTGCTGTAGAGTGGGCTTTTCTGCCTATTTCGGGAAGGAGAGCCTTGGCAGAGCTCTGCAGGGAGAGACGGAACTGTGGTCAGTAACACAGGTCTTCACACGTTTAACATTCAATGAACTAGCTATCTGGAAGGTCGTTGCTTTTTGGTCTTAAAAAAGCCACGCTTGAACCTTCTGAGAGAAAGAGAGTGCTACCCATTTAGAATGGCCTCTGTCCTTTCTGGGGAGAAGCTGCTGACAAAAAAAGGAATAGGGAATGGGCCCCTCAAGGAAAAGCAAACAGAGAAGGCAGGAAGGCCCCCCCCTGCAGCTCTGCTCCCCACATGTCTGACCTGCGGCTCCGCCACCATGCACATCTCACAGCCGCAGGCACCCACCCCATGCCTCACTCGCTTCCAAGCCTGGGGTCAAGCGGGGCTGCACGCTTGGTGTCCCACGTTAAAATGCCCCCCATGAGAACCTCTGCAGCCACCCAAATGAACCAGCATCTCACACCCTCAAAACAAAAAAGGGAGTTAGTAAAGGCTCATTTGTCACCAAATACTGAAGACCAAGAAGGTCCCTGGAGCAAGTATTTTGACAAACATCAAACACCAATGGGTTAGGTGCTAAGGAAGCTAGAATCTAAAAGAAAGAAATGAACAGCTAAAGGACTGCTCAGAACACACAGGGGTCTAGGCAGCGGTGTTGGTTTTTGAAGCAATGGCGGCAATGGAACAGCACATGGGGAAAAACTAGCCACTTTCACAGTGGTGTGTTCACAGCCTACCTTTTCAGACCCAACAACATACTCACAGGGCGGTATGGTAGAAAAAAAAGGAAAGAAAGAAAGAAAAGAAAAGAAAGAAGGACAAGCAAAATTAGAAACATACAAGAGCAAAAATAACTCCGAGAGCTACGTGCTACACGTACAAGCCCCCCCCATGACTCTGTGACTGCGTAAGTGTGGAACCCAAGTCCATGCACACCCGGCAGTAAGAGGAAGGCTTGCTCTGTGGGTACAATCACCTTACAGTTACTGGAACAAACCAAAACCTGGACGTGTGTCCAGGTGATAAGACCCTATGTCATTTCACTCTGGACATGCTATTAGGAGGTCCAGGCTGGTGTGAGGCTCTGTCCTGGCTCCAGGTCATCTCAGAAAATAGAGACTGAAGTTGTGATAAAGACAGCTGAGTGGGCTGGACTGTGGCTTCCCTGACATCATTACCTGACATCCCAAGTCTACCTGCACAGGGGGCTTTGGAGTAAGCTTGGTTGGGACATCAGCTCTGATTCCATAGCTGTCTGGCTTTCTAACCCTTCCATCCAGGAAGTCAGGCCATGAAATTAAAAGCCTGCTGCAAAGGTGACAGAGAGTGGGCCCTGAGACACACCAAAAGCTTCAGTTCAGACGAGACATGAAGGTTCCTCCCAGATCTTGCCAAACATCAAGGCTGTGTGACAGGGTCTCTCTTTGCTTCCAACCCCTAGGGCTGCCCTTGGCCTATGCTCCATTCCATGCTATCTTCTTGTCAGACTCACCACCAAGCAGAAAGTGACGTTACATAACGCTAGATAACTCCAGAAGCCTACTACCTTGTGGTACCCACTCGGCAGTAGGCACATTATCCCATTCGAGCCTCACTTGGGCTCGTGATCTGAATTCCACAGATGAAGCAGGACAGACTCAACCCTCTGGGCCCCTGCCCGAGACTGGCAGGCCTTCGAGTGACACAGCTACACCAAGCTCTCCCTATGGAAGGGGAACCCTCTTGGCAAAGGCTGCCACCTGAGCTTGGTTCTCATCTCTTCTGCTGTCAGTGGCAAGATGGCGACATGGCCATGAGCTGAGAGTACAGGAAAATGGCCTGAAGAGGTAAGTCTGTTACTGTGGTCCAAGGAAAGTGTGGGGCTCAGGGCTGGGGACAGGGCCCAGCAGCTTTGTCCTGCTCCATTTTGGAATGCAGAGCCTGTAGAGACTTTCACATGGGCACTATAGGTGGCTCTTCGGGGACATCTGGGTGGTGTTTCTGACTTCCTACAGCTTTGAGGTGAGGAGACCTGGTACCTGCAGTCTGCCTGGCCTGGGAGACCTAGGCTCTACTCCCCAGGCCCAGCACTTACCTGTCCAACTTCAGCACCTCCTATGTGCTCTTGGGCAGCACAAACAGACCGAACACCAGCCACAGAGGCTAATTCACATGTCCAGTTGCCACAGGGTTTGTTTTTGCTTGTTTGAAGAGGTGGAGGTGGTAGTGGGGTTATTTGAGTCAGGGTTTTATGTAGCCCAGAACAGCCTCAACCTCCCTCTGTAGCCTAGTCGTATCTTAAGAAGCTCCCAAGCCCCCCCGGCCACCTGAGAGCTGGGATTACAGCTGTGAGCTACCATGCCCTACTCCGGCTGCCACAGGTTAAAAAGTAAAAGCATGGCTACAGATGTGGCTCAGTTGGTGGAATACTTGCCCAGCGTGCAGGAAGCCGTGGTTCTGATCCCCAGCACAGCATTAAAACAGATGGGGTACAGCGGCGCTCACCTACATAACACTACTCATACTTGGGAGGCAAAGGCAGGAGGAACCCGAGTTCAAGATCGGTCACTCTCAAATACATAAAGAGTTTGAGGTCAACCTGGGCTACATGAGACCTTGTCTCAAAAATAAAAAATAAATAAAAAATAAATAGTTGAAATAAATATTAACATTGTTTTTAATCTAACATATAGCAATGCAAAAAAAATATTCATGATCTGCTTTAGATTCCTTTTCAGCATGTGCTGTTTGTTTTACACATGCAGCTCATGCCATGTTCCAGTGCTCAGAAGCCACAGGCGGTGATGGCTACGGGAGTCTATTGCTGACCCCTACGGAACTCCTGTTATTTAGTGGCCAGTGGACCACATTTCAGCTAGCCTTACTGCAGCCGCCCCCTGCCACTGATCTTGCCTCCTATGTAAGAAGGTACCAAGCCCAGGGCTTCTAGGTCAACCATTCCTACATAAACTTACCTACTATCCGTGTCCAGTCCCACGAAGTCCTTTTTCTCAAAAGGGACACAGAGAAGAGGGATCTTGTCCCCCGACTTGTCAGTGGCTCTGTCCAAGCGCTTGGACTCCAGCACAATGAAAAGGGACTCGATGAAGTCTTCGATGCGCTTCTCCACCGAATCACAGTCATCGTAGTTGGGATAGAAGGCCACATCGGGGCGCTGCTGCTCAGCCACATCACCCTGCAGCCCGAACACGAAGAGGCGGGAGTCGTAGAGCGTGGAGCCATAGATCTCCTTCTGCACATGGAACTTCTCGAAGGTCTGCGGCCAGTCCTTGGCTGAGAAGCAGTCGGTGATGGTAATGAGGCCCACCACCTTGCGGTGGGTCTGGAAGTCACCCCACTCATTGTTCTCCGGCGGGTAGTGGTGTCGGTAGCGGATGAAGAGCGCACGCTGCGTGTCACGCACGCTGAGCTGGCTCACCGAGCAGATCCGCTTGTAGATCCTGAAGAAGTTCTCCTCAGAGACAATGCCCACTGCCTGCACGACCACCAAGAGGGTCTGGTGGTCCTCTGCGCACTGCATGTAGTCAGGGACGCTCATCCTGAGGGCCTGCCCAAAGGGGAACCAGAGGCTATGACAGGCGTCTCTGCCATGCAGAGCTCACACTGACATCATTAGCAGTCATGGGCAGAGACACCCTGCCCCCGCCCAGTGTTACACACCTGGTCTACTCCCATTAATCCTCACAGGCAACCTTGGCTACGTGTCCCTTCTGTGAGAAGCAGAAATTGAAACTCATCATGCACCAAATACACCAATTTTAGTGAGCTTTTCCCAGTGTCCAGATTTGAAGAAATGGGAGTCACTTCGTGGACAAGAGAATCACTGTCCTAACTCTGTCAGACCCCTCAGTTTAATATGTAAACTCAACACACTTCTGTTTAAAAGTCCTACCAGGTTTCTACTAGTGAATCAAGCTATTTATGGGCAAGAGTAGCTAAGAAACATCTAGTATGCCATCACTGGGGGCTACATATGCCTCAGGAAAGCAAGACCAGGTAGAACTGCTAATGAGGATGTGGTCTCTGTGCAGAATGACAAGAATGATCCATGCATCACGGCTCTCAGTAGGCCAGAGTCAGAGTCAGGTCATGAGCGTTCCTGCTCAGCCTGGACTACACAGGCATTATCCTGTCTTAAAAAAAAAAAAAAAAAAAAGCCTTTAATCCCAGCCACTAAAGAGGCAGAGGCTGGCAGATCTCCATGAGTTCAAAGCTAGCCTGGTCTATCTATTAAGTTTCAAGCCAGCCAAAGCTGCATAGTGAGACTCCCATCTCCAAAGACTATTTGTAAAAAATAACAAAAGAAAGAAGAATGACAAAGGAGCTGGCTCAGTAGTTAAGAGTACTTCTCTTCTGGGCTTCCAGAGTCACAGCTACCTGTAATCCCAGCACCAGTGAATTTGTTGCCCTTTCCTGGCCTCTGAGGGCACCGCAGTTACATGCAATTACCCACATACAGTCACAAAAATAAACAAAGAATAACAAGTATCCCAAATGTGACTGATGACAGCATTGCAGCCTGGAAACCACAAGCTGATACTTTTAAGGAGAGGTGAGGAGCTGGACATGAAGTAGATCTCAATGAAGCTATCAAAAATAGTAAGAGCTACCAGGGCATGGTGGCACCGGCCTTTAACCCCAGCACTTGGGAGGCAGAGGCAGGCAGATCTCTGGTGAGTTCCAGGCCAGCCTGGTCTACAAAGAGAGGACTATTACACACAGAAACCCTATCTCGAAAAACCAAAAGAAGAAGAAGAACAAGAAGAAGGAAGAAGGAAGAAGAAGAAGAAGGAGAAAAGAAGCGAGCACATGCCTGTAATCCCAGCACCCAGGAGGGAGAAGCAGGCCACCCTGGTCTTCATAGTTAGTTCCAGGACAGCTAGGGCTATGTAGGAGACCCTACCTCAAAAATAAATATTTTAAAAATACATAAAACATTTGTATTTGCCATTTGTAAGCACACAGTTCTGAAAGCATAACGAGTGTTCATTGTTGTGCAATGTCATCATCATCCATTTCCAGAACTTTGCATCTTATAGCTCTGAAACTGTACCATTACTCACAACTCTCCCTCTCTCTCTCTCAAACACACACACACCTTGAAAGCCATAAGCTGAAAGAAGCCAGGCAAGGATGGATGATTCCACTAACATGAAATGCCCAGAACATGAAACTCCACAGACAAAGGAAGTGTGTGTTGGTGGCGTCTAGGATTTCCAAAGGTCAGCGATGCAGAGCGACTGCTAAATGGTATGGATTTTCTTTCTCAGTGATGAAAAGCTGTTCTGGAACGTTGGTAGTGTAACTGTGAAAACACTGGAAACCTCCGGACTGAATGTGGTGCTAGACACTGAACTGGGTCTTGCTCCTTTAAGGGCAATGCTCCCCCAGTGAGCACCCACCCTCTTCTGACTGAGACTCACTAAATTGCCCGAGCTGGCTTCGAACTGGTAATTCTCCCTCCGCAGCACTCACATTACAGGTAAACACCACCATGACGGCCTATTGTCATTTTCTTGTTGTTTGTTTGCTTGTTTTGGGTTTGGTTTTATTTTTGGTTTTTTGAGACAGGGTTTCTCTATAGAGCTGTCCTAGACTCTTTTGTAGACCAGGCTGGCCTTGAACTCACAGTGATCCACCTCCCTCTGCCTCCCTAAGTGCTGGGATTAAAGGCATGCATCACCACACACACGCCTGCCTGCCTTCTTTCCTTCCTTCCTTCCTTTTCTTTCTTTCTTTCTTTTTCTTTCAGATTAAGTTTCTTGACAATTATCTCCCCACCACCTCACTATTAGTCTACCATGTAAAAAGAAAGCCAAACCTCACCGGGAAATCTTCAGGAATAGTCCAACGTCATGCCCCGGGTGCACTGTCTGGTAATAACACACAAGGCAGATGAGGAAGCAGCCGTACCTCTTTAACTCTGCCAAGTCACTGTTTTTAAAAAGGGGGTGTGTAGGCCTCGTACTTACTTTTCCCTGAGTTCAACGGGAGCCTGGTTCTGCTCAGTTAAAGGCCCCACTCACCTGACCTAACACCAGAAAGCTCTGCTGAACAAAGTTGTAGGAAAGAGGGGGTATAACAGAGAGAGACATGATCAAAGGCCAGCGCATAGTGACATTTTCTCCTCTTAAGCTGTCCCTGGAGGCAAACTGGAGTCTACAGCGCAAAGATCTCGTTCCTGGGGAACTGCAAGTTGGGCTGGGTTTGAGGCACTGGTCTGCTAGGGGTGCTGCACCTCGTTCCAGTCCCAGCAAAGTGGGAGAGGGGCGTGGCGCACCGCGCTCAGTGCAGCCAAGGAGGGTATTAGAGCCAAACACAGCCTGGCCCGCCAAGAGGTTGCAGGTGCAGACCATCCCGGACAGATCCTTCAGGGGTGCACACCGCACCGCAGGTGCAGGCGGGGAACCAGATGACTGGCAACAGGGTAGCAGTCTGTCCCCGGCTGGGCAGGGGACCAGGGCAGGCAGAGGACCCCACAAGCAGGGGAGCTGGGCTGGCAGGGGAACCGGCAAGCAGGAAACCTAGGTAGGCAGGGGACCCGGGCAGGTGCAGACCAGGCTAATTCCCCCAGCCAGCCCCTCCAGCCAGGAATCCCAACGCGCGGCCCTAGCCGGGCACTTACACAGCGCAGTGGCCCCAAGCAGGAGCCGAGGCCTGGAGGGCAGCGGTACAGAGCAGCCTGGAACCTCTGAACAACCAGCCGAGCCGGCGCAGCTCCTGCGCGTGCGCAAGTCGCGTTCGGGCCTAAAATCTGCCCCGGGTTTTCCCGGAGACCTAGAGAGAGAGAGAGAGAGAGAGAGGGGGGGGGGGGGGAGGCGGGGAGAAGGGAGGAGGGATGACAGGGAGGAGGAGAGGGTGGTACTGAAAGACTCTGGACTGGAAGAAGACTAGTGGAGAAGACCAGGAGTGGAGGACACTGGGGCGGGAGCACGAAGGGAAGGGAGATTGGGAGGAGTCGGAGGAGGAGCGAAACCTTTACTGGGGGAGGCGCCTATGGTGGGAACCGCCAGTCATAGACACTAGGCTGGATTTGTACTTCCCCGGTGATACCAAAGCAAGACCAATGCTAATTACCACCGTCACCTCCCCCTAAGCCAGGCTTTGTGGCCCTCAGGGGACTTGGCGCCCCAATCACCACCTCTCACCCCCTTACAGGTTGGGAAAGTAGGTATTTGTGGTGTAAGAATGCTGAGGGGGTGCTTCCTCTGAAAAGTGAGGTCAAGCTTCAGCCTGAATCAGACTAGCTGCCTCTGTAGTAAAACCAGGCTCCTGACACCCTAGCAGTAAATCCATCCCCCAGAGGTTTCTGAGCCCCTTGGAAACCAGCTGACCAAGAAGTATGGAAAGTCACTGAAGGTTGTAAAACCCCCGCTGTGTTTATATAGAGGTGGGGGGGGGCCTTCTCCCTGTGTGCTTATGGTATTCTGTTTGAAATTTTTCTACCAAATGCATGCATTTCTTTTCAATTAAAAATGCAATTAAGAGCCAGACGCCCGTGGCTCACGCCTGTAATCTCAGCACTCAGGGAGGCAGAGGCAGGCTGATCTCTATGAATTCGAGGCCGGCCTGGTGCACAAAGCAAGTTCAGGACTGCCTAAGCTACACAGAGAAACCCTGTCTCGAAAAATAAATGCTATTAAAATATATTAATGGAGAACCAGAGTGGACCACTCAGCAAGCACAAGAGAAAAGTGGTCTGAGCGGACACTAGCTTTAAGCTAGCAAGCAATTTGTTTGCTATGTAACCATGCTGTTTTATAATTTGTTTTTGTTGTTGCTGTTGACGACGGTGGTGGTGTTTTTATTTCTTTTGTTGTTGTTTTAGGAGTTTTGGTTGGTTGGTTGGTTGGTTGGTTGGTTGGTTGGTTGGTTGGTTGGTTGGTTGGTTTGGTTTGCTTCAGCTTGCTTTTGGTTTTTCTAAGACAGACTTTCTGTCTTTCTGAGACAGACAGATAGCCCTGCCTATCCTGGAGCTCGCTTTGTAGACCAGGCTGGCTTTGAACTCACATAGATCCACCTGCTTCTGCCTCCCAAGGGCTGGACTACACACACAGGCTATAACTTATTTTATAATTCACATTTTTAATAAAATGATACTTTTATCTTCATCCTTGTCACAGCCAGTGGAAAACCAATTGGTATGTTTTATTTATGTTTGTGTTCAGGTTCGTGTGTGTGTGTGTGTGTGTGTGTGTGTGTGTGTGTGTGATGGATGTCTGTGTGCCAGGAGCCAAGCTCATGCTTAGCTTTATTCATCACATAGTCTCAAAGCAGTGCTATGCTACACACCTGAGTTACAAAAAAGATGAACCGCTCAGCTAGGACCATTTAAGTGGCTGTTGCTGTTTATAGATTTCAATCCAAGGCATGTCCAACTCCTTCATAGTTCTTTTCTTTTAATTCTCTATAATAGATAGAGAATAGATAGAATAGAATTATTCTCTATAATAGTCTTATCTTATAGATAAGACCGTTATAATGATGATTAATATGCAATGAAACAAATCTGATATAAAGAGGTTTATCGTGAGAAAAGGGATCGGGGTGAGAGAGGGCACAGAAAGGAAAAGAGAGGACGACGCCCATGACACAGAGAGAAAGAGACTCAGAGAGGCAGAGAGAGACTGAGAAAAAGTAAGAGAAAGAAAGTAAGAGATAAGGGAGGCCAAAAGGGTCCTCTTATCAGGCATGCACCTGGCAGCGACCCAGCAGTGGCTGCAGTGGCGGCGGTAGTGGTAGCTGCAGCTGCAAGTGAATAGTCAGGGGCTAGACCCTAAAAGGTAGGCTAATAGGACCACCTCTAAGTTAACAAAGACCAGCAAGTTGGAAAGCAAAATAGGAAGCTGGCAATAGGAAATGTTGCTTATTTTGGGGCATCGTTTTTTTCTGTTTATAATGTATCCACTGAATTACTTCCCAGTGCCTGTGTTGGGGTGGGGACACCTTTATCAAAGAGAAGAGGAATAAATAGTAAATAGGAATGAGGTTGGTATTGTAAAAGCTTGCCACAGCTTTTATTCAGGCCACCAACCTGGAGTGTCCAGGCAAACCCAAAGCTTCCTTTTACTATCTGTAATAGTTCCCAAGTGTCTCCTCTGAAAGTTGGGAATTTAAAGATATACAAAGGCATTTGTGGACAGTTAAAGTTGGAAAAGACTTCTAAAATAATCAGTACTCTGAGGAACAAGTCCTCTTGTGCAAACTCAAACTGGACTTGGAGAAACAAAGTGCAGCGAAAACCAAACTTTTACTCTTGGTCTTGCAATACCTGGTAAGGAGACATACAGGGCTTAGTTACCAAAGACAATTTCTCCTATCACTTCCGCTCATCATTGATTGAGTACTTTGGGCTCCACAGTATTACCCAAGTGTTGCCTAGGTTTGTTTTTTTGTTTTATTTTTTTTTCTGTTCTTGTTTTTGGGTTTTCTGGTGGTGGTGGTAGTTTTGTTTGTTTGCTTGCTTGTTTATTTTATTTGTTGGTTGGTTGGTTGTTGGGTTTTTTTCTTTGTTTTGTTTGTGTTTTTGTTTTTTCAAAACAGGGTTTCTCTCTTCAGGAGAGCCCTGGCTGTGCTGGAATCTGCTTTGTAGACCAGGCTGGCCTCAACTCACAGAGATCCCCCTGCCTCTGCCTGCTGGGACTGAAGGCCTGTACCACCACACTCAGCTTTATAAATAATTCCTTATGCAGCATTGAGTTCAGACCCAGTAGTTCTTAAACAATGGTATCATATTGCCAGAGAAATTCGACGCGTGTCAAAGGTGAACAATCGTCACAGCAAAGGCACATTTCAGTCATAGCAAGGCCCTCCTGACAACCTCACTTTGCTGGTGTGCTACCCTCACACCTCCGGCCTCCAGAAGCAATCAGTAAATATCTGTTTAAGCCAACCAGCCTCCCGGCACTTGTTAAAACAGTCCTGTCCCCACTCCCATTAAAAGAAATCGGCGCCATTGAAGCCTCCACCTCTATACGACACACTTTGTTGGGACCTGTTGTGAGGGTGAAAGTGCTGTAAATAAAAAAGAATGGTCCACTTTCAAGATTTAAAAAAAAAAAAGTGCCTTAGGGAGGCTGAAAGCTTAATGACAGATGGGAACTGGTGCCTTCCTGTGGGGCTTTCAGAATACTGCCCCTCCTCCCAAACCAGAAATTTGGTTCAGGGTAGAAAAAAAATCACAGGCAGCCTGTGTACATGACTAAGGCCATGCACCTGGAGGGCCCCTAAGTAAAAGGATACTGGGGTAGGAAAAAGCCCGTAAGAAAGTCTTTGTTGTGAGATGTGAACATAAAAGGGGGAAGGAGGATACCTGTGAGAAAGTAATGAGGGTCGGTGTGGTGCCTCTTATCCCAGCACTGGGCAAGCAGAGGTAAGAGGATCTCTGTGAATTTGAAGCCATTTTGGTCTCCATAGCAAACTCCAGGACAGCCAAGGTTACATAGTTGAGATTCTGTCTTTAAAACAAAACCTAGAAGGTGGTGGTGCAAGCACTCAGGAGGCAAAGGCAGGTGGATCTCTTGAGTTGGAGGCCAGCCTGGTCTACAAATCGAGTCCAGGAGAGTCAGGGCTGAACAGAGAAACAAAACAAAAAGTATCATTTATAATTTGCAAAAAACAAGGCAGGACTTATTACTAGGATCTCCAAATACCAATCATCATTCATTTTTATTGTGTTTTATGAAGAAACACTTAAATATATGCAGTTACATCTCCTGTGGAAAAGACTTTGAAAGTTTAATACAGCATTGTACTATTATTAAATTCTTTGTCCACACTGACACTGTATACAAGAAAAACAATGTGCCCCAAAGAACCATGTGTTAATCCTTATGATGAGATACTGAGGGGGTGGAAACTGAAGGTGATTAAATAGAGGTGGATCCCTTAGGAGATGATTAGGATTAAGATCCCTGGTATGATTAGGATTAAATACTGGTGACATTGTAAGAAAAAGGGGAGGAGACAGACAGACACAGAAACAAGCACATTCCCTGTCTAGTGTGGTGCTCTGTGGTGCATGGGACACTGCCAGCAATGCCATCACCAGATGGAGCCCCTTGACCTCGTGTCCTACAGTACTTTAACGACAGTCCTTTATTTACCCTAGCTTTGGTATTATGATGGCAGCAGCTAAAGCGTGGATAGGGTCCTTCTCTGGGTTCTTGTATCTTCATAGTGGGTTGACTGAGCTGGCTCTCTTGCCCCTTTGAAGGACACTAATCCCACTAATGATGAGCACCTAGAACTCATCAACCTCCCAAACACCAGACCTCCTAAACCCACAGGAAATTAAGTTCAGCATAGGAATTTGGGAAGAACCTGTTCAGGACATAACAAGCTTTATCAGAAAATTCTGCAGTAGCCTGAGGCTGTAGCTCAGTGGAGCGGATCCTAGAACCTGTCTGGGGAGAAAGAAAGAAGGAAATAAACAAGAAAAGAGTCAGACAGATAGCTCAGCTATCACTGAGCCTGATGACCTGATTCCAGAACCCACAGAGGGGGAAAACTGACTCCCAGAAGCTGTCCTCTGATCTCCATACATAGTTCATGGCATCTGTGTGCCCATACTCACACATTCACACCATACACACACAATAATAATAAAAAAAAAGGAAAAAGGGACAAAGAAAGAAAACTGTCAGCCAGGCTTGGTGGCAATTTAATCCCAGCTCTCAGGGAGGCAGAGGCAGGCAGATTACTCTGAGTTTGAGGCCAGCCTAGACTACAAAACAAGTCTAGGACAACCAAGGCTACACGGAGAAACCCTGTCTCAAAGAGAGAGAGAGACAGACAGAGAGAGAGAGAGAGAGAGAGAGACAGAGAGAGACAGAGAGAGACAGAGAGAGACAGAGAGAAGGAAGGAAGGAAGACTGTCCAGCAAAGAGACAGAATCTGCTTCCCTGAAATTCCAAATCATGGAAACTAAGTGCCCAAAGAAACTTGGTAGTGTTGACAGTCATCACAGCCATAATTAAAATTTCAGTGCAGGTATGAACTGTATGTCTTCCATGTCACCATCTATTAAATGGGAATGATTGCTCTGAAGGACTGTTATTGGGATTAAACAAAATAAAATATAAGAAATCAATTTGACACAGTTTGTATTCCCTATATAGCTCTGTAATAAGGTGACAATATATCTTTATTTGCCTGGGACAATCTCAGATTGTCCTAGCTGAGAGTATTCTGGTCTAGTGACAGGACTACCTCACGCTGGATGAAAACTGTCAGGTCTCAGGGCTTCTTTTTCCCATTTGACCACAGTGCCATTTCTCATCTGGTCTTTGTAGTTCACAGGCCAAGGGGGGGAGAATCTATTTAACTGCTATGTTCATTATTACCAAGAAGAACCTTGGTTAGACCTTCACAACTCTTTCCTCAAAATTCTATAATGATGGGCTGGAGAGATAGCTCAGAGCTTTAGAGCACTGGCTGTTCTTGCAGAGGACCAAGTTTCAATTCCCAGCACCCACATAGCAGCTCACAACTGTCTGTAACTCCAGTTCTGGGGAATCCGGCACCCTCACACAGACATACATTCAGGCAGAACACCAATGCACATAAAATAAAAATAAGCAATTGTTTTAAATACTGTAACGACGGGGCTAGAGAGACGGCTCATAAGCACGCATGATGACCTGAGTTTGGACCTAGCATCCACATCAAAAAATATATATGTGGAGTGCGTCTGTAATTCCAGCGCTGAGGAGTCAGACTCAGAAGGATCTCTGGGGCTTTTGAGCCAAGTATTTTCGACAATCTAAACTAACTAACTAACTAACTAAGGTGGAGAAACACACAAAAGGTTGATCTCTGGCCTCTACATACAGAAGCACACACATAGACACAACTACACATATATACTGAAGACATAAATAACTCCTAGCTGACCATGTGCACGAATGAGCCTCTCATTGAACTCATTGTGTCCCTGTAAGGCATGTCATCCTAGTTAAATACTCCTTAGGACCCTTCTTTGGTATGGACCAACTGAGAAATAAAACACAAGGGCTCAATGGGATTTACGAAGCAACCGGGCATGCCAGCCAGGTCTGGGGGTGTGCAACAGCTGAGTTCAGAGGTGGAGCAACCTTGAGAAGGTCCCTGGAGAAACAAAAGCTGTGTCTCCAGACTCGAGAGAAGCGCGAGAGCGACACCGAAGCGTCAGCCAAAGCATGGGCCCCTGGGGGACAGGGTCCAAATCACAAAACCTGGTGTCACTCCATTCTTGCCATGAATGAAAAGAAAGAAAGAATGAATGAAAGGCTGTGTGCCGCGAAGGCCAGACGCCAGGCACCAGTCGGCCAATGAGCGCCTTCGCCAGAAGCCCCGCTCCTAGAGCCACACCCCCAGCCTCTGTCACCGTTCCCTTCGACTGCTCGCAAACTGCGGAGTGGTGGATCAGGATCCTTTCTGAGACTGCGCATGCTCCGCAGCGCCCAAGGGCAGGTTCAAAAGCGATTGGCCAAGCTCCGGCCGACTCCTCCCAACCCGGCTCAGGGCCTATCCACAGCCGAAGGCTGCCTTTCCCAGCACCGCCCCGCCGCCTGCACCGCCCTGAGGCGGAACCTATAGTCAATCAGGCTGAGAAAAGAGGGCGGAGAACAGGAAGTGACGCACGAGAGCCAACGGAAGGTGGGCGGCCGGCGCTCGTTGCCCTGGGAACTGAGCTCTCAGCCTGCGTCAATTTGCGTCATAGGTGGGTGGGCCTTTTACTGTTTACGCATGCGCAGCCAAATATAATTTTTAAAAAATATATAAATATACATATCTTCAATAATTTTTTCCTTTTACCTAATTTATCCTTCTCTCGGCGTAGCTGTCATGTTGTAGAGGCAACAAATTTTTGAGTTAATAAGAAATAACGTTTTCACACACGAATTCACACAACTGTCAAATGATAGAATTTATTTGACCGAAGTATTCATACAAAAATAGAGTGCTCACTTATAGAACCAGAGATATTGTCGAAAATTTTATAATCCAATTTTGCAATCGGATTTTACACTTAGGGGGAAAGTATAAAAAAGAATGCGAATATTAAAAAATCCTATCAAGGATTAATCGAAGAACCTGCAATGCCACATATGACCACCAGATGTCAGAAGGTGCTAGCAGCCATGCTAGGAAAACAAGACATCTGGGTTGAATTAGGCTCTAATTGCCTCAAATTGCCTCTGAAACTCAGGGTTTTGTCACTTTGTCCAGGAGCCTTGGTTAGGGAGTTCTGGGCAAATTCCGAGTAGACTAGCCGAGAAGAACTCCTAAGAGAGATTTAACTGCATTGGCAGTGGTTTAGTTTTTGAATAGTGATTTAAGAATTCAAGTACATGCTTTAATGCCAGAACTATGGAGGCAGAGGCATGTGGGTCTCTGTGAGTTCAAGACTAGCCTAGACTACATGGAGAGTCCCCTATGACCAAAAAAAAAAAAAAAGGATTTTTGTTTGTTTGTTTTTTGAGACAGGCTTTCTCTGTGTAGCCCTGACTGTCCTGGACTAACTTTGTAGAGCAGGCTGGCCTTGAATTCAATCAAATGTCACATGTACAGTAATTTATGATATAATTGAAATTGAATGTTGTATATATGTGAAGTATTGCCTTATGATTAAAATGTTGGTCTGTATCTTAAATATCACAGCATTAAATTAAATTTTTACTTAACTATGTGTATAGGTGGGTGTCTATGATGTCTTTAACCCCACAACATAGGAAGCAGATGCAGACAGAGCTTTGTAAGTCTGAGGACAGTCGGGGCTACACAGAGAGGCCCTGTCCCAGAAACCAGAAACAAAGGACGAAAAGCGGGCAGGGTCCACTTGCGGAGGAGCATGTCTGTAACTGCAGTTCTCTGCGGTGAAGCGGAAGGACTGCAAATCCGAAGCCAGCTTGGGGTGCAGAGCATAGCCACAAAGCATGATCCTGTCTCAAAGAGAAAAGAGGGGGTGGGGACTTGGGCAATGGCTCCGTGGTTGGTTATAGTACTTGACACACAGTTTAAGCACTGGGGTCCTGACTCCAGTGAAGTCCATGTTGAGAAGCCATGTTAAATGCTAGATGGACATGACAGCCACTCTGTAATCTCAGTCTCGGCAGGAAAGACAGTGGGAGTCCCTGAGAAAGATGCCTAGCCAGACTAGGTATATTGGGAAGCTGGGCTGTGGCTTTGAGTGAGGGGCCCTGCCTCCTCGAAGGAGACAGAAGAGGAAGATTCCCAACATCAACCTCAGGCCTCCACATGCACACGTAAGAATGTGCAAAATAAACACATACAGATATACTTACACGTGCACCCATCCACATGAAAACACACATACACATGTGCGTGCCACACACAGAGACACATGAAAAGAAAAAAGGCAAACGATTTCAGTGAAGAGACTGGAAAGAAGCCAAGTGTGGTGGTGGTGCATACCTTTGATCCCAGTACTGAGGGAGGCAGAGGCAGGTGGATCTCTGTGAGTTTGGGGCCAGTCTGGTCTACAAAGTGAATCCAGGACAGCCAAGGCTACATAGAGAAACACTGTCTTAAAAAAAACAATAACAACAAACAAACAAACAAAAACAAAACAAAAATCTTGTGTCCGCAAGATTGCTCAGTAGGTAAAGGTGTTCACTGCCAAGCCTGAGGATCTGAGTTCAATCCCCAGGAACAACTACTCCCACAAGTTGTCCTCTGACCTTCCCTTGGGCACATGTAAATAAATAAAATGTAAGGAAAGCCTTCTCTTTTACTAGTTCTGGGATCTGAGACTAAAGTTTGATGGCAGATTACTGGAGGAGCACACCAGAGGCCCTGGTACTGTTGAAAATAAAATTGGTGTTGGGCTATATAATGTTTATTAATTTTTGCCCTGCAACTATCATGGCCATATTATATAACCCGCTATCACAATAAGACACACACACACACACCTGTTAGATTTTTTAAAGATTTATTTATTTATTATTTATACGATGTTCTGCCTGCACACCAAAAGAGGGACCATATCTCCCTGTAGATGGTTATGAGCCACCATGTGGTTGCTGGGAATTGAACTCAGGACCTTTGAAAGAACAGCCAGTGTTCTTAACCTCTAAGCCCACATCTGTTAGATTTTATAATTGCCTTATTTCCCTTGGACTGGGCAGATATTCCACCTATGCTGCCTCTATAACCTCACCATTCACCTCCCAGACTCCATCCAATGCTATCCATCTTGACCATTCTTATCTGGGCTACCTTCTATTCATAATCTTATAAATACCTGCTTGTATTCTTCATCTGGGCCTTTCCACACCATTACTCCAGACTCATGTGATTCTTTTTCCACTCTTACCCATCAAGGCATTCTCCTTCCTCCTCTCTACCAGTCTCTTCTGTCTGTTTCCCATGATTCTCTTGTTCCCAAAGCCTGGGAACCTCAGCCATGCCTGCTCCCCGACCATTCTGCCCTGCCCAGATTTTAGGCCTTTTCATTAACCAATCGGAAATAATATATTAGGCAGGTTTCTGCAACAAGGATAGGGTAGTAATCAGATCTTGAGGGCCAGTAATTAGCATCAAAATACAAGCATCAGACCAAACTCCAACAATTCCCCTTTTCTGTCTCAACAAAAAGATCATTTTTTGTACAGTAAGAATAATTATGAAACAATTATAAAAAACCAATAGGTAAGACTATACATATAATGTCTAGTTTAAATGTTTTTTGGCAATCTTGAAGAAAATATTTATCCCATCTATGATGGTCTAAGGTTTTGTACCTAAGTTATTTTTATTACAGTTTGTATCTATCCATCTAAAACCATCTATCTAGACCTAAAACATCTTCTAAATATCTAAGCAACTAAGCTAGTTTTAAAACTATGACTATCTAGTCCTCAACCCCATCAGAGACTTGAGAGGGAATAAAATTAATTACTTAAGTAAATAGGAAGTGCATGCATGCTAGCAGCCTCCCCCAAAATAAAAATTGACAGAAACAGTTTGTTGCCTGAACAGCCATCCAAAATTCTTTATAACATTGGAACATCATATCAGCCTTCTGGCCCAGTAACTTTGACAGACATATATGTGAAGCAGGAACAATTTAGGACTTGTTCACCCTGTCATGGCAGATTGGGCAATTGACTTGACCTGCATTTAAGCTTGGCCATTTTAGGCAGGATTCTGTCATAGAAGCAAAGGCATTTTCTTTGCTTAAGAGGTTGGTTTGCCACATTTGAAGGCATCTCCATAAGGAGATTCTTTGATGATCATCATCTTCTTTGAGGTAGATTGGGTGCTGCCAGGAGATGACATGTCTCATTGTCAAAGAATCCTTAAAATAATAAAAACATTTAAATGCCATAATTTGTAGGTCTGTGAGGTTTTTGAAGACTTATCTATTTATTTATCTTTATATAATCTATCTACAGAACCATATCTATTTGTTAAATCTGGGATGTATATTTCTATGATAAATTAGACTAGTGTCTGACATGACCAAGAGTTGATTAACTAACAATTAACTTTCATTACCTAATATCCTAAAAAGTTTGTAATAGTAGTTTTTAAAAGTATTGGAAATAAACCTTAAAATTATATCAATATACCTAAATTTATACCAATGAATCAAAAATACTTCTTTTTGCATCAATATACAAAATCCTTTACCAATGAGTTAAAAATAACCTTATTTGAGAATAACAATAAAGCCTTAGATTGAGGAGTAGATTCAATAATCTACCTTTTGTCTTATGATCCCTATATTTCCCTTCCTTTTTTTTTCAACCCCAAGCCCCATACCTGAGAAAGAAAAAGGAAAAGAGAGAAATCTCTGAGTCAAACCTTGTTTTCTCTCTGAATAAGATCATTAATAATTTATAACAGACTCCCAATGACAATAAACATTCATAGGCCAAGAAAGCAACTAAAAATATGCCCAACCTCCCTTTAAGGGAAATGGAACATCGTTATCACGGTTTATTTCTTGCTGATTTTTGGGACAAAGGAATCCTACTTGGGGGCCCAAAGAAAATTGGAAAAAATGGTTAAGGTAGCTAGCATTAACATTTGCGGTCCACTCTCTGAATGTTGAAACATTTCAGGCTTAATAGAAGTCTGAAATGGTGGACCAATTGAGATCAGCAGCTTTTTTCAAAGCTCTCTTGGGAGCAGGCTCTGATGAGGAGCAGCATCTGAGGTGGTTGAAGCTGGAAATCCGGACCATGGCAGGATCCTGGAACAAATGTGTTAATGTCTCAGCATGCTGAAGGAAGAGTCCTGTCAGGTTTGATCCAGCGTTGCTAGTGTTCAGTTCTTTTGTTCTGAAAATATGTAATTTCTTACAAATATCATACAGTTCTAAAATTGTAAAAACAGGATGCACAGATCAATTAACGATGTTTTTTTGCTCTTTGTATGAGCAGAAGAAAGACATCCGTAAATCTTCATTCAGGTCATATGAAAGGATGTACATGTCATGGGAATTTTGTAGCCAACAAGAATTATTGGCTATGTGTAGATATCTGTGTCTCAGTCAATTTTAGAGCTATTTTCGTGTAGTGGGATTAGCAATATGTTACCTTTATTAATGAAAATACAATCATTATCACGTTGAAATCAAAACAAGGTTGTATAGATCTAAATACCTTCCTCTAGGCTTTTGGGCATCTGTTATATTAGGCCAAGCTGTTACCGTGAGAAGCCTCATGTTCTAAAAGACAAGTCAGTTGCCCTGACCAATAGAAAAGGCATTATCTAAATTAAATCAAAATTATTTACATTCCTTTTTACCTTTAATGTTTAAACATATCCTAGGCATCTTGTGCCTGCTCAGATGTTCAGACCTAGGTGTTTATATTTGTTATGGCTGGTTTGTCCTATCCCCTTTTTTTATATGGAATGGGTGGTTTTGCCTTTATAGCTAAACTTTATATAAACTTCCTTTTCCCTTTAGAGTTTAAACATACCCTAGGCATGACCGCATTCCTACCACACCACTGAAAGAAAACGTTTGTCAAAAGGTTGAAGTGCTGCAACATATGCTTATAATTTCCTGATTCCTTCCTTCCTTCTTTCTTTCTTTCTCATTCTTTCCTTCTTTTTTAACTTTTTGGAGACAGATTCTCTAAAATCACCCAATTGGGTCTAAAACTCCTGTGCTTAAGCGATCATCTGTCCTCAGCCTCCTGAGCATTGGAAGCTACAAGCAGTACCTTCACACCCAGCTTCTAAATTTCAGAATGTATCATGTTTGCGTTTTCTTAGTCTATTGTACACCAACAGTCCCAGCACTTGGGAGGCAGAGGTAGCCAGATCTCTATGAGTTCCAGGCCAGCCTGGTTTACAGAGCAAGTTCCAGGACAGCCAAGGCTACACAGAGAAACCCTACCTCAAAAAACAAACAATAATAACAACAACCAAAAAGGCCTGTACCTCTATCTGGCAAGCTTCAAATTCTTTATGTGACTGAGAATGACCTAGACTGTCTAATCTTCCTGCTTCGTGTGTGTGTGTGTGTGTGTGTGTGTGTGTGTGTATGTTGAACACATGCATGCAACCCTGTGTTCAACCTAAGGCAGAGGAGGGGAGGGTATATAAAGGCCAAAGGTGGGTTGATACTGTGTCTTTATGGCTTTTTGTTGTTGTTCGTTGTTTTGAGACAAAGTCTTGCTATGCCCCTGTGGTGATTTGAATGAAAATGGCCTACAGACAGCACATGGATTTGAATGTTTAGTCACCAGTGAATGTAACTGAGAAGGGTTAGAAAAATTAAAAGGAATGGCCTTGGTGGAGGAAGTATGTCAATAGGGGTGGCAGAGGCTTTTAGGTTTTAAAAGCCCACACCAGGCACTGCCCACAGCAGCCCAGAGTCTCTTCATCTGCTGCATGTGGATTAGGATGCTAAGACCTTGGCTACTGCTCCAGTGACATGTCTGTCTGCTTCCCACCATGATGATTATTGACTAGTGCTCTAAAACTGTAAACAAGCCTCCAATTAAACACTTTCTTTTATGAGTTGCCTTGGATATGTTGCCTCATCATATCAATAGAACAATAACTAAGACAGTAGCTTTGGCTGAGAACTGGAATACCCTATATAGACCAGGCTGGTTTCAAACTGACAGACATCAGCTTGCCCCTCATAAAAGACATGTGCTACCGTGTTCAGCTCTCTCTCTCTCTCTCTCTCTCTCTCTCTCTCTCTCTCTCTCTCTCTCTCTCTCTCTCTCTCTCTCTCTCTCTCTGTGTGTGTGTGTGTGTGTGTGTTTTCAGATTTTCAACCTTGTGAGTCCTGGGGATCCAACTCATATCATCAGGCTTTGTGGAAAGAACCTTTACCCACGGAGCCATTTCGGCAGCCCTCAGTTTTGGAGTTTTGAAACTGGTCCTCATGTAACACATGCTGGCCAGGAACTCCTTAGTATCTGAAAATGACCTTAAATTGTGGATTCTCCTGCTTCTACCTCCCTGGAAGCAGGGATTACAGGCATATATCAGTGCGCCCATTCATGTTTTCAGTGGACTGAGACAATGTATTGGAAACTCTCAAAAGGAACATTTTCATGTTTAATTTTCATTGTTTATAAATTCTGTAATCTTTGGCAAATATTTAAGTTAAAACTATTTAAATGTCAAAAATAAGCTACTTGACAGAACACATAATTTTGAGACTTTCTAGTCTTGCCGGTCAATGATGTCATACTGGCCCTTCAAGCCCTAGACCTTCAGTCTTGGTCAGGGTGACACAGAGGTGGAAAAGAAGGGCCTGTGGACATATTTACACACACATATGTTCACATACAGTATTATAAATTACATTTTCATAAGTGTATAATTTTTAGACAAATATACAAGGGTTTTTTGAAAGAAGGTCTAACTCTTGGTACCCATTATATAGACAATACAGGTCCCTCTGTCTTTGTTTTTTGTGTTCTAGGATTAAAGGCAGGTATGTGCCCCCATGCCTGGAAATATACACACTTTACATATTTGTAATATTCTGAATATTTAAGGTTTTTAAATTAAATTAAATTTTATTTTATGTGCATTGGTAAAAGGGTGTCAGTTCCCTTGGAACTGGAGTTACAGTTGTGAGCTGCCATGTGGGTGCTAGGAATTGAACCCAGCTCCTTTGGAAGAGCAGACAGTACCCTTAAGCACTGAGCCATTTCTCCAGCCCCCTAAAGCTTTTTTAAAAAATACTCATTTATTTTGTTTATGTGTATGCATGAGTCATAGCAGTTATGTGGAGGAAAAATAACAAGTTATGGGACTTAGTTCTCCTTCCAGGAAGTGGGGTTCAGGAATAAACTTTAGGTCCTTAGGCATCAAACACCTTTCCGTTGTGTGGGCTATGGTGGTTAATTTGGAATGTCCACTTCATTAGTCGTTAGCGGATAGGGACTCTCAGCGCTGAGTGTGTATGTGAGGATGCTCCCAGACATTAGACCTGCCCTAACCCATGGCTTAATCCAGCAAGAGGCTGTCAGGAGGTAGTGGAATCATGGGATGTGGAGATGGGTAGAGAAAGCTATGCTCTAGAGCATGCTTTTGAAGGGTGTGACTGGGTCCTGGCCCCTTCCTGTTACCACTCTTTGTTTCCTGGCCACCGTATAGTAAGAAACTCAGCTCCACCACATGCTCTGGAGGCCATGATGGCCCGTTTCAGCACAGCAAGCTAAAGGAGCAATCCAGCAAGGGGGCCAAACCTTCTATGTAAACCAAGATAAGTCCTACTCTTTCAAACTTTTTCAGGTATTTGTCATAGAGATGAAATGTTTTGGAAGACACACACATGAAATTGTCCAACAAGAAAATACAGATAACCCCATTGATTATAAACAAGTCATAGACCAATGTGGGCATGGGCAAGAAGAGTCCCAGAGCATCAGAGGGGCTGGGAGTTCAGTAGGAGAAAGCTCATCCCCAGTGTTCCATGTCTGGGCTGTTAGATAAGAAGCCAACCTTGGAAGAAGCCTTCCTGCTTGAGGAAGCAACAACATGGGATTGGCTCAGGGGCTGCCTTTGCACTTCCCCAATGACAACAGAAGGCAGAAAGTCAGTTACAGAGCTAGCCTGTCCTAGGAGCAACAAATAGGGATGATGTAAGAAAGAAGTGAAAACCTATAAGAAGTACCTTATGCCATGCAAGCATGAAGAATTGAGTTCAATCCCTATAATCCACATAAAAGCCTGTTGTGACAGTTCACACCTGTAATGCTAGCACTGGAGAAGCATACACAGGCAGATCCCTGGAATTTTGCCAGCTGGCCTAGGCAAATCAGTGAGCTCCAAGTTCATTAAATGACTCCGTTTCAAAGAAAAAATATGGAGAGTGACAGAAGAAGATATGTGATGTCAACCTGTGCTCCACAAAATCACATGCACACACAGGCATATGTGCCCACATCTCCACACGGACATGTACATATAGCAGTCATATACCACACATACACAGAAAGAAAGAGAGAGAGACATACAGAGAAAGGAAGAAAGAAAGAAAGAAAGAAAAAAAGAAAGAAAGAAAGAAAGAAAACTAATTCCCTGTGTGCCTGCTTTCTGCCAGAGAGCCCACAGTCTCAGATAAGTGTCTGAGACATGTGGGCCACAGTCTTTGCCACAAACACGCAGCTCTTTCACTAACCATAAGGGTCACAGACATCAGAGACAGATGCCCAGCACTTATTCACAAAAGTATATGAAGAGCATCTCAGATTTTTCTTTTGTTTTGTTTTTGTTTTTTGAGACAGGGTTTCTCTGCAAGGTCCTGAAAATTCCGGAACTCACTTTTAGACCAGGCTGGCTGCAAACTCAGAGATCCATCTGCTTCTGTCTCCTGAGTTCTGGGAGTAAAGGTGTGCAACACAGATCTCAGATTAAAAAAAAAAAAGCAGAAGATAAAACATAGTGGTCCTTCTGCTCATGGGATAAGAAAAGCATCATCTCAAATATGTAAAATGGACTTGAAAATTGTAAAGCTAGACACATGGCAAAGGCTACTGTTCTCAGTTACTCTGGAGGTTGGAGGGATCAGCTGAACCCAGAAGGTCAAGACCAGCCTTGGCAACATAGCAAAGATCTTATATCAAAACCAATATACTCCGAGTGTGGTAGTGGCACACCTTTAATCCCAGCACTCATGAGACAGAGGCAGATTGATCTCTGTGAGCTTGAGGCAACTCTGGCCTACAGATCCAGGGCAGCTATGGCTACACAGAGAAACCTTTTTCTCAAAAACCCACAAAAAATTAAAAATTAAAAATCAAAATAAAAAACAATATACACCATGTCTTAGCTAGGATTTCTAGTGCTATGATAAAGCACTAACCAAAAACAACTTGAAGAGGAAAGGCTTTGCTTCACTTGCATTTCCACATCACAGTCTATTATCAAAAAGAGTCAGGGAAAGAACTTCAGGCAGGAACCTAGAGTCAGGAAGTGAAACAGAAGCTGAAACAAAAGCCATGGAGGAGTGCTGCTCACTTGCTTGCTCTCCAGAGTTCAGAGCTTGCTCCTTTTTTGTTTTTCGTTTTGTTTTGTTTTTCTCAAGACAGGGTTTCTCTGTGTAGCCTTGGCTTTTCTGATCTAGCTTTGTAGACCAGGCTAGTTCTGCCTCCCTAAGTGCTGGGATTACAGGTGTGCACCGTCACATTCAGTTACTCAGCCTATTTTCGTATAGTACCCAGGACTACTGGCTCTAAGGTGACACTTCCCACAGTGAGCTGGGATCTATCGCATCAACCATCAATCAAGAAAAATGCACCCCAGGCTTGCCCGCAAGCCAATGTGCTTGAGGTATTTTCTCAGCCAAGGTTCCCTCTTCCCAAGTGGCTGGCTTCTATCAGCCTTTTTCCAATGAAGGTCAGTGTCCAGGGTTAAAGGTCTCTGTAACTGCATTCTTTCAGGTCTTTTCTTAGTTGCTGGGACTTCACACACTAACTGTTGAGTTTCACTCTTACTGACAACTACAATGACCAAAATCAACTTAGGGGAGAAAAGGGTTTATTTCAATTTACAGATTACAGTCCGTCCTGCAGGGATGTCAGGGATAGGAGCAAGAGGAAGGTGAGGCACTACTGAGAAGTATGAAGGAAGATGCTGCCTGGAGGTAAGGAAGCTGGATTGCCGTGGGCCTGGAACCCAGGAGCCACCTGCTCCCACTCCAAGTCCCTACTTAGTTGCTATCCCTTGCTGAGCCCTTTGTAGTTACCACTCAATACAGCATCTTCTAGAAAAGTAGGTAACTATGTTTCTTCCTCCCTCCTCACCACAGTCTATCACATATGCTGCTCTTGGCAGAATATAAATTGGCTCTCAGGGGATCCAAGGTATAGCCAGTGCTTGGGTGAGGGATTCAGAGGCATCAGAAATTAATGGACACACACTTTTTGGGAGTTGAAAAGACTGAGCTCTCATTAGGCTCCTCACAATGCAGGGAGGTTCCTTCGATGTTTAAGACTCTTGACAGAATCTTGAACCACCTAGATGGTTCTGTTCTAGTTACATGTCTGTGAGGGGCTTAATCAGGTGAGAAGACTCATCCTGACCTGCCAAATTTATTAAAGAGAAAGCCAGCTAAGCGCCAGCACTCACCCTGTTTGCTGATTGATGACACAAAGTGAGCAGTTTCTTGAAGCGCCTACTGCTGTGACTTTTCTGCCATGATGTACTATACCCTGGGGCGGAGTAAACACAAACCTTCTTTCCCTAAGTTGGTCAGGTGTTTTGTATAGCAACATAAGCATTGAATACTGCAGTCTTCAGTCCTCCTGCTGTTTTAGATTGATGTTCACCTTCCTCTGAAATGGTGAGCATTTGCCCTTTCCAGCTTGAATGTCTCCTTTGCTCCTTTCCCTACTGTCATGTCCATAATATGACCCAATCCCCTTCCCTCATCCTGACTCTTTGGGAATTCTCCTTCGTTCCTTACTTCACCCCTCCCTGAGACAGGGTTTCTGTATATATCCTTGGTGTTCTGTACTCCCTTTGTAGACCAGACTGGCCTCGAACTCACAACTGATTCTGCCTACCTGAGCACTGGGATTAAGGGAGTGCACAAACACACCAGGTTTGAAATTCTCATTCATCTGAATTCTCTAGACATCTATCTCATCTCATTTCATCCTGTCCTGTTTTTTAAAAATAATTTATTTAATTTTATGTGCATTAGTGTGAAGGTGTCAAATCCCTTGAAATTGGCATTACAGACAGTTGTGAGCTGCCATGTGGGTGCTGGGAATTGAACCTAGGTTCTTTGGGAGAGCAGACAGTGCTTTTAACCACTGAGCCATCTCTCCAGCCCCTGTCCTCTTTTCAAACACACCCAAAACAAACTGTACAAAAATAACCAGCTAAAAAGACAAGCCAAAAAACTTCAATGGCCAATCTGTTTTTAGCATTTAAGTTTTCTGTTGAGTGGTTCCTTGTCTGGCTATGTCCTAGTGCTTGATACTGGAGGTACAAGTCTGGGCATTTAGAAGTTTTTGACTCTTAAAGAATTAAAAGGTATCGGGTGGCAGTGGCAGCTCATGCCTTTAATCCAGAATCAGGGAGGCAGAGGCCAGTCGATCTCTGAGTTCAGGGCCATCCTGCTCTACACAGATGGTTCCAGAACATCCAAGGCTATGCAAAGAAACCCTGTCTTGAAAAACAAAAATAAACAAACAACAAAAAGGAAAGATTGCAAATAGCAGGAAAACTTTTTTCAAAGCAAAACAACAATACAGATTAGGAGTGTATCAAGAGAACAACTCAGGGCCCTTGCTTCTGAGGTCTAAAGGAAGGGGAGTTGATTGTTTAGGGGTGTAGTTTGGGTACTTCACTATTTGACAGAGTATATTATTACAGCATCTTTCTACTGTCCATTTCCCCATAATGTGTGATTTTTAACTACATGCATATGGGATTATAAATAGGAATAGCACAGTTTTCTTTAAAGTTCACTTTAAGGACAGTGTGCCTTATTATGCATATACTCCAAACTGGTTCTGGCTGGCCTCTTCTTTCATTATTAGAATATAACCGAATAGAATCTAAGTTTGATGCCAGTTAGGTGGAAGAGAAACTTGTTTCATTGACCAGACAGGCGTGTGTGCATGTGCGTGTGTGAGAGTGGGCACCACTGCATGATGGAGGTGGGGAGGGGAGCGTCATAGGCTGTTGGCTCTATTGTTCGGAGGAGTGCACAGCCCAAGCCAAGTGGCATCCCAGCTTCCTTAGCTATTTCTTATACTTGCCTGCCTCTTGTTTCAGAGGCAGCAGAAAACAGACGGCCTTCTTTCATGGCTTTTCTTTTCTTCTTTTTTTTTAAGATTTAGTTTTTTAGGGCTGGAGATATGGCTCAGTGGCTAAGATCACTGTCTGTTCTTCCAGAGGCACTGAGTTCAACTCCCACAACCACACGGTGGCTCGTAACCATCTATGAGATCTTGTGCACTCTTCTGGTATGCAGGCAAACATATAGGCAGACATTGTATGCATAATAAAGAAATCTTTTAAAAATTTATCAAAAATTATTTATCATGTATACAGGTTTTTGCCTACATGTATGCCTGCACCTCCAGAAGAAGGCACCAGATCTCATTATAGATGGTTGAGAGCCACCATGTGGTTGCTGGGAATTGAACTCAGGGCTTCTGGGAGAAACAGCCAGTGCTCTTAACCTCTAAGCCTCAGAGCCATCTCTCCAGCCTTTTCATGACTTTCCTTTTCATTAGATCTGAGGAAAAATGTCACCTCTCAGAGGCCAGCCTACCGCACAGGTATGACACTTTCCCACTGGAAACGGTATTTTTTTCCCAGTATATCTGGGGGAACGTAATCTTGTTGAGAGCAGGCAACATGGCTAACTTGCTGACTTGTGCCCTTGCGCCTGACACTAACATTGGACATAACTTCCACATCTATGGACTCAACCAACCTGGGAGACAAGGATTCAGGAAAAAAAAAAATCACCATTGCAGATTTCAGATGTTGAAAAATTTCACCATTGTTCTCTGTCTAGCAACTAACTACTCATATGACATTCATACAGCACTTATCATGGGTACCAGGAGAGGACAGGTATTGTATGAGAATGTGCCTCGGTTAAGCAGCTGTCATCACCTCTATTTAAATGATTTAACCAGGTGTAATTTCGTTATGTGTGGGGACCTTAGAAACAATCCCCCACAGATACTGAGGGACAGTTGTGTTTTATGCTTATTTGGACCAGGATACACTACGGTAAAGAATACCCTGAAACCTAACATGATTCAACCTATAAAATCCTGCCAATTTAGTTCCTCTAACTAAGTGCCATTTTACCGAGTTGTTCAGGCCACACCTACTTTACTTTCCTAAGTTTACTCCACAACTTATGCAGAATTCCATGGTCTCACTACTTGCCGTGGTGACCAACTTAGACAATTTGCTATTTATTCTCCGGACTACCACTTGCTAGAATGTTCCTAGCAGTCTTCATTCTACCTTGTCCCTGTGTCCTATTCCTTATGACATAGTCCATCTTCCTTAGCATGGTTTTGCATGGCTGGGCTGGCCTTGAACCCTTGCTGATTCTCTAGGTTTTGTGGTGGGGTTACAGGAGGCTCGAGGACTATCTAGCTCAGCCGCCTGCCTAACAGACTAATCCCCATGAGTCATAGAACAGGGGCAGTGGTCGCTTTTCCTCCCTACTCCTTTGGCCAAACCGTTGCTCCTTTCTCTCTGCTCTGACCATGGTCCGTTTGACTACCTGAGTGTGGCACATGCTTCCTGGCTACTTCTAGAACGTAATCTCTTAAAACATTTGACTTTCTTTAGCTTTTGAAAGGAATGGTCTGTGCGGCTCGGGGCAACTCGAATGCATTAGGAGAACTGAAAAAGTTTCTTCCGGTCATTTCCGAAGGGATTTTCCTGGGTGCGGTCACCTAGGCTTTCGGGCCACCACACCACACGGCGTCTGCGCAGGCGCGGGCGCGCGGAGCATCACGGGCCGCCCGGACGCGGAAGATGGCGGACGCGGCCGTGGGTAAGGACAAGTGCGGGGAACAGCGGCTCGTGTCGCTGCCCCTGTCCCGCATCCGAGTCATCATGAAGAGCTCTCCTGAGGTGTCCAGCATCAACCAGGAGGCGCTGGTGCTCACGGCCAAGGCCACGGTGAGCGGCCGGCGGGACGACGAAAGGGGCGGGCGCGGGCACCAACCGCCCCTTGCCCCGCGGGGGCCGCGCGCCCCAACCTCTTTCTGCGCCTGCGCACTCCACACCCCTGCCTGAGCTCCGCCCACCGCGCCGCTCCCGCTGTCCTTTGCGCTGCTTTCACTCTGCGTGCTCACTTCGCTCCCAGCGTTCCTCGTGTCCCGCCCACCGCGTCACTCCCGCCCTGCCTCGCGCGCGCGGTCCAGTGTGCGGCTGCGCGGGTAGGCGTGGGCCGGCACAGCGCGAGGTCCGACTGTCGACGTAGTTTCTGTTGCTGACCTACAGGGTGACGCCGGGGTTCTCGAAGCTTCCAGGGCAGCCTGGCTTGAGATGTCCAGCCCTCAGGCCTCCGGAGGTTTTAATGGTTTATGCAGAGAACAGCTGGTCACAAGTTAGACTGCAGAGACAAATTATAACCTCACAGCCCCCTCCCAACACAGATCGCTCTGTAGACTTACCTCAAACTCGAAAGAGATCCGCTGGCTTCAGCCTCCCAAGTGCTGCTGAATTGAAGGCCTGCCCTCTTGGTCTTGGCCACGTTTCTGATTGTAGAGCAGTCCTCGTACCTCCCCTTTCTGAGTTCTGGAATTAAACATTCGTGCCAACACTCCTGGTTGAAAGTTTGGTCCAGATAGTGGGAACCTTGCTGTCCAGAGACCCGGCCATTATAACTGCCTCCAGATTGCTTTCCCTTTTCTACTTACAGAACTTCAGGGCGTGGTAGTTTTATAATGTTTTGTACTAGGGTCAAGGGAAGTGCAAATCTTGTGACTTTGCAACAGAGCCGACCTTAAATAGAGCCTGACAAAATAAAGTAGTTCCCCAGTACAAATGCAAGTCTTGAGGATAACAAGCCTCTTGGGGTTAGAGATTTAGCTCCGTGGTAGAGCGCTTGTCTAGCAAGCGCAAGGCTCTGGGTTCGGTCCTCAGCTCTGGAAAGAAAAAAAAGGATAAAAAGCCCCTTTTAGACAACGGTGTACTATTTATACATAGACTGCACATTTCTAAAATATCTCAGGATCATTGAGGAACTTCCTCTTGTTGCTGTGTGGTCCGGGGACTCGTGTTTTCTGTTGAGATTTGTCCTCGCATCAAGAACCTAAGAACTATGCAGACCCTTCTCTCATCACTTATTAGCGGAAATACTGAACCTTGGGGAAGACTCAATTTACCTTGTTTTTGAGTCTTGGGATCTCCTAGAAGATACTTGGGCAAAATGAGATGTCACTTTTCAGCTGGGGGTTGTTGGTTTTTAACTATAGTTATGAGTAAAGAACCTTCAACAAGAGATTCAAGTAGATGAAAATGTGTTCCCAAGACACAGACATGTGGCAGTTCACATCTGTAATCCAGTCACTTGGGAAACTGAGGCAGGAGCATCTACAGAAATTCAAGGCTTAGCAGGGACTACAGAGGGAGACCCTGTAAATTCCTCTGCAAATCAGATATAATTCCAAAAGATAGGGTTTCTTTGTGTAGCCCTGGCTGTCCTGGAACTCTGTAGACCAGGCTGGCCTTGAACTCAGAGATCCACCTGCCTCGACCTCCCTAGTGCTGGGGTTAAAGATGTATGTTACCAAGGCCAGCTAGAACTTTTACTCCGTTTTATAGAGGCTGGTCATACCCTACCCCAGACTCCTTTTCAGACAAAAGCTCAAGTAGCTCAGACTAGCCTTGAACTTGATCTGTAGTGATAGCTGCCCTGATCTCCTGTGGCTCTTGCCTCCACCTCTACTGTGCTGAGATGACAGCTGTGCACTGCAGCATCCCCCAGAGACCAGGCTTTATTTATAATCACTTGTAAATATTTTTTATGTTATACACCGAAGCTCAGCTAGAAAACACCTGCAGCCTCCTACTTTACAGTCATGCTTCCTTACTAATTTCACATTTCTTCCTCCTGTAAACTGATTTCCTGTAATTTAATTTGAGGAACCAAGATAATATGAAGTACTAATGGAATTTTAAGTGTTGAATTTTGTAGTGAATTTTCAACATCGACCTTTCATTTGATTTTGTTGTTGGTTTAGGAGCTCTTTGTTCAGTATCTAGCCACCTGTTCCTACAGACATGGCAGCGGCAAAGCCAAGAAAGCGCTGACATACAGTGACTTAGCCAGCACCGCAGAAGACTCAGAGACACTTCAGTTTCTTGCAGGTACTTAATCTTTGGAACATTCTGGTTAAACAAAAACTTGTAGTGAGCTATTCCTCCCTTTATTGTTCTGCTGGCTGCCTCAGTGTGTCCTGACCTGGCTCAGGGAAGTGGTTCTAGCCTTCTCCATTGGAGCCCACCAAGAATCATACAAGTTAACGGTATCCCAAGATGATTCATTAGCTATGCAGACTTAACTCGAAGCTGTACACTCGTCTTGTTTTCCCTACCCCCCAAAGAATAACTGGGTCATGCAGCCACGGGTAAGGCTCTGGCTAAAAAGAGCTTCAGGCTAGCCCCGGGGCCAGCCCCACCTTCCTCAACTAGCATGGACAATGTTGTTCATAAAATCAGGTCATAGAATATAAGGCTATGGAATGTAAGCCTATAAGCATGCACCAGGAAATGATGCTGGCCTCTGTGATTCTTCACCTAGAAGTGTACTTGGATTTCATCTTGGTATATATGTGAAGGTATTCTAGGGCTAAAGGTAGATATAGTACCTTTTGGAACTTGCATTGTTGTATTCACAGTTCAACATAACCAGTTGTTGATGTTTTCTGTTTTTAAGATATATTACCAAAGAAGATTTTAGCTAGTAAGTACCTGAAAATGTTAAAAGAGAAGAGGGAGGAAGAGGAGGAGGAGAATGACGACGATGAAAGTGATGCTGCTGAAGCCCTGGCATAAGCCAGCAAGAAGAGCTCTCAGTGAGCCCAGGGAGCGTGCTCAGGGACAGACAGACAGCTAGGAAGTGATGGGCACTGCAGCTTTGTCTCAGACTTGCGGCTTGTTTCATCCCCTCTTGGCAGAGGGAAAAGACTGGACAGCAGCCTCCCCCACAGGCCCTCCAGCCACCTCCCTCTAATCCCAGGAGAGCCCTGGGTACATGACGCTGCTCTGGCAGCACACACCACTGTGCTTCACATTGAACTTGCAGGGAAGACCTGGAAAGATCCATGTCAGCTGTGTAGTCACTTGGACATCCTGTTCTTAGAAATGGCTACACCAAGTTTTTCATTTTTTAAAAAATGGACTATGTAATTCTATTGTACAGAAATTTGCTGTTCCCTTTCCATTAAAGGTCTTGTATTTTACAGTAACATGCTTTATTGACGTGGTGTGAGGTTCTTTGGTTTTTCTAATGTCTTTTTCCCTGAGCATTTTGTGAAATTTCAGAGTGAGCATTTCTGGCTGGAGATTGTGATCCAGGGAGAGAGTGTGTTTAGGCACAGGGCCTTGGGACTGTTCTCAGCAGTAAGTAATAGCTGCTCCATTCCCAGAGGAGAGCCCAGCTCATCACATGCAATGGAAGGAGCCTTCTGTGTATCAAAGTAAGGGTTTCTCTTGCTGTGGTGAAACACCATGACCAAGAAAGCAAGTTGGGGAGTAAAGGTTTTTTCAGTTTACACTTCCACATCATTGTTCAACACCAAAGGAAGTCAGGAGTGGAACGAAAATAAGGCAAGCACTTGGAGGAAGGGCCTGATGCAGAAGCCATGGTGTTTGCTGCTTAATGGCCCAACCTGCTTTCTTACACAATCCAGGACCACCAGCCCCGAATGGCACCACCCACAACAGGCTGGGCCTTCCTCCATTGATCTTTAATTGAGAAAATGCCTTACAGCTGGATTTCATGGAGACATTTCTTCAACCGAGGCACCTTTCGGCTGACTCTAGCTTGTGTCACATAGCGGGGATTATAAGGACATGCCAACTCTGCTGGCTAGTAATTTGTAGTTTATTACGAATCAATACACAGAACACCCAAAACATTCCCATGGCACCCAGAGCTAATCCCTGTCCTTTACCTGCTCATAACCAGTGTTTTTTTCCTCCCTTCTTCCCCCTTCAGCATCTCACTATGTAGCCCTAGCTGGTCCAGAACGCTTATGTTCTGAACTGGCCACCTCTGACTGAATGCTGGGATTAGAGACGGCAAGATCCTCTCTGCCCAATTTTGCTTTTAAAACACATCTGTTAAAAATCCACCCTTTGATATTCAGAGTTGTCACATGTAACCATGTGACTGCTATTAAGGACAGTTCTAGCACCCTCTTGAAAAATCTCTTGCCAGCATTTCCATCCCCATGTTACCCTGGCAACCGCTGAGCTACCCTCTGACCCAGTTGAAAAAAAAGACTGATGAACAAAACAAAGCCTTAGGAGGTCACAGGTTTGAAGAACTTGTTCTCCAGGGCAAATTGTCCATTCTAGGGACTTTCAGTTGCCTGGGCTTTCTCAGTCCACCCCTCCGCTCTCTTCCCAGCACCTGAACACTTTTCACTTAGCTGTACAGGTCAAATCAGCCTGAAGAGAGGCCTCCAGCGACTCCACCGTGTTCACTCCACTCAGCAACCTGAGCTAGCTCGGAGAAGGCAAAACAAAAACGAGAAAAACAAAAAAACCCTCAGTTCTCCTGGTCTGGAGCTCAGGGCTTCGCTCATGATAGGCTCAGTTGAATGACTTCTCACATTTCTCTCTGCTGCTGGTGTACAGGCACCCAGTTCTCACACACCACACTGTTCTCCTGCTGTGGTGCTCATCAACCCCAGGTCCTTGGGTGATGCAGAGCCCTGGTAAGCTGGTCCATCCTTTGGGCACAGCCCCTGGCTCTGCAGAACAGGACAGGGGCCGGATCCCTATGGAAAGAGGCACTCAGAGAAGCTGGACTCGGCCTGTGCATTTGACAGCACTCTCAAGGAAGACAGTGAGTAACTAGACACCTTTGTAGTAGGCAGCTGTAAATATGAGGAATTTTATTTTATTTTATTTTGCTGACATACTATGCGGCAAAACAAAATTTGACACCATACAAAATAACTTTATAAAATATCATTCACATATTTTATCAATTTACAGCATTCTGTGCATGTTAGGGGCTACATAAGGAGGTGAGCAAACACTACACCAAACTTTTAGTATTAGTTTATACACACAGAAGAACAACATAAGTAGCGGTTAGATTTCCCATGGATTTATTGCAAAAACAGTGCAAACTATTTAACCTAGTAAGCTGTGAAAACACACTTGAAAGGACCCGGCTAAGCTTAAACACGACCAGAGATACGCAATGTCTCAGCATTCAGCTTTCTTCACCAGCTGTCTTATCCATGCAGAGCACCCGCCCAAGTCAGCATGGGTGAGTGCTGAGAAAGAAAGGTGTGAAGGCAGCCGCTCCTGGGCCCATCTGCCCAGCGGCTGCGCATTGGCAGTGCCTTTACGGTCATGCTACTTAATCAACGGACACCCATGAGGTCTGTGTGTAAAAGTTAAGATGCCACAACTTTGCACTGAAGGTACCCACTCTTGGGTGATGAGGAGAAGGGGACCGAAGCAGCATGAGCACAAAAGATCTGAATGGCACAGCCTGCTGAGAAACGGAGTACCCTTTTCCTCAAGTGTGCTTGGGGGAAAGATTCTTAATGTAGGGTGACCTTAGAACCACATACTGCAGGAGGGGGGGGAAGGAGGTACTAACTTTTTCAGTTTTTCTTTCAACAGACTATTGGGGTCCAAAAAAGCATAATACCTGAACAAAATAAAGTAAAACATAATGCTACACAACAAAACAAAACAAAAAACCCAAAATGCAGCACACGCAGGTCTTTGACTTGAGGTACCTATGTAAATTTCATCACCTGCCCAAAGTACTCATTAGGTTAAAATAAAATGCTTCCGGCAAGCCAATTGTAGGGTAGGGCATTGATTACAGAGAAAGTGCAATAGCTCTGAGCTTCATACCCATATGCAGCATACTAAAGGGGGATTTATTCTATAAAATATAGCTTAAGTATAAACCTGATGGAAGTTTAAAAAAAAAAAAAAAGACCCACACACATCTAAACTAGAATCACCTTTTTTCTTGTTTTCCTTTTTTGAGATCCTGCAAAGGGGAGGTATGGGGAGCAGAAGGGGGGGAAGGGGGGCAGCTCCCAAATCACCATTCAGAGTTTTGCCACCAAGTACAGTTGGTTCTTTCCTAAAATCCAGAGAGCTCTTTAAAAGACTAAAACTACACACTACAGGAAAGATCCCTATCTTTTATTTCTTATTGGTATAAAATCAAATTTGTAAGACTCCAAAATACTGTTACCTTCAAAGAATTATGTTAAAAAAGATCGCCATAGTAGGAAAAGTTGTAAACTGCCAAATATAAAAGCGTGGAAAGTCATCGATCTCCGACCTTATTTTCTTACCCATCAGAAAGCGTTCCTGACTTGAGAGAGCACGGGCTGCAGCAGAGTGCGCATCTTCCCCCGCCTCCAGCCTGGCCTCCAGACAGTCGCCAGCTCGCCCCTCCGCCCGTGCTGTTTAGCATCATCACCATTCAAACCAGGAGATGGAATCGACAACCGTCCATTTGCTGCTTATGAAAGAAAGTCTTATACAAAACATGCCAGAGAAAGAGGGAGGCGGACAGCTAAGAAAGCAGAGAAACAGTACTTGGGGTATCTTTTTATAAGGGTTGCCCCTCTGATGGCACAGAAATGAAGTGAAAGCTATGAATACATGCATAAAAGAACTGGGGCGTGTTATGTGTAAAGTCTACTCTTGGACACATTTCCCCTCCTTTTCCCAAGAGGGTAGGTTGGGATCCCCATACACTAGAGCAGTTGGGTGGGACACTTGCACGGTCAGTTGGGCTCCCCACTTGCAAGAGAAAATGACTATTCTGAATTTCAAAAATGCATTAGGGTTAACATAAAAGGCACAAAATAAATTAAAAAACATATTAAAGAAACGGAAATGATGATTTCAAGTTTCATGAGGAGTTAGTTATGTCCCACTGTTTGGTTACTTTTTCCAATTTAATTTGACAGACTTAGTAAATAGCACCCAACTGTTTTAACTGAGGTAGATCCACATTGTAAAGAAGCTGGGTCCCCTCTATTTTCTCTCAAGCTTAAAGATGCTTTTACAGAAACAAAAATCGGTTGTAAGCTATGCAGAAGCAATGACAGGTGGCAGTAGCTGCAGAGAGCCCGGCCTAGGAGCAGGTGGATGAAACCCATGTCCCAAGCATGCTCCCAGAAACAGGCTCCTGTTAGATCGGAGTCGAGAACTCAGACATTTGAAGATGACCCGGCTAAGGTCTCTAGACAGACTGCCACAAAAATGCACATGATCTGTTGCCATCAAGCCACATAGAAGAGCGCAGGTGAGGGGAGAAGTGTAACCTTGGCAGTGGCCCTTTTTAACTCCAGAGGGAACACGTGCTGAGTCAGGATTGAACATCTTGATCTGGACAGTTGAAATTCACTCTGCCTTTTTTTTTTTTTTTGCATACTCTGAAATGCACAAATTCACTATTTGATTAAGGCTTAAAGCGCATGACTACTGGTATTACGCAAGGTCTGGGCATCCTGACGAGCCACAGACTGGCATTAAAAAAAAAAACAAAAACCAAAGACAATGACATGAAGCCTCAGAATTGGGTTTAGCAGGTACTATAATTTTATAATTAATTATACAATCCATGTAGCAAATGAAAAATTATACAGAGGGGCCAAGGGTTATAAATAAGTTTACACAGGAACTGTCAATTTACAAAACAGCACTGCGTGGTTTCTAAACCGCAAGCACAAGACGTGTTCACACAGATCCACTGTACAGGTACAAACATGTCCATGACATACAGAGTACCACCTGAACCAGGCCCTTGTAGCCACTCCACTCCTCAGAAAGTAGCAGACATTAAATGGATGCAATTACATTTTGATTCAAAATGTCTTCTAAAAACGTTTGAGTGTGTGTGTGTGGTGGGGGAGAACTTAAGTCTGGGTGAGGAGCCACTGGGGAACTTCTGAATTCATTTTTGGTTCTTTTTCAATTATTTTATAAAAATAAAATAAAACTAGAAAAATTGATAAAACCAAGGGTTAAAACCCCTCAATAAATATTAGGCAGATAATCTGAAGTAAACGGAGGTAAGAATCTGGAGTCGGGGCTATGTTCTCTCCCTGTATCTATGAGGCAGTAGCCACTGTTGCCCGGAAACTTACAATTCTTCTCTTACAACTTTTTTAAAAACAGAAACTCACGTGCCCCTACAATTTCTAAAACATGAATTCATAACTTTAACAACTACACTGAAATTCCTTCTCAAACTCAAGACTCAAATTTTAATTTAATGCTGAATTACACCCTTTTGGAGAGTAATCGCGTAGGTCTATTTGGCTTTGAAGAGGAACCAAAATTGTTAATGTGTTAACCCTCCAGAGCCAGTGCACAGGCAAAGGCCTTTTCTAGGCAATTAAAAACACAAGGCTGGACTGGACTACTTTTCCTGTTAAAAACCAACAAAAGCAATCCCTTGACAGGGAGGGAGGTTTTAATTAGACTCTGCATGGAAACTGCATCACCCCCCGGCTTGGGAAGGTCAGAGATAAAAATTACACCACAGGCATGTCAAAGCTGGAGTCCTATGTTTTCCGTTTAAGTGACAGACATTACACCTACGTGAGCAGTTCCCCCACCCCCACCCCCACCCAGTCACAGAACAGAGTAACAACAATGAAAAAGCATTCCAAAACTTTAGGACCAAATAGCACCGTACGCTTGAGGATTCACAAACACATGATTCCAATTCCCTCCCTCTAAACCTACTTCCACTACGACAGACAGTCTTGCTGAGGTGTGGAGAGTGCGAGACCAGTAAGGAGGCTGGGCAGGAGCCCTGACCAAGTAAGGGTCTTGCACCTGTCTCCTGAAACCCCAGCAGAGGTGCACCTGCATGCCAGGGCACAAAGCGCAGGAGGGGACTGAGTGTCTCCACAGCTGCAGGCTGCGGGGTGGCTTCAGTTTTTGAGGAGCTGAGGACTGACGGCGCCTCCGGGGTGGAGTCCACTACAGACCAGCCTCAGCACGACTCTGAAAGAACACCAAGAAAGGTGCAAGGCGTGGGAGCAGGTGTCCTGACAGTGAAGCCAGAGCCTGGAGGGAGGGTTGAGGCCACCTGCTGTACAGGATGGAGGGCCTGCCCCGTCCCAACCTTGATTGGCCATTACAGCCAGTGGCTTTCCCAAAAGCCTCTGTCCCCACACGGGTACCTCACTGACATTAGGGAGCTTGAAGATGAAGAAAGAACTGAATGAGGAGGGTCTCCATACCTACTTCCTGGTGACGCTTACACGTAAGAGGATGGTGCCTGTGCCTTACCTCTAAATGAACTCAAATAAAGGCAGCTCTAAGCAAAACAGGAGCTCATTCAGCCTTGTAGGCCTCAGGAATGGAGGGTCCAGAGCTGCCAGGGCATTAGAAGGTTTCACATCGTGCTCTCACTTCAACCAGTTTTTTTTTTTTTTTTTTTTTAAGAGTGTTAGCTCAACACTGCAGTGGCCAGCGCTGGGGCCGTTCTCTCTCACAGTGTCATGAGCGGAAAGGCTGGCTGCCTCTGCGCTGGTGCCCTCTGAGGGCTGCGGCTCATACCACCGCACCTGGGTGTGACCCTAAGTAGAACATGTCTAGCACCCCGTGTTTTCCTGGATTCTCACCAAACCCCAGCCAAGTCAGAGGACCCAAGTAACCAACACCCTGCCCCTTCCATGCCTCCACTTCTCCACACAGAGAAGTGTGTGAGGCGTTCTAAAGGTACGGAGCTGTCCAGGTCAAAAGCACGGGAGGTGGGACTCCCCGACCCAGTCAACAGGAAGGGGAGTGGGGCACAAAGACATTTGGAAAAGCGTTCCCCAATACCTAGGCACCTGCCTTCATGACACTGTCCACCTGTCCCTCAAGATTTCCTAAGACAACTAATGGAGGAACCTGGGGGCTTATGCTGACTTTTCAAAATTAGCCCAAGAAAACATTAGGAGGAGAGGGGCTAAAGTAGAGCCATGAGGTAAGAGGATGGCCTTCTGGGCAGCAGAGTGGACAACCACTAGAGAGCTGGCTAGACAAATCTGCAAGTTATTCCTGCACGACCAACACTAGTGGGAACTTCTACTCAAGTAGAGCCCATTGCTCCTTCCAAACAGAAGGCCTGGCGTCAGAGCACAGTGCTCTCAGTCCTTCACTTCCACACAGGGTCTCAAGGTCAGCTAGGCCCACACGATCTGGATCCATGCAACTGCATAAGCACATTACCTGCACGAGAGTCGGTGTTGAAGCACCTTTATGAGTGTGTAGTGTATAAAAGGGAGGTGAGAGCAGGGGAGCCCCTTTCAACCCACTGGTAAGCAAGCAGGGGTAAAGATGCCTTCTTACATGGATAGGAAAGCAAAACCAGGCAGGGACAGGCTACCTCCAGGCTCGGCCACATGCGGCCCTGTCAGTCACTCCCGCCAGCCTGGAGAATGCACGTTCTCCGTGCACAGAAGCCCTTCTGCCAGCCTCTCGGATGCTAGAATCCTGTAGCTGGGCGGTGCTGAGGAGCCCCTGGACAGCGACAGCAGGAGGGTACCGCCCCAGATCACAGTATGGCACACACGTTTTCAAGCCAGAACTGAACAGGAGTTCACAACTTAGTTTACTCAGGTGATTAATTTGGCTATAATCAGTGTGGATAGCGATGCTTCAGAGCAAACACAAATCTATGAGAAGTCAGAGGTAGCTTTTATGCATCTGTCTAAAAGGTTTTTTAGAAACCACCTTCTGTAGTGATTTGGCTAAGCCGATACATTCAACTTGAGACAATAAAATGGCTGAACAAATCCAAAGACACAAAGTGAGGGGTCTGCAATGGCACTGACAATACACACACAGACACACACAGACACACACGGCAGTTGAGTGTAAAAGCTCCTTTTGTTTCAGACACTGGTACCTTGACCAGACGGTTCATGTGGGGCTCAACAGAGCACGTACTTAGAACCCAGCAGTCCCAAGGCAGGAGGGGCTGTGCCAGGCTTCAGGTCACCCTGCCATCCATGGATGTACCACAAATGACCGCCTGGCACAGCAGTAACCTCACAGCTGGCCAAAGAAATGCGGCAATGGCCTGTTAACACTGGTTGGGCTATTCCTATCCCATCCAAGCTGACAAAGGCCACATGGAACTAGAATGGCATATTTTGGCGGCCTTGCAGATCACAACTACACAGACCAAAGTGTCACAAAGACACCTAACTAATTCATTTACATTTAAGCCTTCAGGCCTCAAAGAGCCTGCCGTCCTATACAGAGGTGGAGCACTTTTTGTCAGAGAGCGAGACAAGGCTAGCCCATGATGCTTGAGAAAACAGAGCCCAGTCTGCACTCTAGCATGTAATACTGAAATGTGTATTGGGATCACAGAAGTGAGGCAATGTCCCACATCCACACCATTCTTGCCACTGTGAATCTCTTTACAATCACTTTAAATGAGTACAGCAGCTATGGAGTTGGACGCAACAAAGAAAACTGTCACTAGATCAGTGCAACTTACAGGAGTCAGCTTGCCTGCAACATAGCACTAGTGACAGAGTGACAGGTGCTGTTTCCGGTGAGCCAGCCAGCATGGTTACTTCAGGGAAGGGCTTAAAACATAAACAAAAGGTCTGCATTCACAAGGGAGGCATATGAATGCCAAGGGAGTGTAACTTCTACTTAGGGCACATTCCTTTTCTCATGGGCGTGAAAGATGAGTCAGGGAGAGGTCACAGCAAGGTTGCTATGGCTTGTCTGGGGCCACCGGGATTGTCCACTGCCTGTGTAGCAAAATGCCCATGAAAAATCCTTGTAACAATCCAAGAGGTCAGGGCCATGCCGAAGGACCCTGAAGGTTCTTGTGACCAGCCAGCGCTACCACCACAGGGACTACCAAGAGAGGCCACCCAGCCCTCAGGCCTCCTGGACACTCAGGGGTCCCAGCTGCGTGACTCAGGTCTGGTCTACCCTTAACACACTGTATCAAATATAGAATTTGACTGAAAAACTGCTTGTAAAAATAAAATTCAAATCACCCTGCAGATCAATGCAAAAGCATACCGCTGCATCTATAAGAAAAACAATTCATCCAGAAAAACTACATTTGCGGCTTCCAAAAATACAGCATTCGCAAGCCTGAAGGTAAACACTGGGTCAGTTATAAAAGCTGGGGGAAATAATCTCTACCATATCCATCAGGTACCACGTGCATTGGGATAGCCAACTCAGCTGGATCAAACCAGAGCAGGAGAGGAAAATAAATAGCAACATGGGCATTTAAAAACAATAAAATAACATATAACAACAACAAACAAAAAACCCCGCCCAACCCCGCTGCAGGGGCTGTCTATCAAGCGCTCATTATCAGGTAAACATCAGAAATACAGATGTTGGGCCAGCTGCAGACAGCACGGAGCTAGCGGCCTCCCCACCGGCAGTGCCCTGTGGCCTGGAGGCCAGCAAGCGGGTGAGTGTGAGGAGTTGCCAAGAGGCCAAATCTGGAGAAGGCAGAGCAGACCCAAAGTGGTATCAAGTGTGCACATGAGGGCTTCCCAACACGAGAACAAAGCCAAAACCAAACAGCCCCTCTTTTAACGTCCTGGTGCGCTCAGCTTCAGAGTCAATGGGAACTAGGACAGTCTGGGCTTATCCACACGCAGTGACAGGATGGGAGTTTTGCTACTATTCCTAAGGGCTAATCTACAGAACAGGGCCTCAATGTCTCCCTATAGTTTCGGGTTGCTTCATCAGCATGCTGTACACAGTGATAAAGGACATCAGGACTGGTTTTTAGGAGTGAGTATCTTACAATGTTCTAGGAAGAGTCCCAGCATGAGTGTCTAATTGGGTAGCCTCCCTTAAAGAGACAGGCACGTCCTACTTTTCCTTCCAAATGGATACAGAGCACAACATAATCACATTCAGTTTGCTTAAAGCAAGGCACACCTTACTTAACAGTGGGGTTGGGAACACAGCTAGCAAGTGGGCAGTTCTCAAACTTGGCCAGGTATCACCTCAGGGGATAATGGCACCTGTCGCCAGTCTTGGGTACAGGTACAGTCAGAAGGCTGGCTCCCACAGAAGGGGCCCGATTTTCTACCACACTCTGAGGTCTCACACTGTCTCAAAACTTATGCTAATAATAAGGGGAGGGAAGAAATTGGGGAAAACAATTATTTACCTGAGAAATTGCAACTATAGCCATTTATAAGCTCCACACCGTCGGACATGCCGACGGTGCGCATCTAACACAATCAGGGACATTTGGTCTGGGGATGCTTTTCATATTAAAAGTGTCACAAGTAAGCACGGGCTATAGAAAGTACTTTTCTCCAAGTACTTTTGGCCCATCAAAAAGAAAACTTGTCCTTCAAGATGATCGAAACAAAACAAAACAAAACAAAACAAAAAACCCAAAACTCACAGCTCAGATTTTTTCCCAGCTCACAAGTGTTCCGAGGTGTGAGCTCTGACAGGGATCTTTCCTGCTCCCCTGGCATCATGGGGGAGGACCTCAGAAAGCCTCCAGAGTCTCGGCGGGTGGGGTAGGGGGTGTTCGTGGGAAGGGGGTGGCCTCAAACACAGATGCCAGCTGTCTGCTGTGCCAGGTCCAAGAGGCTGGCAAGCAGGCCTGAGAATCTGCATTCTAACAAACCCACTAGCATGACTGAGATCCCATGGCAAAAGGCTAAAAACATACCCTAGACATACACGGTTTTAAGAGTAGCTGAAAGCAATCTAATTTCAGATTCTAAAAGTTTACCACGTATCACTTCTTAAGCCTGACCATGACAGGTGAGCTAAAGAGTGTTTTTATATCCTTTTGGAAACAGTTTGAGAAAGTGCCACTTGCCAATGGGATAGCAGGCAGCCCCAGTACTTCTTAGACTGGAGGTTTGTCACTTTAAAAGACTTCTAAAGACACAGCAAGAAGAGACTAATGTCATTAGTAAGATACCCACATGCACACACAGATGCGCCCACCGAGGGTGTGATTTCCCAGGTCACGGCGTCTGCCCTTCCCGCCAGCTCCAGTGCAGGTGGGTAATCAACAGGGCAGAGATGGTACTGTGTCCTCTAGCATGAGGTGCCACGGCAGGGGGAAGGGGTGGGCACCCTCCCTCCACCTCAGAGTCAGAGGTAAATCACGCAGAGCTGGGGGATGAGGACCATCAGCAGGGATAGAGAAAACCCACAGAGCACAAAGCAGCACAGAGAAGGCTTGTCTCCTTCCGGGAACTTGTACATGGAGAGGATCTGATTCTCACTCAGCTTCAGTACAAGCACAAAAAGCCCCACGGGGCACACATGCTGAAGTGGCTGATGCCATCCGCAGAGCCACTTGTAGTGTCCCTCTTCTTCAAGGGTCTCTAGGCTGGCAAACCCACGTTGGGGCCCAGGAGCAAACACCACCCAGTCTGTGCCTCCTGTGCCAGCCTCGCCCATCACCAGCTCCTTGGGCACCCTCTGTTCCTACCTGCCAGTCCCAGGGCAGCAGAGCTGCCAATGGCAGCTTCTCTCCATTTCAGTGCATAGATCCTCTGAAACCCACCTTCCATAACTGCACACCGAGAGAAGTGCACTCTTCTGTGGACTTGTTTCCCAGCAATGGAAGAATAAATAAATTCCATTTGTGCTTCATCGGCTGAGCGACACACATGGATGAGGCAGGGGAGGACGGCAAATTACTGGCAAGCACACTGTCCTTCCCGGAAGTACAGGCTACACAGTCCACAGTGGGGAGGGGGAGGAGGAGGAGGAGGAGAGGTGCATCGCTGTCATGTGAAGCCAGTTGCATATTCCTCTACTTAAGCACTAAAAGCCACAAAAGGTGGCCTGTCTCCAGGCTCCAAACATTTCACAAGAAGCACCCCATAGTCAACAAAAGGGAAAAAGCATCTATCTACCACATTAATACTGCAAACCAGATATATATATTCTTCTCTTACATTAAAGACATAACAGTGAAAAAGGATTGTACTGTATTTATCACCACAGACCCGTATTCTTTAGAAACTTTGGAAAATAAATGTCACAGTCCTACAGGACAAATCTTATGATTAGACTGTCAGTATATTGTCTTTTTTTCTCTTTTTAAATAAATTTTTATCAAAATGGCACTTGTCTGCCAATCTCTCGGACTTGTCACTGCTGTAAGCGCACGTGACTGTCCCCTCTGCCACTACACCTCCATTCACGCCTCGAGGGCAGGTGTGGCAGGGGAGAGACACCGGGCACACCTAGCAGCCCCTGCCCTGGGGCTGCAGAGCATGCGGGCCTCCCTTAGAACTCAACATTAGTGACAACTTCTTAGGGCCAGGCTTTAAAACCCCAACGGTGATGCGTTCATGCTCAGAGCCTTCACAACTAGTTGGAGCCCATCGATTTCATTGAGAATCAGCTGTTTTAAAAACAAGTAACTCGAATGACCAAATAAATTAATATGTTTTAAAGCCCTGAGAGTTCTTAGACTGGTTTTAGGACATTTTGTTGTTTTGTTTTGTTTTTAGGAAACGGGACTCTCAGTGAGCAGCTTATGGGTTTGGCAAACCACGTTTCCTACAGTGGGATTTCATACAGGCCTGCAGCTCAAAATCCAAGTCTGAAATCTGGGACGGAAGGCATTCTGAAAAATGGAGAATCTAATAAAACCAAAGACGTCTCATGTTCGATGCTGGCTGTCACGGAAGGGCTGGGCATCTGTTGGTCTGAGTGTAGCTGGTCTCATGTGAATCCAACTTGGTACACAATCGCTAAAGACTACAACATGTCAAGCAAAGTACATGGTGCGCAGTGTGTCCTGATGGACCTGGACCGCCTTAGCCAGTGCCTGGTGATCTCGCCCATTGCTCTGCCCAGAGGTGTGGCTTCCTTCAGCACTGCAGAGATACGGGAGAGAAGAGAAAGAATGCAGGTCTTTACTGGACACCAAGTGAGGAACTTGAACCAGACATGAGCATGGAGGGCAGTCATCAGAGCCCATAAGCCGCCAGCCTTGTCTTAACCCCCTTTCAGGTATGACACTTACCTGTCATGTTCTTTATCCACCAGATGGTACCTGGCTCGGAAGGCCACCAGGTGAGCATAGTAGGCCGGTGCGGGTATTGACACAGAGCGTGTGCAGCGCACATAGGTGTGACACAGCTGGTAGGTCAGAATCTGCAGCTCGTCAGAAGAAAAACGATTGTCATCCCAAAGGACGTGGTAATGGGAAGGACGGCTTGTCCCCTGAAAGAGGTAAGAGGGACAGAAAGACTCACCATGAGGCCTTTACCAGAAGAGCAACAAGCGTTCCCATTAAGACAGACATGGTGGCACATGCCTGTGATCCCAGCACTTTCGAGGAATGAAGAAAGGATTCAAATGTGAGGCCATTCTTGGCAAAACACCCTGTCTTCAATCCCCAGAATCATCTACTGTTAAAAGCCCCTTATCTATAAAACAGATTATACATTTATTTACATACAGGAAAGTCACAACTAAGACATTTCTGCCTCCTTCCAAACAGGCCTTGCAAGCTTAGTCTGGGCTGAACTGGGACGCAGTCCCCCTGCCTCGGCATCCTAGGTCACCATGCCCAGCTCACAGAGTGATATTAAATGAGACCGTGACTTAAGACAAGCAGCAAAGAGGATATTTGATGTTCCTAATCTGGAGAACTGATCAAGGTCTGAGGTGACTGATGGGTTTGAAGGGTCAATCCTATCATCATAGACTTCATACATGTGTTAAAATATCACATTACACACCAAACTCCATAAATACGCATTTTCATGTAGAAAAAAAAAGAGAACATTTTACAAGGAGCTGAGCCAAAGACAATACTTTCTAAATATATTAGGTATTCTACAATATTTTATTTATAATACCAAGAAAAAACTCTCATCAAAGCTATATGTTAATATTAACATTCAAAAAGTAGGAGTTTGGCTGGAGAGTTGGCTCAGAGGTTATGGGCGCCGGCTGCCCTTCCAGAGGACCTGAGCTCAATTCCCAGCAACGGCGTGGGAACCGCTCCCAACCATCTATAGTGAGATCTGGAGCCCTCTTCTGGAGTGCAGGTGTACAAGCAGACAGAACATTGTATGCATAATAAATAAGTACTTAAAAAAAATAAAAAGTTGGAGTTGAGAATATTTGATGCACTTTTCCCTCCAAAGTCTTTTGCAAGGGAAGAGCAGGACTCATGCAGCAGAAACACTGGTGACCCCTCCCTGCCTACCTGCTACTACTCTTCAAAGGCCTCACTCTAGCACCGGGAAGATGGCAGAATGCTGCTACAGAGCACTCCAGCACTTGTTCGTCCTGGCACTTTCTTGGTAGCCAGCGTGCAGCTGAACACGAGTTCCCCCACCAGGCTCCGACCACAGCAGCTTCCTGTAGTGTTACCTTTTTAAAGCTCACTGGCTGCCAGCACAGAACACTCTTCGCCTGGCCCTGCCCGTCTCCTCATATCCCTTACCCCTTGGTCTCACCTCACCTACTTCTACACAGGTCCCTTCTACCTCTTCCCAGTGTCTGACCCAGAAAGTCTTCTGGTCCCCAGAAAAGTGCCCAGCTCTCCTGGCCACAGAAAGGGCTGGAGTCCCTGTCTGCACACTCACAATACACCCCAAATGCATGACATCACCACAAACATCCCAGACCATCAAAAGGGAGCCTCCCTTCTTACCTGGATGCCGGCATGACTGCACAGGTAGAAGTCAAACTCAGTTGGGTGGGTGATTTTCGTGTCTACGGTTGTGCCTGCTGGAATGTTCCCACTCTTTCCAACCTGTAGGAACACAGAGAGCTCATCAGGTGTGGCAGGGCAGAGTCAGCAAGAGGGCAGGAGCACCAGCTTCTCAGCACACAAAATCTGTTAAGTACCAATGATCTCCACAGCTTAACTTGGGCCAGGCTTATGGCTCACATTACATCTAGGTGCTACAGGCAAGCACCGTGTCTGCTGAAGGGTCTGCCTGAATAGGCTAGGCTCTGTGCGGCTGAGGGTGAGAACAACTCCCAGAGTTTCCACTTCCACCTCCCAAGTGCTGGAAGTGAATTGCAAACTACTATGCTCAGCTTAAAATATTTCAGTTAGAGAGAGAGAGAGGCAGGTGCTCCCCCTGGCAGTGGTGACATTTTACTTTTCTTGCTGGCATAAGCCAGGCCATAAAATCCTGCCATTATTTATTTATAGTCAGGAGCTCACACTGTAGTCCAGGCTAAACTAGAACTCATTGAGTAATGCAGACTGGACTCAACTCATGACAATACTCTTGAGTGTTGGGATAACAGGCATGTGTCACTGTGCTCAGCTAAGCAATTCCTATACGCAATCCCCTAGAGCACTCAGGTAATTTCTTGTTTTGCCAGGATGGACACAGAGAACCTTCAATTTTGTGTCCAAGCTGGTCACGGTTCTGACTTCAATACATCAGGAACTGGGTGCCACGTCCTTAGCCTTATCCTTGTGGGCAGGGCCAGGGAGATGGACGGAGACACAACAACTCATGGTCAAGTGGTTGGGGTGTGGAAAAGCAGGTCTGGCTTTGAGCCAGGCTGTTTGGCTGCAGACCCTCTGTCCTGGATCTTAGTGTCACGTGCCTACATCTGTCTACACTCAGTGTTATGAGGTGGATTAATACCTCCTTTCTAAAACAGCACAAGGTTTTTTTTGTTTGTCTGTCTGCTTTTCAAGAAAGGCTTCTGTTCTATATCCTAGGCTAGCCCCAAACTTGTGACTCTCTGCCTCAAACTCCTGGAGGCTGGGATTGCAGATCTGTGATATCACCTCAGGCTTATAAAACATTACTCCTTAAAATTTGCCTGTGAACTAAACTCAATAAAATAATTATATAACTAGGAAATTGGAGAGGCGGGCCAATGGTTAAGAGCACCTGATGCTCGTGCAGAAGACTGGTTTGGTTTCCAGACTCACACGTTGGCTCAAGACCATCCATAACTCTACTTTCAGAGGACCTGCTGCCCTCTTCTGACCTCCATGAGCAGTGCTTGCACATGGGCACAGACACGAATAAAACACTAATATTAAAAGTGCCTGTCTACGTCTGTCACTCTTCTGTCACACTGTGTCAGGTGCACAGCTGACAGTCTGGGTGGGAAACCTGCCTGTAAATCTTTCTGGGCCCTGAGACTTCAAAAAAGTGTTTGGAGTCAGGCATGATGGTACATGCCTTTAATCCCAGGATATGCAGGTGTACCTCTGTGAGTTCGAGGTCAGCCTGGTCTACACAGTGAGTCCAGGACAACCAGGGCTCTGTTACACAAAGAAACCCTGTCTCAAAAAATTAAAAAGAATGTTTGGGCTTAGCTCCAGAGGTGATTTCATAAATGTACCATAAGCATTTGTGGCACATTTCACTGGCTTAGTGGCACTATCTGCAGAAACTGATGCTGCCAGTCTCCTCTACTTCCCTGGAGGGCATCCTCTCCTCCTTCTGGACATCCAAGAAAGCAGATCTACACCCTGTCCTCACCGCTTCCTCATTATTGTCCTTTGTAGGGAAGGGGGCTGCTCTAGGCAGCTGTGCCTCTGGCAACAGAGCCATGGAGTCTGCAAGGGAACAGACACCCAGCTGTGGGCTCCATAGCCTCCCTTCACGGTCTGCAGGACCATTTCTTAGTTTATAATAAATGCACCCAAGTCTCCAGGCTGAGCTGATCTGGTATGAAACCATTTGGTTTCATTCGGCTGTGAGTGCTCTGTAGTTTCTGTTTGTTGTATCTTTAATGCATGAGCTGCAGGCAGCGAAGTGAAAGTGTCAAGCATTCTTAAACTTCATTTGCATAATGATCAAAACATATGGTTTCTACACAATCAAGGTTTGGAAAGCACCCGAGCCTTCCTTGTCCTTCCATGTGAATCTGGCACCTGCAGCCCCCTCCCCCCCAGTCTCTGCTCCCACTCATTCTTGCCTGTTTCAGGTTCCGGCAGTGGTTACAACAGCCACCTGTGACACTGTATTTGTCAATTTCCCCTTGAAAACTGTAAGCTTTTTATGACCCACCCCTAGCTCCCTGCTTTACATCATTTTAGGGCACAGTACTAGGGGCACTGGGGAACACAGCTTCAGTACTTTACTGGTAAGTGCCTCCTTTCATTGTGTCAAGGTATACCTCAGTCTCTCCACAACACGCATCAACAAACACTGGGCTACCCTGGAGGCCATGGGGCAGAGAAGAACTGCAATGATCATCTTGCAACAGTGTGGTGATCCCAGGCCTTACAGGATCCACAACGCTGGATGCAAGGTCTGGTAGACACCCGGAGGCCTTTCCCTTCTGGATAACCAATGTCTCCCAGACAGCAGCTGCCCTCATAGACAGCTGTGGCCCTTACTGCGCTGTTAGAAGCACAGAAAACATTTTTCTGGGCCTTGGAAGCTGGCTCAATCAGTAAGCCTGATTTTAATCCCTAGAAGGCACGTAAAAGTGTCAAGTGTGGTGATGTACTCCTGAAATCCCAGTGCTGGAGAGGCAGAGCCAGGATTCCTGGGGCTTGCGGCCACCCAGCCCAGGCTGGCACTTCAGGCTTGTCCTGGTGTCTGCATGTACACACACATACATGTTCGCAAACACACATGAATGTAAAAACATAAAAGACAGCTTTTCTTTTCTCTCTCTCTTATTTGTGAGACAGGGTCTTGTACTTGTTCTGTAGCTGAGAACCTACATTCTCGATGCTGCTGTGCCCACCTCCTGGTGCTGGAGTACAATTTATTCAAAGATGGGGACGAAACCCAGGTTTCCGTGCATGTTAGGTGAGCACTCTACCAACTAAGCCACATCCCAGCCCCGCTGCCATGAGTTCAAACAGTTTTTTTTTTTTCTGACCCCCCCCTCTCTCATTTATCAGATAAATGACAATTCATGTCTGGATCTTCCTCGATAAAGCCAGAGGGGGCTTGCTAGACACCTGAGCCTGGGTCCCCATGAAGCACTGCCTCTCACGACAGTCTCCCCAGACTGTGGCTGCCCGAGGGCTATGACTCACCCGCTCGTTCTTGTCTGTGCAGAAGAGTCGTGTGTGGTGTCGCTTCTGCACCACGATGAACGTGATCCCTGGCTGATAGTCCTTCTCCAGCTTGATGCAGGCCTCTCGGATGGCCAGCAGCTCATGGTGGAGGACCTGCAGGGCAGGGGCGGGTGTCAGAGGCCTTGCTTTGCAGGTATCTTGCAGACTGGGAAGAGCTTTTCCAGTCTGGCCAGCGCTGGGTCGGGCATGCCACAATGCCTTCCACCAGTCGGCCTAGTTTCATTGTGTTGCTGTGGTAAAGACTGACCAAAAGGGTTTATCCAGCTCACATTTCCAGACCACAGCCCATCGCTGAGGGGAAGAAGGGCAAGAACCCAACAGAAAACACAGAAGAATAGTATTTTTGCTGGCTTGCTCAGCTGCCTACCTTTCCTACTTTCATTTTTGTTTATTCCGACTGGCCTGTAACTCACTATGTAGACTGGCCTGTAACTCACTATGTAGACAAGGCTGGCCTTAAATTCACAGAGATCTACCTGCTTCTGCCTCCCCAGGACTAGGATTAAAGGCATGCACCAATAAACCCACCTCAGATAGCTTTGCCATACAGCCCAGGCCCACTTGTCTAAGAATGGTACTGCCCAGAGCAGACTTGAGCCCTCCTATATCAAACAGCAATAGGAACGTGTCCCACAGACACTTTTTCTATGGTTAAAATTATGAAGTACACAAAGCTGCTTGCTTAGCTTGGAATCCATAACGTTCTCGATGCTCGTAAAACAGCACCATGAAGACTTATTGGCATGGACAGCAGAGCCATTTGTCACTCGCTTGCTTACTGAGGGGACAGGAAAGACAAACGGAGCCGATACTGGCTCCTGTCTGAGCTCAGCCATCACACGGCACTCGGCAACCCTTGTCCCTTCCACCTGTCAAGTGTGGGGCCTGCCCTAAAGGTCTCATGTGAAGACTTTGGCACATAAGGACCAGGAATGGTGGACTTTTGTTATGTCAAGACAGTGTCTCCCTACCTCTGCCTCCTGAGCGCTGGGATCAGAGGTGTATGCTACCATGCCTGACCCCCTCAGATGTAACAGCCTGAGCCAAACAGTTCACAATGTTTCAAAATGTATTTCTAGAATTCCAGTGCAAACAATTTAGTTTAAGGGAGTCTGGTATTCTCTGCAGGGTGGAGATGGCAAGGTTAAGTCCAACCTCAAGGGAGGAGCAGTGGGAAGGACTGGGGACCCAGAAGGTTCTGAGACAGGGCTCTAGGTCATGGGAGAACATTATGGAAGCTGTCACCAAGGCTCTTACAGAATGTAGCCCTAGAGGCTTGACCAGGAAGAATGGAGGCAGATAGCTTCCAGCGGCCATGAGTATTTGTTCTAAAGAGAAAAGTCTGCAGCTTCCGTCCTAAATAAGAAGGCAAATGTGCATGTACCCGTGTTGCATGCCACCAGACTGCGATCAAGGTACGCACTTCAGATCTAAGAAGGGCCCAGGGCACATAACAGTTCTAAGTCTGCTTTCATATTCCCTGGACTGAATTTCTATCCACACTCACCCAAGTCTCTACTGCCCGAACTTAAATGTGAAACTCCACTCCTGCCCCATCACGATCCCTGAAACCCATATGACACCATCCGCACCATAATCTGTCTTCTAAACTCTGATCGGCCAATGGACAAAAGCAAAGAAGACGCTGCAGAGTGGCCAACCTGCTGGAACTGGCCCTCGGAGACGCCATCTCGGTAGAAGATGATCCGGGTAGGCTTGAAGCGTGTCGATTTGTAGAACTGAATGAGCAGCTCCCGCACCATGGCAGCCAGGTCCTGGATGATCTCCTGTCGGTGCTGCTGAACACGCACGGTGGCGCAGTAGCGGTTGGGGTGTGCGTCCATGCTGCCCACGACCTGTGGGACACACAGTCATCAGGTGGACCCTCTTCTAGGGTCCAGCTGGAGACTGGCCTGTGGAGAAGCATCTTCTCACAGCGGCCCTCACAGCAGAAAGTGCTCCTAAGCACCGTCTGAAAATGGGACCCTTGTCCCATGGAACACAAGAAAGGGCAACACTGAGATATCTATATGGACAGTCACGTGGTTGAATTATCTGTGCAAAGAAAGCAGTTGGGGGTGCCTCTAGTTTTTCAAGAGCAAACACTTCTCCAAAGTGTCATATGAACATCAAAAACTCAGTATGGCCAGAGTTTGGTCCCTAGGAAGGTCACAGCTCTGATTGAGGGGTCATGTGAAGGAGCAAACCAGAGAGCCAGAACAGAAACCATAATGCTTCCAGAGTTCTGAGGTCAGAGGACAAAAGGTAAACCAATCAGCTACAGCTAGGGTCTGCATATTCTGGGCTGGGGGAAGCACTTCCTTATACCTTAAAGTGTAAAGGCCCAGTGTCTCTGGGCAGCAGGTGACCTGTATCTCCCCTGAGAAGCTTACAGAGCAGTCTCCTTGTTCTGGGCCCTACTTGGGGCTACCGGTTCTCTCAAACATACATTTTCCCTCTCATACCATGTGAAAAGAAAGACCCAGAACTATTTGGCATAACTAGAAATGTCAACACCAACAGAAACCTGCTCCTATTGATTAAGAGTTGTATGCACCAGGAATAAACACAGTTTCCTGCTCCTGAGACTTTGGCAAGCCTTGCTCGATGCCTGCTCCTGGCTGTCAACTCACCTATATCTGGAATCAACTTAAACCAAAGCAGCTTTGTATGCCTGTGAGGGATTTTGTGGATTGGATCATCAGAGGTGGGAAGACCCACCCAAAATCTGAGCCACAACTTCCAGGGGCAACCTTCTGCTTTTTGCCCGCTTGCCCAAACTCTTGTTGGCAAGTTTTGTCTACTTTGTTGCTATAGGCAGATTCCAACTAAGACTAAAGACCACTAACTCTCCAGGAGTTCTGGACTCCAGCACCAAACTGGGTCCGCAGAGACATCCAGCCTTGTAGACTGAGTAGCTACTGATTATTGTTGGCCTGTTTTAAGAGTACATCCTCTAAGTAAATTGTGTGTGTGTGTGCTGTTCCTTTAGAGACTCCTGACTAATATGAATATAGTTGCCTAAGCCTCCAAAGCCTATGCAGAGGACCTGAACACATGGCCCAGAGGGGGCGGGGGAAAACAAACTAACGGTGAGCAAGTAGAGCCCAAGGTGGCAAAAGGCACAGGCTGGATCCCAAGCCATTTGGCTGTATGGATCCTTTCTGACACTGGAGACTCTAGATACCACCTGAAAGCCACACCCCAGAACTATGCACAGCACACATGATGCAAAAGGGGCTCTTCTGTTTGGAAGTTAGAATGGTGTCCCGTCAGGTATCACATCCCATACCCTACTCTTTAAGACAGATTAAACAATGGCATTAAGTCTGGTTAGCACCAACTGTATGCCTGGCACTGAGCAAGGACCTCATATCCTTTCACAATCCTAAGGCTGACAACAGTACACGTGAAAAAGCCCAGAAAGACAGAGCTTAATTGCAAGAGGGAAGTAGCAGAAATAAAAGCAGAGGCTTGAGGGTGAGGCTCAGCTGGGTGTGAGGCCGCTGCCGCCATGCTGGGTGAGGGGTGCTGGATCCCACTCTAACAGGGGCAGCACCCATATGCCGATTGCTATGCACAGAGCCTTTCGGCTCCATTCCCCAGGTGAGCACTTCTCTGAGGCACTGATGGTGCAGGAAGGTATTTGAGGGGATGGGATCCATGATTCAGAGAAATGATCCAAAAGAGCTGTTGTTTTCTGTCATCTATGCAGCCACCCTGGCTCCAGAACTCTGTACTCTGACAATAAAGTGTTGGGAAAAGGATAGACAGCCTTTGCACTCTCCACTCCAAAAGGCCAAAGCGCACTTACTACAAGTCCACACAGCTGGCAGAGGGAGTGGTTGCTGAATGGTCAGTCAAGGCCACCTTGATGGACAGGGAAAGCCCAGCGGTAATGTTCCTACCAGATGCGCCACAGACAACAGGAAAGGTGGGAGCCCACACACCTGTGACCTCCTCAGTCACCCTCATCACCTATTTGCCATTAGATCATGATCAGACCAACCAAGCAGGTGAGTAACCTTCATGTCTTTCTCCTCAGCACACGACTGCAAACAGACCAAACACTTGAGGGTCCAGAGTGTCCTGTTTTCCCCTCTACCGCGGCCCCATCCCAGCAACATGACAAGGGCAGAGAAAGCAGAGGGAAAGTGTGGACACTCACGGCAGCAATCGAAGGCTTCTTCCCATCACCAGCTGGTGGGTGGGTGACGTCAGCTCCCAGAAAGATGACAGGTTGCTGGAACACTGGAGGCCTACAAGAAAGTGGGCGTTTGAGGCCCAGGCTTGGGACGCTATCGCTCTGGGAGGTAACCCTACCACTAACATGAGCAGTTTTAAAGAAATCTTCCTGCCCCCACCTCAGTGAGTTCAGACAATATTCTGTGTGTGAGACCCTAGGTCGAGAGCAACCATGACAACAAGCGAGCATCACATCTCTATCTGAGGTGATGTCACAGTTGTGCAGAGTCAGGCACTCTGAGAGGAGTGTGTCTATTTTACACTGTCACCTCCCAATCAAAGTCAGGTACAGTGGAGAGCTAGGGGGTGACCACAGCAGGACATTTACCCAGCACCCACTCAGGACATAATCACGTAAGAAAGGAAGCACGAAAGTGTTATCCACGTGTGTGCCCTTTCCAGGGAGAGGAGGGCACCTGTCCCCTCACTCTCCACTACGGTTCCAACCATTAGTAGGGGACCTGTACCCAGTTCAGACTTAGAGTGGCACTTCTAAGACACACAGTTTATGACACTGTGGCCCTGGCGACCACACTCGAGATGCCCTGGTCCCCTGGCCTCACTCTCCTCTGCTGAGAGGAAGGCAGGGGCTAGGCGGTATACCACAGATCCTGACAACTGCGCTGCCACATCCAGGCCCCCAGGTACAGCCGGGTAGCAGCTGTGTGTGGGTGTAATTCACCCACCACAGGCCAAGCCACACCTGCCCTCAGCTTTCTTTAATCTGTAGCTCAGCAGCAGTTCCTATGAGCCCAGCCTGCTGCCGCCTCCCAGGCTCCTCTTAACTCTATGCTACCATGGCAACAAGATTCCTCTCTCTTTCAAGGTCTCCAGTGACATGGAGAGTCCCTGAGTCCAATGATTAGGCCACTCAGTGTGGCTCATTGGCATATTGTGATGCAAGACACACTTTCTTGGATACCTCCCCCCCTTGCCTGCTCTTTCTATCTATTACCAGTATCCCTGAACTTTACCATGCGCACAGGGCTCAGATCTCCTTGCCATTCACTCAAGGGTGCTCATCTAGCCTCATGGCTCCTGTGCTCTGACAATAGGCTTTCCTTACCACCTGACACAGGCCAGAGTCCTGCTTCCCACCCTGAGCCACCCCTCTTTCATGAGGGTCCGGTCTTTGACACTAAGTAGACTAAATGTGTGAGACAAGTCTTTCTTCCCCTTCAATCTAATCCACCAATCTCCATCTCCAAAACAATCGGGGCCCCTCATCCTGCCTGTCCCTTACTTCAGCCTGGCATAGCCTGGCACCAGAGGCTTCCCAAATCCACTTCACAAAGAGCCACAATCAGTCCTCCAGAACACAGGCCTGCCCACCACTCCCGTGGTCTTTATGGATAGTTTCCTTAACCAAAGTTATTCTTGTGGTCACTCTCTTCTTCTGCCTCCATCACAGGCCCACTGTCCTTGTCTTCTAACACCCAGGGTCACACCAACCTCAGGAGGCAGGTGAGGAAGAAGACGACACAGTCCCACACCCCCATCCCCTATCCCTACCTATGGGGCAGACTAGCAGCCAGCACTTGGCATAGGACAAATAGTAGCCCCTACAGGGAGCTTTCAGTCAAGTGCTCTGATCCTGGCAGTAAGCTACTAGCTGTGAATGGGAAGAGTGGGAAATACAGAAGTCTGCATTGCAGTAATGCCCCATGTAACAAGAGACCATGTAACAAGAGTTTAGATGCCCACTTCCTGACCCATCTTGATCTCACTCCCTCTCACAACTCTTCAGAGGAGATTGCTGGTTCTGGCACAAGGAGTGGGCTGGCAGTGAGCCCTACGCTAGCCTTCAATGATGAGAGAGCCCAGCCACAACACTGCCCCATCCCCTATGACCCTGGTTCTCAGGGGCCTGGGACTTACGCCCACATGAACTAAATGTGAGCACTTGTCTACTGACCAGCTGGTCTATGTGCCAGGTGTGGCCACCTCACCTGCCCTGTGGCAGCAGGATGTTGTTGACGCCTCCCAGTTTGACGTTGATCTTTAAGCAGAGATTGGACAGGGTCTGTGGCGTGGTCCTCTGCACGTTCTTCATCTGCACGCACTGCGTGGCCATCCCCAGCACTGTGTCTCCCACACGCTTGACTTCCGCTGCGGAGCAGAGGTGCACATGTCACAGCTCCTAAAGAGAAGCAGCTGTCTTCTGCCCTTCTCTTGGACTGCACTGGGGCAGTGTTCAGCCATGGCAGCTGCACCAGGGCGCCTATGGAAGATGCTGGCAGATGGGGGGGGGGAGGCGCAGAGCTCCTGGCTAAAACCCACTTTAAAACTGCCAGGCACCTGTGCCTGTCTCCCTCGGCATGGGAAGCTGGAGGTGCATCTCATACTACCCATTTGTAATCCAGGGCCCAGGGTGGGGTGAGCAGAATCTGGCTGTAACTGAAGCCTTGTCATTCCTCAGCAGAAATGACACCCCATGTTAAGCAAATGCCTGGGTAGTTAAAAATAAAATCAACGGCCTCCTCAAAACCTTTGGCAAACACAGAACAAACATCAAAGAGCCATGGGGAACCACACTCCTCCATCCCCAGATTCCTTCCTGAAGCAGCTGGTCACCGCTCCTAGGGCTGCTCCAGAAACCAGGACTCTAGGGGCGATACTCACTGAGTCCAAACACTTCTCTGAACTTTCATGGGAGAAGCATGGGTCTGTAGTCTGTCTGGAGCTAGACAGAACAGACCTCTACTTGTAACAACCACCAAGAAACTCAGACAGCCCCCACGCCTCAGGATCAGGAATGGGCAAGAGCCAATCATTTCATTCAGTAAACACAAAGGGGAACAGGCAAGCCACACCCACTGGAACCCCAACTCCCTAAAGCCTGCAGATGGCAGACACCTACCATACACAGGAGTTTTGCCAGGCAGAATGACCACCACCAGCTGCAGGCCAGCATATGTGTTCTTCAGGTGACGGAACATGGGCTCCACGCTGTCCGCACCCTGTGCGTATTTACAGAAGCAGGGCTGACCCTGGATAGGCATCCCTGCATCTCTTGAGATCTTCCTCAGTTGCTCTGTGAAGGACCTGAGGGAAAAGGCCACTTTGCTAAGATGTGCAGCGTATGGTAAGGAAGTCATCAACCAGGGGCTCTGAATACTGTTTTCGCAAAAGCAAAAGCAAACAATAAAAAGGCATGTTTAATTTTTCGGGGCTGAGAATCCAGCTCAGTTGACAGTGCTTGCCCGGCAAGCACAAGGTTTGATCCCCCACATGTGTATTTCATTGCAATGTCAGCACTGGGAGAGGCTGGAGATGCTACAGTTCAAGGTCATTTAAAACTGCATATATTGAGTTCGAGGATAGCCTGGGACACAAGTGGCTCTGTCTAAAACAAAAACAAATTAAGTTTTTAATTTACTTTTGATAGGGCAGGATGGGTGTCACACTCAGGATTCCACAGTCTTAGCCTCCAAGGGCTAGGGTTGAGGGTAGGCACCATGTCATGCTAGAATTAAATCTCAAACAAAGCCAGCTATCAAAGCTCTACTATTAGCCCATGAATAGGGTGAGTGTGCCACACATGCCCATGGAAAGCCAAGGGATAGTGGTCGATAAAAAAATATATGTTTGCTGCTTCCCCTTAGGGACACAGTGTGGTTCATTTGTGCCATGCAGGCCTAAGCAACTCTCTGTTAGGGTCTGGTAAAACAACCGACGGCATCAGCAGCCAGGAGAAAATGGAACAGTGGCAGCCAAACAGAGACAGCATCTGGACCGCCAACCATGAGACTCAGGTGCTGGGAAGACTGTGTATGTGAAGGCAAGGACATTTAGTTCTGTTCTAGTGAGTCAATATTTATGCTGCATTTACAGAGTGCATGTGTGTGCGCCTGCAAGCGCACCAACAGGTGGGTGTGTCTCAGGACAGAGAGGCAGAGGATGGACCCTGGGCAGGGGCTGGTCAACATCCAGTCCTTGCCCGGGCTTTTTCTCTGGACTTCTGGCTCATTCTGTCTGAAGCACAAGCAAAAGCTGCCACCAGTGGAGGGTGACAGCCTCCATCCAGTCAACTATACAGCCTCACTGAATGGCCTCTTGCTGGGATGGTCAAGTTACAGCTAAATTCAGCAGGCTCTGGGGTCCTCCCTTCACTGCCCACAGACAGAAGAAAACAAATGTCCTATTTCCCCTCTAATCTTGGAACAAAAGCATAAGCCCCCACACCTAGGGCACATTCTTGTTGGCACTGCTCAAGCCTCATCAAGCCCAGGCAGTCCTGCCACTGGCGTAACACTCAGTGTTCTGGGCTGAGGAGCAGGCCCCTGGGCAGCCCACTGTATCAGCCTGCCAAAGCTACTAGAAAAATAGCCAAAGCTTGACGGGTGCACTGCAACCCTTCCCCTCACGTAGAGCAGTCACTGCACCCAGCCCCATTGCCGCCCTGCTTTACAATCTCTTCCCACCCAGTTCTCAGTTTCCCTTCTCATTTAATGTCACAGTAGCACCAGTGCAATGGCTCGACAGGAAGAGGTGCTTTGTGTAAACGCGACACAATCCCTGGGATCCGAATGGTGGAAAGAGAGAAGCTCCCTCAGCCTATCCTCGACAGCCACGTGCAGGCTGGCGCGGATGCCACACACTCACACAGACAAACAAATGTAAAGCCAGGCACGGTGGCGAACACCTTCAATCCCGACACTCAGGAGGTGAGGCAGGCAGATCTCTGTGGCTGAATTCAAGGCCAGCCTGGGTCCACAGAGTTCTAGGACAGCCAGGGCTACATAGAGACAGTTTCTCACAGAAAAAAAGGAAACTCTTCAGAGTGAAGCGTGTTGTTTCTATAATATTAGTCTCCTGACTCCCATTTCTACTTCCACAGTCACCGATTTATTTTTGAGATGGAGTCTAGTATTGCCCAGGTTAGCCTCAAAGTCTGGGATCGAGCCGGGCGCAGTGTGGTGCACGTCTGTAATTCCAGCACTCTGGAAGGCAGATCTCTCTGAATTGGAGGCCAGCCTGTTCTACAAGGTGAGTCCAGAACAGACAAGGCTACACAGAGAAACCCTGCCCCAAAAGACACAAATAACAAAAACAAAAGAAGTCTAGGACCAAGAAAACTTTGCCATCAGCCTCGTGGGTGGCTGTGACTACGGGTTCATGCTACCACATCTGTTCTGCCCATATTTTCATTCTGCCCTTTTTTCCCCACTAAAGCCCAGTACCCCTAGTGGCTGGCCAAGTGCTCCACCACTGAATGGGCACTGCTCACCCTGGCTTTTGTTTTAAACTAAGTGCTCAGGTGTTTTCTTCACACCTAGTCTGGCCTCTTCACATCTCATGTCCCGGAAGTCACCCCAGGCAACGGTTAGAGAAAGGATGCCAACCACTGATCTCAGGACCACAATGACCCCTGTCTGACTAACAGAAACAAGGCTATGGACATGGAAGTCTCAAGCGGGCTTACTTCAGATGAACTTCAGTACACTGGCGCTGGGGCGCGAAGCAGGCGATGGCCCACACCTTGATCTCGATGCCTGTGTGAAACTGCTTGTTTCTCATGTCCCACACGCCCTGGACAGGGGTAGCAATCGCTTTGTTCTGCAAATTGAGAGTATTTCAGAGTGAGGAAACAAATGGAAACACTCTTTTGCTGCTGGTCCTCCTGACCAGCAGTTAACTCTTAAAGCACCAGACCATGACTGTTGTCTCCATCTCTCTAGCATCCCTTAACTAGCACTGCAAGTAACCCACACACATGTGCAGAATGGTGGCTGCTGATTGGAAGCTAGATGAGAAATGAATGGATGGCTGGACCAAGGATGAACTGGGGGATGGATGGGAGTAAAGAATCAGATGAATGGATAGAAGTGGTGAATAAAAGTAGATGGAAATGATAAAGTTAGAGCTGAATAGATAATGGTACGAAAGGATGGATAAATGGATGAAGTTGAGCGGGTGAGATGGATGGATGATAGGAAGGCATGAATGGATGAGCAGAAGGATGGATAGGTAGCTGGGTGGATAGATGAATGGGCTACAGTCAGATAAATGAATGGGAAAGCATGAATGGATAGATAAATAGATGGAGGTGAATAGAGTCAGACATTTTCAATTCCATCTCAAAATTCTCTTAAGAAGAAAGCAAGTTTTGATGAGATAAGAGAAGACTTTTAGAAACACCGAAAGCAATATACAAACCTTAAAAAAAAAAAAAAGACACAGGAAGGTAGAGTCTTTGTCATGCGTGGGTCCAATGAGTGTAGTTCTTGGCAGCCATCTGCTGTGTCCACTGTTTATAACGGCTATAAACTCACATGGCTGTCCTCCCTGCACCACACACAGGTTCGTTCACACACACACACACACACACACACACACACACACACACACACACACACACCCCACATGCCTTCCATTTGCACCTACCCTGCCCCCGTAGAGGATGGAGGGCGGCTGCAGAACCCGCCCAGTCACATCTGTCATCTCATCCTTGACCATGATTCCAAATTCACGTACATACGGGTCTGTATTGAAACTTGCACTTCGCATCTTGAGGAAGAAAATAAATAGGGAAATGAGTCAGTGGAGGTCCTGTTCCTTCCAGGGGCCATCTCTGCTCAAAGTACAGGAATGCGTGTTGGGGGTTGGTGTCCTTGCCATGGTGCCCTATCCTGGAGGAACCTGAGGCCCCAGCACTCACCAATTTGCTGATCTCCTCTTGACGGTCTGGTGCTGACCTGGCAGTTGCTCTGATCATGGTTGAGGTCTGATTGTCTGTTAATTTCTTTATACATCTCTGTCCAGCGACTATGTTACAGACCTACAAAAAAGACCCATACAGTTCAACACATGAGTTGTGCACGTGTCTAAGGGTAAGCGGGAAGGAAGTTTTCAGAGGTTCAGCACCCAAGCCAGAGCCCTGGCTAGTGGTAGGCCTACCCAAAACCTACCATTCACAACAGAACTTCTAGGTAAACCTGGCATAAAAGACATGCTTCCTTAAGCTTTGGGGGTACTCTGCTGGGCACAAGGAACAATATTTAGAATTGTGAAACTGAGCTGAGCATAGTAAGCAACTCACATCTGTTGTGCTGGCTGATTTTATGCCACTCTGGGGACAGGGTACCTCAACTGAGGAAATGCCTCCATAAGCTCAGACTGTAGGTAAGCCTGTATGGTATTTTCTTAATTAGTGAATGTTGGGAAGGGCCCAGGGCATTATGGGTGATGTCACCCCCAGACCAGTGGTTCTGGACTCCATAGAAAGCTGTCTGAACAAGCCATGGGAATCAAGCCAGTAAGAAGCATCCCTCCACAGCTTCTATGTCAGCTCTGCCTCTAGTTTCTGCTGAGTTCCTGCTCCTGGTAAACAGCGATGTGGAAGAGTAAATGAAATTAACCCTTCCCTCCCCAACTTGCTTTTAGTCCTTAAGCAACACAAATCTCAAGGAAGACACTAATTATCCCAGGACTCACAAGGTGGAAGGAGGTAGGATCTCTGAGGTTGGGGGTCTACAAAGAGAATTCCAGGCTAGCCAGGGCTATGCAGTGAAATCCTATCTAAGAAACAGGGCGGTGGGTAATTCCATCTAAACTGCTAATCTTACCCTATTTTAAGGGAAGGAATACACACAAAGGGAGGCAAATCTCAACAACGCCATAAAATAGCCCAGTTCTGGAGCATCACGGAAGCCCAGCTGGCCCCCGGCTTCTCCTCCCCAGTCACGGTGAGCCGGTGCTGACTTGCCTCCAAGGGAAGGTAGGTGTGTTTCTGCTCCTGTCCAACTTGTAAACACGGAAGGTGGGGGTAGCGCAGAACCAGCTTGTGCCTGTCCTTGAAGTACTGGGCCACTGTACACTCCACTGTCTGCCCACTCTCCTGCTGCAGCGGGAACCTGTGAAAGAGGTGATTCAGGCAAGAACACTGCAGGCCCCCTGGACACCGGAGCTCCAACACTCCTCCAGAGGACCAAGCATCTGTGCTGTGTGGGAAGCAGATCTTTCAAACATCTCCTGAACTATTCTAGAGGTCTTCAACTCTCAGGCTGCCTATGCCTGCTGGGAAATATCAACTACCTACGCATCTTAGAAAGGCACCAATCACAGTTTCTACTGAACACAGAATGATGAATCCAGAAAGGTCTGATGCTTCCCAGCAGACCATGGTGACTCTAAGCAACTCCCGTACCCTTGGCTCCCAGCGGTGAGAAGAAATTCCAAGATAAAAGCAGGTTGGTCTTAAATCTAGGGTTTCCCTGTAGGACTAAAGCAAGAAGTGATAACTAAGACATTAAATAGGGAAGGTGAGCTATGTGCCACATGCAGGGGAAGGACAGCTCCCAGGTGAGAAAAGCCATCTGGCCCAGCCTTCTTGAGCAGACTCCTCTGTTCTGTCCAGACTGCCAGGTAATCTGCCACCTCTTGCCCAATGAGCAGGTGACAGAACACATATCTAGTCCATCAAACCCTGCTGTTCCATGAGGAGCAGATACCTTGGCACCCTAGCAACAGTCTGTTTTCTGTGAATGAAATAAGCCAGCAAGTTCTTACTAGGTACAATAGATCCAGAACAGGGCACAGTGCCGACACTTGTCAGTTTTCTCCTAAATACACAGTCAATTGCGTTCTTGCCACTAGACAAATGACAGCACGACCGGACACCTAAGTACTCCGTCAGCAGGACCAGTCAGCAGGACTAGTCAGCTGTGCCAAGGGGCAGAATGGTGCCACAGGTGTCTCTGCTCCTCCCAGACCTAAGCCAAGCAACACAGCAGACACCCAACACTGTTAAGGCCGCCTCCTCTGTTCCCCTGTGCATATGGGATTTTGGTGTTGGGACTTACATTTGTTTGTTCTCTATTTATCCATCCATCCATCCATCCATCCATCCATCCATCCATCCATCCATCCATCCATGTGGGTGTTTTATCTGCATGTATGTCTCTACACCAGAAAAAGGCATGGGATCCCATGGGATCACAATTATAGACAGTCGTGAGTTGCCATGTTAGGAATTAAACCCAGGACCTCTGGAAGAGCAGCCGGTATTCTTTACCATTGAGCCATCCCTCTACCTCCCACTTTTTTTTTTTTGTAAATTATTTTGCACATCATGGCATATGCCTGAAATCCCAGCACCCTGTAAGCAAACCCACCTTTGTGAACAGTTCCAGGCCAGCCTGGTCGACATAATGAATCCCCGTCTTAAAAATAGAACAAAATGGGGGCGGAGAGATGATGGCTCAGAGCAATGGCTGCTCTTGCAGAGGACCCAGGTTTAATTCCCAGGACTCACACAGTGGCTCACAGCCATCTGTTATTTCCTGTTTCAGAGGATCTAATGCCCTCATCTAACCTCTACAGGGACCATATACACATGTGGTGGACATACATGCAAGCAAAACATTCATACAATAAAAATAAAGATATAAAATTAAAAAAAAACACACCGAACTTATGGTATTTTAAATTATGTGCAGGTATGTGTGTGTGAATTTGTGCAGGTGCAGGTACCAGGGGAGTACGCAAGAGGGCGCTGGAACTGGGGCTAAAGGGGGATGTAAGCTGCCAACATGGGTGCTGGGAATCGAACTTTGTACTCTGCCAAGAGCAACACATGCTCTTAACCGAGAGTCACTTCTCCAGCCTGTGGAGTTCACTTTTTGGAGCAGCACATTCGTGAGCAGCAGAGGTAGCTACCCCCATCAGGACAGTCTCATGGCTTCCGGTGTCTGGGAAGCTGAGTGCCCGGGGCAGGCCTGAGTTTGGAAGGAGGGCTGGCTGTTTGGCCGCCTTACGTTTGGTGACTGGCAGGCCGCCGGGTGACATTGCAGACACGGTACTTCCTCTTCATCTGACCACAGTGCGTTATCTCCACCTTTAGACCTGGTGACATGGTAACAAACAGCAGGTGTCAGAGCTACCCTTGCCATGTGCCTTACAGTCCAAGCCATACTCTAGAATAGGTTTTCACACTTGCAGCTTTGGCCACCGATGAAGCCAGTTCTAGAGCTGAGGAGTAAGAAATGTGGGCTATCCACAAAACACCCACCGTGCTGGATCCACCTCGTCCAGAGATCCCTTCGGCCAGCAAAATTCAGCACAGCGACGTGGGCGCCACTACAACCCTTCTCTGAGACCTATCATCTGTGGCTCAGACAGGGCACCCAGGCTGCTCCCCTGCGGTTGTGCTCATTAGGGTCAGGGGCCCTCTGTGCATGGGTTCCAGCTACCTCAGAGTCAGTGTGCCTGCTGGCTCACTCTTCCCACAGCTCCCACCATCCCCGTTAGAGGTGGAATAAGAACACATACATGCATGGGCAGAGACTTGGGGGTGCGGGGGCGAGTGGTTCTTTACCTTTGATTTCTTTGGTAAACTTTACCCTTTGGGAATCTGTCAGAGGTTTTTGTTGTTCTTCAATACTTTTAAAATCCAAAACTTCACAAACAAACTCGATCACTGGCTGTGCCTTGTAAAATGCTGTTGCCGACACTATATGCAGGAGAAGAAAGACAGACAAGAAAGCTTGATGACGGCATCGAGTAATCCATGTGACTACTTAGTAGCTCAGGAGGCCTGACCTTGTTTTTCCTCTTTGGAATGGGTCCTGGCCCTTTGTGATGAGAAAACCAATGTCCAATATGCCATGCCCAGGGCTCCACACTCCAAGGTGGAGTTCCATGCTTTCTCTAGCCAAAGGCAATGGTAAAGGATTGGCTGGGTCTGAAGAAGTCACTCAAAGAGATTACTGAGGTCTTGAAAAAGTCTGGCCTGACAGGGGACATCCAGGATCTCAAATCCTGTCAGTTTTTCTGGCTACCTTCAGCAAGAAGCATGTACATCTGAGCAAGGTGTGACCTGTGGGCCTTCGTGGGACTATTGTAAGAACTTGTTTCTTCATGGTTGTCGGGTCTCTGGCAGCGGGAAGAGGACTGAAGCAGCGTATGACCCTGAGTCTTCTGAAGCAGGGGAAACAATGGGGGGAGAGGGGGCTACAGTGTCCCCAACATTGAAAGCTAACTGGGTTGTGGGGGCTCTGAACCAAGCAATGGATTAGTCCGTTGATGGAATCACAACTGAATGGTATGTCTTGGGGGCTATAAGAACTCAGATGAAGGTCCTGACCTGAGGAGGAGCTCCCTGGAGATGTGCTCTTAGGAAGGCATCTTACGGCTGGCCCCTTTCTATCTCCTTGCTTCCCAGCTACCTAGCGATAAGCAGCTATGCTGTGTCACACAGCCTCTCTGTCATGGTGTTTTCTTCAGGCTGAGAGCATCAGCTTACTGCAGCCTGAGGCCTTTGAAACCACCTAATTGTTAGTGCTGTAAATAGTTTCGTCTAGGTACCTGTCACAGCAATGACAGGTCTAATACAGCCCTAAGGCTGGAAGATCACTAGGCAGTGGTCAGCCACTGGCACCTAATGGTGCCCTTTCTTTAGTACAAACAGCAATGAGTAATCAGGAAACATGGGAAGAAAGTGAGGGTTGTAGCCCCAACCCCACACCTTGGGTGCTCTAGTGGCTTCCCACTCTGGCTCAAGGGTCCCTGGGAGGGAAACACTCCAAGGTCTCTGATATCCAACTAGGAACTACCTCAGATACCAGGCTGATGCCACACCAGAGCTCTGCTATAGGCGGCGATGAGACTCTGGGAGCTTTCAAATCTCCGCCCGCTGCATGGGTCCCATCCACCCTGCATTAAAGCCCATGGGCTTTTCTTACCATCAATATTCAGCATCATTTTCCAAAGAGAAGGTCGGACGGACTGATGGAAGCCAAACCATACTTCTCGGCCCCCACCCAGAGGGTTGGAACAGCCTTCAGATGCAGTAAAGAAGGAACGGCCAACAGGAGTGTACCTGCAACAGGGACAAGCCCTTCCCTAATCAGACAGACTCAGCCAGGAGAAGCCACTCTGACTCCATGTCTCTCCCCCATTCATCCCAGCAGATGTACCTACACTCGGACCATTCTAGGCTTTCTTCTGTGAAGTTCATTCTGTGGAGTTCTAGTCTGCATTCACACTGTGTAAGCAGTATCCCTCTGGACTTACACCATCCAGCAGTCTGTATGGGACACTGGACAGTTTCCTGCTTGCAGAGCCTACACACTCAGTTGCGGTAACAGCCAACTGTGCACACAGATGGGCTACAGGACGCCCACCCACTGCAGACACACTCTCTCTCTGCACCCTCCGCTACAGACTACTGGACACCTGGGACGTGCCACCATTCAGGATGCCAAAGGAAAGACACTGTGTTCAGCCGAGGTACAGGGGGCACTGTTTGTTAATAAAATCATAAAGTGTGTCTTTCTCACTTTCTGCCTGTGCTTGTTAATCCTGTTGCATCTTCTCATCTCCCGATTGTAAAAATGAGTGTAAACAATTCAAAGGAATTCAGAAGGAAGAAACCATAGGAATTCCTGTTGCTCAATGTAGCCAGTGAGGTAGCTCAGAGGGTAAAGGGTGCTTATAGACAAGCCTGATGACCCAGTACCATTCCTAAGATCCACACGGTGGAAAGAGGAAACGGACTCCTATGTTATCCTCTGACCTACACACACACACACACACACACACACACACACACGTGGCATGGCCACACAAATACTGGTTTGTTTTTAAACCATAGACAAGATTTTGTTAATCTCTATTTTGGGGTATTTCTGTGCCTGCCTGGCCCCCTCCCATCAATACTTCCTGGCAGTGATGGACATGCTAGGGCACTGCCAGAGTGACAGCCGGCTCTGGGATGTGGTCTCCTCTATGCCTAATGTGTAGTTAGGGAGCCAAAGGAACACCCAATTTTCTCCAGAGGAGAGAGGGGTCAATCCCATGGCCTAAGTCCAGAACGAGTTTTTTTTTTTTTTTTTTGCTGTTCACTTCTGATCTCCTTAGACAATTTCTAACATTCTTGAGGTCCTACTGTGTGCTTTGTGTAAGAGCCAAATTCAGACGTGGCTCCGTGGCCTTGGTCGCATGTTCTGAGTCAGTGCAACACACCCTCTAGCAAGAGGAAAAAGGAAAAATCATTGAAACGATCTGTACCGCCCTTTGTTACGTGTAGCAATGTCATAAAAGCTATGGCAAGGTCTCCCAAGGACAGGCATTCAATCAAGCATGATGTGGGTGGCCAATGTGGTGTCCAAGTGGGGCCTGGGACTCTCCACAGGGCCCTGTGAGCTCACAGCCGGAGGTGAACCTTCTACACTCAGGCAAGGCCACTGGTGATGACTAACACCTCCTTCCATCTCAGTCTGTTTGCCCCACAGACTGCACATGTGTGGCCAGCAACACTGGCTCCTCCCTTCCCTGGTCAAGACCTCAATCTTTCTGAGAACACTCCGCTTCAACTTGTAGCCCTTTTCCCCACCCAGCTGATGCTCTCACCTCATGGATGGCAAGTGCCTCATGACAACATCCAGGGCCTGGATCGTCTCGAAAGGGACGCTGGGCAGCCGCCCCGAAAGTGCATCGTGTAACGCCTGCAAGCTCACGCACGACACCCACTTGATGGAGACCTTGAAGATACGATCTTTACCTTCTCCTGGCAGCGTGACCTCCAGTTCCACCTGTCAAACCAAAGCACGAAGGTCATTTCCTCGCCCAAAGCAGAAGAAATTTAAATTTTTAATTTTTTGTGTGTGCAGGGGTGCAAATGTGTGCAGGCCAAAGGCCTACCTACACCCTAGGTGTCTTCCTCAACTGCCTTCCACTTTACATGTTCAGCCTCTCTTTGAACCATGGCCCAGCTGGTTAGGCTAGGCTGCTCAGGCAGTGAGTCCACGGGATCTGCACCCGCTGCTGTCAACAGAGCTCAGGTCCCCATTGCTTCTGTAATAGCACTTTACCGAATGAGCCACCTCCCCAGACTCAATTTTATTATCTACTTTCAACAAATGTGCAGTCACACAACTGTGTGAGGCTGGGGACCAGCATACTGGACAGTGGTCAAAGTGTATTCAGGTCAGTCCTCAGCACACAGGGCACTCATGACTCGAACATGCCCACTTTCCTTCTGAAACCCTTGTTCAATCTACCCGTAATTTAATGTCCACTGTTGGAGCTCGGGTGTGCCTACAACACTGCATCATGACTGTGGCCCACACACGGTTCTGCACAGGTAATGATCAAAATGGCTTTGTTGCCAGGAGCAGTGGTGCACACCTGTAATCCCAGCAGTAGGAGGCAGAGACAGGTAGATGGATCTCTTGAATTTGACACTAGCCTGCTCTACAAAGCAAGTCCAGGACAGCCAAGGCTACCCAGAGAAACCCTGCTTTGTTATCTGTGGTTGACATGTGCCCATGTTTCTGGGATATTTTATCCTTAAGGACCCAACGCTTACGGCAGGGAGACTGGTTCACCTCATCCTATATGTATCATCAGACACTGAGCTGGAAAAAGCCCAAGGCCCCTGGCCAAGAATGGGCAGAAAGGGGCCTGGGGCTTAGGCTGGCCGATGACACTACCCATAGGGAAAACAACCCAGATCTGTGTCCAGAACCCAAGTATGTCTGGTACATCACATGGCCCCAATCTATGGAGAGAAGATGGTAAACTGGCTAGACTCAACCTCTGAGGACACCGACAGAGAGCCATACAGATCTTGCTTGGAAATCTGTAATGGAAGTTTTGGTTTCTTTGTAAACTCAGTTATGTTATATAAATGTTTCTTTAGCCCCAAGCGTGGGATTTTAGTTGGGCTTTAGTTTGCCCACAGCTGACAGCTGTCTCATGGGGGGCATGCTCTTTGACAGCTGGTAACAGCCTGCCACATGGGGCAAGGAGAGGGGCGTAGTCTAGAGCTCTGATGATATAAATATGACAGCTCAGAAAGGGAAAGTGTGGCGAGTGGCAGTTTGGAGAGACTAGAGACAGACGGATGGCGTGGCAGTACAGGGCAGTTAGACAGAGAGAAATGCTTCAGGGCACAGCAGGTTGGAGGAGACTGGTATAGCCCTAAAAGAACCCATTGACACTAAGCAGCAGAAGTAAAGGGGTCAGTGTCCCCTCTCCCCTACTAACGTTCTCTCTCCTACCTAGGGTTGAGCGGTTGGTGGGAGGTAGAGGTCTAAACACCCCCGCCCCCCCAAAAAAGTTTTAAAATGAGAGCTACAGACATCCTTGCAAGAAGGAAATCAAATTGAGAACAAAACGGTGTGCATTTTGGTACAGCACACCACTAAGAAACAAAGGGAGAAGAAAGCTGCACCCAGACATAAAGAAACAGTGTTTGGGGGATGTTGTGAACACACAGAAGCAGCTGTGTCTTCAAGGTTTCCCTGTCCTCAGCTACGGGGCCACAAACCCCCACCCCATAGAAGGGTGGCAGCACCAGCAGGTGTCTGGCGTCACAACCACTATGCTGGACAGGCCAGAGGGACAGCTGCAGGGCTTGGTGCCATGCATCCTTTTCTGACAGGGACGTGCAGGTCACGTCCTGTTTCAATGTGCCCAGGCAGCTACTGTGACTTTGCACAGAAGTCTGGGGAAAACAAGTCACTTGCCTGTGCTGGAGAAGTTTTTTGTTTTTTGTCAATTTGATAGAACTAGAACCACCCGGGAAGTGGGAGCCTCAAGTGAGGAATTATTTTTATCAGATTGGCCAGTGAGCATTCTCGCAGGAGGGTCCAGCCCACTTTGAGTGGAGCTTCTTGAGGGATGGTTCTGGGTTATATGAAAACACAAACTGAGAAAGCCAGAGATCCATGTTCTTCCACGGTCCCTGCTTAGTTCCTCTCTGAGGCTCCTCACTTGTCTTCTCTCAATAAAGTCCGGTGACCTTTAAGTCAAATAAACCTTCCCCAACCCCAAGATGCTTTTGTTTTTATCCCAGCAACAAAACTTGGTATCAGAAGTGGGGTGTTGCCGTGATAGACCTGACCATGTTGTTCTTCTGGAAGGTTGTGGAAGCAACTTGGAACTTCGGGTTGGCAGTGCTCAAAGCCTAATGAGATGTCGTTAAGGAAGCTTGAAAGAAAAGAATGTTGAGAACAGTGCAGACAACAGAAGCTTGGCTTGTGAAACTTAGTGGGAAACAAACACCATCGGAGCCATTGGTGTGATGTATTTGAATTTAGAGTCTATATTAGTGTAACCTTGTATGTTTTATAAGGACAACTGTTGCTGATCAGCTGTAATTAGTAAAAGAGCAGTATCATTGATATGAAACATTCTCTGAGTATTTCCTTAGGGTCAGCACACAAAAGCAGTGGCCCAGAGGGACCTAAGCCTGCATATTAAAGCTGGTAGCCAAACACGGTAATGTCTAAATCCTCCACATGGCACTGGCTTTGATGGCATGGAAGCTGCAGGGCTGGAGGAGTCCTGGAGAGAAGCTGAGGCTTGGCACCACATGGCGGGCTTAGAATGTCTGAAGAGGCGTCATTAGTGAGGGTGCAGCCTCAGTTTCGGTGGAGACCCCAGGATTGAAGGGGTTGGTTATAGAGTGCAGCTGTGACTTGATTCCAAAAGGCAGGGTCAGAGTCCCTGAAGAGAGCGCAGGAGGCCATTGGAAAAGTGGGGCCTCATCTGCAGTAGAGACACCATCATATTGGAGCTGTCAGGACTGGGGATGACCATCAGGGGCAGCAGCAGGGAGAGTAGGGTCAGATGCAGAGAAGTGGCACTGCTCAAATCCTGCAGACTCCGGAAGATCCAGTTAATCCAGACACTAGGCACGGAGCTTTTCTTAAGAGACAGGCTCTCACTCAGATTTCCCTTCCTCTTCCTCAAGTGGGACTGCTTTTACACCCTGGCTCTTCTCATTCAGAATAACAAAGTATTTAACTTGTTTTTAATTTTACAGGAATCCAGTTGAGACTTTGGATATTTTTTAAAGACTGTGAACTTCTGTTTTGTTTTTGAGAGCCAGAGTCTCACTGTGCAGCTCTTGGTTCCCTGGAACTCTTTCTGTAGAACAGGTTGGCCTAAAAATCAGAGACTTGCCTGCCTCTGCTTCCCAAATGCTGGGATTAAAGGAGTGCGCTACCATGGCAGGGCTTTTAAGGTTCTATTTTATGTAGGGTTATTTATATGACATCTTTGTGATAAGAAAGAAAAAGTTATGGTTTAAGATGATGTGTCAGGTTGGCAAGGGGTCCACTATTCTTGTCACATTGACAAAAACTAATGTCACCTGGGAAGAAAAGGCCCTCAGCTAAGCACCTCCACCAGACTGGCCTATAGGCAAATATGTGGGAGGTTTTCTTGATTAATGATTGATATTGGAGGGCTCAGCCCATTGTGGGCAGGGCCACAATTAAGCGGGTAGGTCTTGGGTTTCATAAGAAAGTAAGCTGAACAAGCCATGGGGGGGGGGGGGGGAGCCAGTAAGCACGATTCTTCCATGGCCTGTGCTTCAGCCCACACCTTCGTTCTTGCTTTGACTCCCTTCCCTGACTTTCTTGGGGGTGGATTATGATCAGTTGTGGTGGTGTGGATAGGAATGGGCCCTCTTAGACTCCTGTGCTCAAGTGCTTGGACCATAGGGAGTGGCACTATTAGAAGTGTGGCCTTGTTGGAGGAAGTGCGTCACTGGGGGGGGGGGCCCTTTGAGGTCTCCTGTGTTCCAGCTAGGCCTAGTATGGCAGTCTCTTTCTGCTGCCTTAGGACCAGGATGTAGAATTCTCAGCTCCTTCTCCTGCACACCACCATACTTTTCAACATGAAGATAATGGGCTAAACCTCTGGAACTGTAAGCCAGCCACACAATTAAATGTTTTTCTTCTAAAAGTTGCCATAGTCATGGTGTCATGTCACAGCAATAAAACCCTAAGACATCAGGACATGTGGAGCCAAGTAAACCCGTTCCCCTCCAAGTTTTCTTGGTCATAGTGCTTATCAGCAACAGAAAGTCAACTACAACAGTAGCCCTACAAACACCTGCATCAAAACCAGTGCATTTGTGAAGTGTGCTGGGGACCCAGAAACGCCCTGGCAGGTGACAAGGCAGAGACACAAGGGTGGGTGTATGTAGGCTTATCAGAGTTCCCAGCAACATGTCTCAAGCACTAACACCACAGGGATCCCTAAGGATGCCCATGGGCTGCCTGCTATGCCTCCCTCCCAGAGCCTACTGGCTACCAGACGGCAGTGGGCCACAAGGAGGGGCTCCCTCGAGCTGGGCCTCAGCTGTAACTTCCATCTAAGAAGGGGACACTTAACTCTCCCTGGCCTGGGAGGCAGCAGCTCAGAAGCTGCAAACCCACAGGCAGCTGTCAGGAGAAGGCACAGCTGGACACAGCTGGACACAGCAAGGGCAATGCATCAAGTGGAAGAAGACTGGGGACTTTGGTGCCAAATTTAAAGGAAACGGTCTAACTTTCCAGCTCTATGCCATCTCTAAGTGAGGCCACGGGGCTGTCAGCCCTAAGGAATTGCTGCTTTCTTTCCACATGGGCCAGCAGCAAGGTGGCCACCAACAGGACAGGTGAGCAGAGTTCTGGAGAGGGCTGCACCTTGGGGGAGTGATGTGATGTGGACAGTTGTATATACCCATGCCAGGTACCACAGTCCGCAATGAGCCACTACGTAGATGCTAAGCTAATGAACTCAAGGAGAGTTCTTTCTTACTACAGATGGCAAAAAAAGAAAGAGAGAAAGCTTTGCAGGTAGTAAAAGAAAGAAAAACATTTCTGATGGGCTCAGACAGGAGGGAACCCCCCATATTAGCTGAGAGGTTCCCAAGTTCTCTGGGGCTCCAGCTAGTCATATGAAAGCACCGCCGAGGTGGCTAGGATTAAGTCAGAAGGAACTGTGCACCTCCAAGTGCTGCATGCAGGCTAGCACAAACAGGCAATAACAGCACCTGCTATGCCTGCCAAGGGCTCATATGTCTTGGGCAGTGGGCTGGAGCTCTTCAAGCCTTGCTATTTACACTGCAATGTAGGAGCAGAGAAGCACACAAAGCCCCCAGACTGGCAATGGCCCACGCTGCAGCTGAGTCCCAAGGTGTCTCACATACAGGAGAGGTGGGGCTGCCTGTCCCAGCTGCTCCACTCTGTGGAGGTGGCCAGGCTGGCGGCGGGGGAGGGGCTGTGTCAGGTCCCATTACTAGAAGAAGCATACATGCTACATCTGTTTTCACTACAGTTTGGGCTGGTAGCTCATATGACTGTGTCTACATCTGAGCAGAGACGTACCATCCCTCCTTCAGGACGCCTCTCCTCATGCTCCTCCCAGGGTCTAATTATAAATCTGTACCAACAAAACTGTGAATAAACTCCTTATGCTTTTCTTTCTTATAGAGCTTTAAACAAAAACAAATGTGTAAATTAAACACAAAACCTTAAGATCAATAAATCTCCAATTCACAGCATGTTAATTTGCCAGGGAGAGCCTGCTCAGCTCATTCACACCCAGTCCTGGGATTCCCTCCAACTAGAACCCTATGCCCATCATCCTATCCTGGAGTGGGAGTGACAACCCACATGCCACTTGCGACTGGGAAAAGCGAGATCAGAACACGCCACTCGGCGCTGTGTAGTCAGCAGCCCCTCTGTCAGCCCTAACACAGTGCGTTCCTGTCAGCATGCTGACACAGAGCAGAGCCACCAGGTACCGAGACCAGCAGGCTCCACTGGGAATGCAGACAGGCCCAGAGGAGCCAAGGCCTTTGGTCACTTAGCAACAAAAATGGTTTCAGGCCTGCAGAAAATGTGCTGGACCCATCATTCTCAGACGTGTCAAAGTCTGGACAGAAGCTTTATTGCTTTTTAAATAAAGCGAAGATAAGGATAAAAATAATAAGGGAAGGTAACTGTTTCTACAGCACCGCTGCCAGCCTGACTCACCTTCCCCCTCCTCACTGCAGAGGCTGCTGCAGCACATCGCTTTGTTATGCTGCCAGCAACACACACACACACACACACACACACACCACACACACACAGGCTGTGTCTGGTGGTCTGGTGCACTTGGGAGTGTGTCTTCTCTCTGACCAGCCTCACTGCAAACCTCAGCACACCCCACACACTTCATGGTGAGGCCCATACACAGCAGCTTCCCTGGCCTGCCAGATGAAGTGATTACATCAGAGAAGTAACCTTGGGGCATGTCTGAATCTCACCGTGCTACCTGTACTCGGCCCTGGCACTTGTAGCCTCACCTTGTCCCTGCCGATTGGAAGGGGCATGGCAGTGTACAGGTTCTTCCTTCCATCGAACACTGGCTTCCGGTCCCCGAAGATCTGGGTCTTAAAGTGCTGGACCATGTGCTCCACTATTTCCCTGAAACAGACAGAATTCAGCAAAATGTCAGGGAAGCTGAGGAGGGGCCATGGGGGTTGGCGTCTGTCTGATACAAGTGAGCTTTGAAGCCACTTAAGGAGACCAGGGTTTCCCCCTGTCATGTGGTTTTCTACCCCCTTCTGTGGGGGCAAGGAGAAAATAATCCACCAAGACCTGTAGCAGGCTTCTCTCAGTTTACTGATTACATTGTTGAGTTACATGAACATATTAGTGGATGTTACCATTAACTTCGGACTGCCCACTTGTATTGAGGCGTAGCCACTGGAATTTCTGTCCCAGAGTTGTAGACCATCTGTTGTGAGGCTGCATGTCCCTCATAGTCCACAGACCACAATTTCTGGCACACGACAGGGTACCTTGCTTGTTTTGGCCATGGGCGTGGTATGTAGCCAGCACCAACATCTTAGATGAAACCCTTCCTCACTCTCCCCAAGACAAGCAGAGAGGAGCTGCAGAGATATCTAAGAGGAAGCCCTGGGCTGAGCATGCACACACTTGGCTCCGGACCTCACTAGGCTGTTACTGTGAGCCTTCGGGAACACCTGTGCACACTGTACCCAAGAGCAGCCCACGTGCTTAGCACAGGGACAAGCAGCAGCAGGCCACCAGGCCTCCCTCTGCCACGCCAACAAGGAACCTACAGGTCACACCACCATCGCCATTTTACGTGGGGCAACACTGAAGCCCAGTGCCTCCTATGGCAAGGCGCAGCGGCAAGAGCCCACTATGGTTGCTCTCTTCTGCATCCTGCTTCCTGGCCCCTGGGAACGGCTATGCAGTATCTGGCATGTGCTTGCTGTTACTTTCACTACAGTTCTGGGAGTTTCTTAAAAAAAAAAAAAAAAAAGCCATACTTCAGTTAATTTCTAATTATGCAGGCTTTATGCTACCGCACGATTTGTAACACAAAGCTAAACACTTGCTCAGACTGCCTCCCAGCCCAGCTTTCTCACAAGACTATGAACAATCCACAGTTTTATACAGCCACACAGACACATTAAATTTTTTTAAATTGCTCTTATATTGTTTTAAAAAAGATTTTTGTTTTATTTTTAATTACATGTCTTGTGTGTGGGTGTGTGCACGCAAGGACAGTGCCTGTGGAAGGCAAAGGATTCCTTGGAGCTGGAGTTACAGATGGTTGTTAGCTACTCGATGTGGGTGCTGGGAAATTCACTGCCACAGTCTCCAGTGATCATTATTCCTTTACACTAGGGTATCTGGGGCCTGATATTGTCCTACTATGTATTTTTCTTTTTTAACCCCATGGGACAGGGTTTCTCTGTGTAGCCTTGGCTGTCTGGGACTTGCTTTGTAGACCAGGCTGGCTTCACACTCACAGAGATCCGCCTGCCTCTCTGCATCCTGAGTGCTGGAATTACAGGCGTACGCCACACTGCCCAGCCCTACTACGTATCTTAATATGTTCTTACTGCTATGTACAACATATATAAGTATAGATATCATCAAGCTATGATAACATAAGCTATTAATTACCTATAGATAGAGGCTTGGGAATGTATCTACCCATCCTTTTGACATAATCACTTAAAACTAAAATACTAGGCCAGAGAGTATGCATTATCTTTAATATATGTACCCAACTGCCTTCTTAAACTTCTAAAGCAGACTATGCCACAGATGGGCTGAAATCAGGGCCAGGAAGAAAGCATGGATGAGCTAGTGTACACTTCCTCAGCTGGAACTATATTTTTTTTTTGCGAGTCTAGCCATGCCCTCTAGAAACATGAGGCCTAGCTCTCCGAGGGCTGGATGTATGGGAGTCCTATTACGCAGGCAAGACTGAGCTTGAGGTGTCCAGCAGTGACATATCTCTGGCTATCAAAGCCTCCATGTTGGGCCAGTCTTGGCTTCCATAGTCTGCTGTGCATGGAACAATAGGAAAGAAACAAAGACGGGCAGAGGGAGGGCAGCAAGGCAGAGTTATGCCCAGGACATGGGGAAAGCATGAAATCAGCACTCAGCTAGCTACCTTCCTGCTGAGCCCATTTTGCCAAAACGTCCTGCTGGGTGCTTCTCCACTAGGGATGGAAGTGGGATCCTATGCAAACACAGTTAAATATTGGCCTGCTTCAAGGGGGAGAGCCCACAATTGCGCACAACACTGTTTCTGACATTACATCACTTTGACTACCATAATCTTAAAGCCCACCACAATTAACAGTGAAATGAAGAACATTAAAGGTTTGCATATTTAACCAGCCAGAAGCTCTCACAATTATTTGCAAGCCTAGTGGGCTGGTCTTTGCCTCAGTCTGCACCACGCAGGCCCCTCAGTTGCTGAGAGACCAAGCTGACGCAGTTCCTAACCATGGCAACCTTAGCTTCTTACAGACATGACAGGAAAAGAGCAGCAGAGTCCGTAAAACATCATGTGACTGTTGCCAGCCACACGCAGGTACCTGATGTAAGTCTAAGTTCGCCACCTTTCAGAAGGGGCTTTCTGCATGCTCTGGATGGCATGACAAGAGCCTGATGGGAACCACAGAGCCCAGACCACAAGAGTACCTTTGCCTACCCTCATTCTAGTCCAGAGAGTGTATGCTACAACACTGAGACCAACAGGTTTCTGTTCCAGGAAGCTAGCAAGCAAACTGACACACCCATTGTCAATCTTCATTGAGACAAAATAAAAGACCCAGAAAGACCCTCAGCACTAACAGCTATGGCTTCTGTGCAGAAATATAATTGTTACAGAACACATTAAAAGGTCTCGCCTGATGTGTAACACATTCTAGGCACCCTGTTCAGCAAGGGCCCTCACTCTCCTCCTCTAGCAGCTGTGACAGAAGAAGGGGCATCAGCAAGGGGCACTTTCTTCAACAAGCACCAGCACCCCTGAGGACAGACAGTCTGCGACACAGATTAAGACTCTCCCACAATGCAGCTGGCTTTGGATTTAGCCTCTTGCCTTAAAATGTTTAGAGGAAACAGAAGGTCGCTGTTTGGGAACTGAGTTCGTGGAAGTGGGACAGGCAGCTTCACATTCACTGGGCATCCTGGCTCTGAAGCCTAGCAAAGCGACAGACCCAGAGCTGCAGGGGTGGAGAGTTCTAGGCCAAGAAAATGGCAATTGGATTGAGTCCCTCAACACCCTGCCATGTCAGGTACACCCCACAGATGAGCCAAGATCACAGTGTGGGTAGGTGAGTCAACCACAAAGGTGGCATACAGCCTAAGGGAGATCCTGTGCTCTGAAAAAAAATCTCACGGAAAGGAAACTCAACAATGAGTGAGTGAGATGGACTATCCACAAGCACAAATGCAAAGTTTACTGATGATCACAACAAACCAAAAGTTGTCCTCAGGGGGCCTGGGAGATGGCTCAGTCAGTGAAGTGCTTGCCATAGCATGAGGACCTGAGTTTTGAACACTATGCTGGAGAAACAAAGACAACCGGATTCTGGGAGTACACAGCAGACCAGCCTGGTTTAATCTGTAAGCCTTGGGACCATGGGACAGAACCTGACACAGAAACAAGGACATGTTGAGGAATGACACACAGGTAGACCTCTGCCTTCCATAGGCATATTCACTCATGTGTGCACACATGATGTTTGAGGAAAAGCAATAAAAACTAACCCAGGTGAAAAAAACAAGAGTACTCTGATTCTTAGATCACAGCCCTCTGACCTAACAGAGATCCCTGGCCTTGCACGTGGAGGGTAACAATTCTGAAGAAGGGGGAGAAAGAAGCTTCAAGAAACCAAAGCCATTCTTGTCCCATATACCTTGAAAGGCCAACATAAAGTTCAAGAAACATGAATCCCAAAATATTTATGTGGGCAGACTGAAGTCATATAATGGGAAAGCAATATTAAAAATAAGAAGAGGCAGTTAGCTCAGCAGTGGCTGTTCTTGTAGAGGACCTGGGTTCAATTCCCAACACCCACATGGCAGTTCACAATTGTCTGTCACTCTAGGGGACACAACACCCACTTCTGGCCTCTGGTGGTACACAAATGCACAGACAAAACACCCATACACATAAATAAAATTAACTTAAAACATGAAAAAAAAAAATCACAATGCGTCAACTATTGTAACCAACCTATTTTTCTTTTTTGTGTGAATGTTTGAAGAAGAGAGACTATGTAACCCTGGCTGGTCTGGAACCTTCTATGTAGACCAATCTAGCCTTGAACTTAAGAAATATGCCTGCCTTGACCTCCCAAATGTTGAGGTTAAAGTCATGAACCTCCCAGCTTGACCTCAGAAACAAAGAGTGTTCAACTGCTATTGCCAACACAGTGGAAGCGAGAACCAACTCTGCTACGTTGTTCTTGGACTTCCAATGCACACTGCAGGTGCACATGCGCTCTCTCTCACAGATATACACAATATGGACAAATGTAATAAAAATTTTAAATTAAAAGTAGGTAGGCTGGAGAGATGGCTCAGAGGTTAAGAGCACTGGCTGTTCTTCCAGAGGTCCTGAGTTCAATTCCCAGCAACCACATGGTGCCTCACAATCATCTATAATGAGATCTGGTGCCGTCTCTGGCATGCAGGTGTACATGCAGATACAATATTGTATACATAATCAACAAATAAAAAATTTTAAAAGGTGAGTTAGCAAACTGGTCCAGTAGGTAAAGGTGCCTGCTACCCAATACTCTGAGCTCCAGGCCTGAGACCCACATAAAGATGCAACTCTATGTAGATGAAGACTAGAATGATTCTTCTGCCCAGGCTGGCTTCCTGGTATTAAGATTACAAGTGTGAGCCACCATGGTTGCTTATACGTCAGTTATAAGTAAGAATTATCAAATATAAAGGAAGACACTTTCTATTATAGAATGGTTAGTCTGTCATTGGAACACAGCAATTAAAAGCAGTGTGATGGTGTATGTCTTTAATCCTACCACTCAGAGGCAGGTCTAACTCTGAATTCCAGGCCAGTCTGGTCAATACACAGAGCTTCATTCAGGACAGCCAAGGCTACATAGTAAAATTCTGCCTCAAAAACAAAAACCAAGCTGGGCATGGTGGTACAGGCCTGCAATCCCAGCACTCAGAGAGGCAGAGACAGACAGATCTCTGTTGAGTCCAAGGCAAGCCTGGTCTACTTAAGAGTCCAGGACAGCCAAGGCTACAGAGAAAATTTGTCGAAAGAAAGAAAGAAAGAGAGAAAGAAAGAAAGAAAGAAAGAAAGAAAGAAAGAAAGAAAGAAAGAAAGAGAGAGAGAGAGAGAGAGAGAGAGAGAGAGAAAGAAAGAAAGAAAGAAAGAAAGAGAGAGAGAGAGAGAAAGAAAGAAAGAAAGA
>CM053752.1:26038520-26154487 GCA_028658305.1 Pachyuromys duprasi | reverse complement strand
TTGTTCCTCAGAATCATGGTGCACCTCCGCCTTCCCATGCCCTTCGGATCCTGAGGCCCATACCTCTGTGTGCTCCATCTTGCTTTCCCCTCTGTTCATCCATTCTCCCACCTCATGACATCCCTGTGCAGATCCACCTCATCCCAGGGGCAGGGGATGTAGTGTGCCTGCCCCTGGCAGCTTATTTCCCACCCCCCCCACCCCCCCCACTGCCGCCCCCTTGTTCTCCCAGATCACCAAGATAGGTTTCCTCTGCTGGGGACTTCTGTGTTTCACCCTGGCTCAGAGAAAGTTCACACTGTGGCCTGCTGCTCTTCCCCAAGCACCCATTCCAACAGTATGTCTGGGTCCTAGCTCCCCCCAACCCTCAGGAGGCTGCACAGTATACCTCTTCCTCTCTGTGTGTGCTCCCCAGCAGAGATCCCACCTGATCTCACACTGGTCCAGCACAGGAACCCTGAGGAGGCTTGGGGGGTGGGGGGGTCCCATCCCAATTTCCAGGTACTCTCCCAGATACCTGGCCTTAGTGTCATTTCATATGTATTATATATCCTTCCTCTCGAATCAAAACCTGTGGCTCTCTAGCATCTAGCCTATGTGTCCAGGTGGTACCGATGGCCAAGAACTCAGCCATTCAGATTTCCGCCCTACCTAGCCATTACTAATCAGTGTCCCCCTTCCCACCGCCTCACCCAGGCCCAGGTGAGGATTCATCACCTGGGAGCAATTCATCCCCACCCTCTCTCTTCTACCTCCATTTCCCTTTATTACCATCCCACAGTCAGCCTGTCATGCTGTGCTTCCATCCCAAGGTCTGAGGGTGCAACAGAAACGCAGACACACCTGACGGACTCTCCACCAATGCCCAAGGAAGCCAGGGCTCAGCCAAGCACTGTAAAACTCCAAGTCTCTAGAGAGCACCCATAGCAGTCATCAGAGTTCTGGGTCCAGCTTTCCTGCTCCAGTGGTCACACGCAGGCGTGCTGACCCTCCCCCACCAACCCCAGCAGCCTTCACAGCACCTGTGCCATTTTCTGACTTCCATAGGCTGCACAGGCTCACACAGGCTCTCAAGAACTGGCTCTCTCTGGCCCTGGAAACCTCCCCACTCAAGAACCTCATCTCTGCAATGGACCAAGCCACGTATCCAGGGGTGGTGAGGTTTTTTTGTTTTGTGTTTTGTTTTGTTTTTGAGACAAGGTTTCTCTACACAGCCTTGGCTGTTCTGGATTCACTTTGTAGAGCAGGATGTCCTTGAACTCACTGAGATTCACCTGCCTGTGCCTCCCAGAGTGCTGGGATTACAGGCATGCACCACTGCACCCGGCTCAGAAGCGGCATTTTAACATTAACCCAACCATCAACTCAGGGTGTGCTGGGTTGAGTCAGGTTATCACAATCCTTCGGTTTACCTGCACTGCCTGTGGGGAACTGAAGCATCGGAATAGAGGGAATTACTGGTAAGGAAAGCAAGACCCATCAGATAAGCCTTATCTGTGGCACAAGTCAGAATTGCCAAGGCAGAGGTGTACCCACCGCTGTTCAAATCCTCAAATCCCGCTTTGTTCTGCTTTGGATTTGAGACAGGTCTTGCTGTGCAGTCCCACCTGGTCGGGAACCCCCTAGAGGCTGGTCCAACCTGCAGCTCTTTTCCCGTCTCTGTCTGAGCGCATGAAGCAGTTGCAGGCATCTACTGTGACTCCGCTAATTACTTCAGATGTAGCCATGGAGAAGTGTCATACCAACTCTAATGCCAGTAGGGGACAAATCACAAATTGTACTCAGGAAAAATACAACTATGTATTTGTTTATTAACAGACCACTTTTACTTTTCATTCAATTGTCCTGTTTCAAAAGACAAGCCACCTGCACTTTAAAACTCCACAATCCCTACTGACAGTCACTGGGAATAAACACACCACCAAAAACAGTGCAGTGAGCAGTCTTGGGAGTCCGGGGCTTGCTCACTCTGTTTTGTTTTCTCCAAGAGAGCTAAAGTGCCCTGAGCGAGCTGAGCCCTTGAAAGCAGTCAGGTCTTTCCTCTACACTAATATGACTTTAGAGGCGACATATTCACAGCTTTCAAAACAGGCACCTCTCCAACAGCCCCCTCTTATGACCCTAACATGTTAGGGGCAGACTAAAGATCAGGAGCAGATGAAAAACTTTTCTCAAGTGGTTTGGCCTTTCTGGATGAGCATCACCCAGCAGGGGGAAGTCAGATTGCTTTCATTAGCTCAGCAGGACACTCACCATCCTTCCCTCCACAGACCTTGACAGGGACACAGAAAAACTCAACAAACCTGTCCCTTCCCTTAGGTCAAAGGAAGACAACAGACCTGTGGTCTCTGCTTTTCGGGGGGGGGGGGTTCCCCACTGGTCCATGCGGAGGTGAAGGTGGGGGTGTTTGGAACACAGGATCACTTAATCCAGTCAGGAAGCTGGAACACACTCACTGCGTGGACAGACCCCAGCTTACAAAGGCAATTTACAGAGCACTGGGGTGGGGGTGGGGGAGTAAGAACCCAGGCTCCTTCCTTCTATCACAGCTGATGTGTCCTCATCACCTAGACCTGGCCAAAGCTTATTTACAGAGGTCCACTTCTCGGGTCACCTGAACGCCTATCCTGTATGTACCAGCCATGGGAATGGAGGAGAACCAGCTCAGGCTGCAAACAGAATTAATAAAAGCAATGGGGAAACTGTGAAGTGTGCTCTCACAAGACAGTTTCCGGTACTTCTGGGGGAGAATGAAAGCTCAGCCACTTCACAGAAAGCCATGTAGAATACAGAAGCACAACTGGATCATCCAAGTTCTCTGGCCTAGACCTCTTCCTAAGTACTGGGATCCCTCTTTGGAGACACCAGAGGCCTATTTTTATCACTCCCAGGGAGCCCCAAGTGCACACTGCCAAATAAGCAGGAAGTTCATACCTAAAGCACTGGAGAGGAGCTGGCCCTGCATGAGCACAGGGCTCCCAAGAGAAAGGAGCAGATCAGGAGAGCAGCTAGGGCTGTGAGGTGCAGGCGCCGGACCTGACAGGTAATGTGCCAAGATGGAAGAGGCAAAAAGCAGGCCTACCCACACCCACCTCACACTCCTCCAAGTCTGACAATGCCAAGATAAAGTGAGAGAAAGCACCAGAAAACTCGTGATGTGCTGGCCCTGCCCTCTCTCGGCCCTCCAGGCAAAGTCCCCGGAAGCTTTGCTGCCGCTCCTCGCCCAACCCCAGGCACATCCAGTCACACTACTGACAACCGTCTCCTAGGCTTGTTCTCAATGTTTCCAGTTCTGTCCCCTCAGGAAATCCTTGGGACCAGGAAGGCAAATCCCATCTTTAACCTAGAAGTCCACAGATTCTCATGATTGGAAGAAACCTCGGAGGCCCAGGGGAGAGGCGGTGCCAGCCCTCAACCCCTCGGCGACACCCTCAAGTTAGATATTGCTAACTGGAGAGGGTTCCCTGGCAGGGAGACTCCAGGGCCCAGCCCCAGCATGGTGCCAGGAACCGCGCAGGCACCCAGTGTTTGCCGACTCGCTGATCACTTAGCACATTTGTTTTAGAGCTCCATTTTTAGAGCTCCATCACAAACAGCGAAAGGGAAACACAGAGAATGAGTAATCGACTTCCTGTATGAGCAACTGGGTCCAGGAGACCAAGAGATTTGGTGTTTCTGACAGATGCCAAAAAAGGCGCCTGTGAACAAGCCTGCCGCAGTAGAGGATGGCCTCAAAAGTCTCGGGGAATTGGGGACTCTGCACAGGAAGGCAGAGGATGCCAGCCTCCTGCCCCCGGGGCTGCAGCACCCACTGTGCATGGTCACGCATATGCCCAGCCTGCCTCTAAAGGACAAGTGCTGCACTCTGGAAACACTTGCTATGCTTGTGTGCGCAGTTCAAACACAAACACCAACCCCAGACAAAGAACCTGAAGAAGTGGGGAGGAGGTATTAGGTCACAGGTAAGTTCTGGGCGCAACCCCCAGGACACCTACATGAGGCCTGGAATGCCTTGGGTCCCCAGCATAGATCTGGCCTCAGCCTCCCACATCATGACTGACTATCAAAAAGCGGAGCAGATGGTGAAGGGGGGAGGAGGCGTAGGTCCACCCCACACTCCCAGGGTTGCGCAGCAGGTAGGTGGCAGCAGCAGAGTGGGGCTACTTCACTGATCTTTTTACCCACCCTCAGGTACCTAGGGAAGGGTCCTAAAGAAATCCTGTGGCTCGGCCCTGACAGCCCAGGTTATCATCGTGCTACCCACTTCTTGCAGGGGGATGGGTGCTGGATGATGTTGGAACATCGTCTACAGCCCAGACCAGCACTGCGTATAAGCATTTCCTGGGAGAGTTTGCTTCCCGAGGGCTGTAGGGCAGCCCTGGGTAGAATGGCCAGCCACTCCTCCCAGGAAGCGGTGGTAGACAGACTGTCCTTATACAAGGCGCCCAGCTGCAGGATGGTGGCCTATGCTTGACCACAAACCACTACCAAGGAAGGTCCTGGTGCCTTCTGGAAAAACCTATGCTCGCTCCCTCTCTTTACAGGCCCAGAAACAGGGGGACCTAAATGTCCCGAACCCTCCTCCTCACCTGGCCAGGCCTTCTGTCCAGGCCCTCAGAAATGTTCTCAGCCAGCAGTGTGTGTGTGTCACTCAGTGAGTAAAGGAGCTTTGCTTCTCTACCCATGGTGTAGACAGAACAGAGCCATTGCTTTCGTATACTTTATTCTTTTCAACCTTTATAATAAAAAAAAAATTACAGAAGACAGAAAAAGAAAAAGGTAGAAAAGATAAAACTGCAGAGAATGTCACCACTCAAGATAATCCCTGTAAGATGAGCCTTCTAAGAACACATGCCCAGCTAGACCTGACATGATTTTTCCACCCTCTTCCTTCTTTTAACATTACACCATGCCCGCACCTCAGTGCTTTCCAAACGCCCTCTGGACCACACAGAGATTAGGCCTACGCCCCTGAAAGAACACATCTCTACACCTCCCTCCATCCTGGGACAGAAACCAGGACCCACAGTGGAGGCTCCGACAGTGCCCTCCCTCAGTGCTGACCTACCCACATTTCTGCCCTCCCAGACACAGCCACATCCTGCTCTTCAGGCTGTGGCCTCTCGTCTGCAGCTTCTCAGATCTACGATGGCCACCTCGCTGAGCTCATCTGCGGCCCTCACCCTGGTCCAGGCACATCACAGCTTAGAAGCCCTCAATAGGCCACCCCTCCATGATTGACACTTTCTGGTACTCAGAGGGTGCCATGGACACAAGAACCTGACAGGGCCAGAGACTTCCTGCACCCCGTGGGTCCCCTCAGGCCCACGCTCACCCCAGCATATCACTGCCTACATTGCAACTGTACATAAAATTCGGAGATCCCTTTCTTTCTTTCCAGATGGTCTCATGCAGCCCAGGCTGGCCTTGAATTCCTGATCTTGCGTCCATCTCTCCAGTGCTAGCATGGCTGGTGTGCACCACTACATCTATGGATTGCTAGGGGGTTAAGACGGGGTCTTCTACATAAAAGGACATAGCTACCAATTGAGGTCTAATCTAGCCCAGTATTCTGATCATCTCTCCCCCAGGACGAATGCTACACCCAAAACCTGGCACCTCAAAGCACCTCGGGACAGCTTAGCCCTTCCTCCCCAGCACCTGTCCTCCATAGTCCCAGGTGGACGGAGGCCAGCCACCCCTACCAACACTGGGGTGAGCTTCCCATCAAGGTGGGATTTTCCAGTTACATCTGAATAAGAAGTCCTTATTTTATGTTACATATTAGATTTGGTATTTTGGTGGCTTTAATTCAGTATGACTAATTTGATCTATCAACCTATGTATTCTGTTTCATCCATGAAAACCATTATTCTAGAAAAAATTCCCACACAAGCGTCACCAGGCTGACAAGGGAACTCGTGACCTGAACGTGTGAGAACCAGCTTTTCCAGATCTCAGGGGGCCAGTGTGTCTTCATCTCTAAAGAAAGAAGCTAGTGCCCAGCTCCTAAACACATCAAACCTGCCCTCAGACCGGCTATGGGGGATAGGCAGGTCAACTGTTCCTCTCTAGGGGCCTTTCGGGAACTGCAGCACCTGCCCTCCTGAGGCACAAACGGCTGCGAGGTCAGACCAGCACCCTGCAGACATGGTAGGGCCTCTGCCGTCTCCATGGCTGCAGCAACGTGCGTCATTTCACCATTTACCACTGCCATGGCAACCAGCTCTCCTGCGGCTGCTCGTCATGCAGGCTGCCGGCAGGGGAGGTTTGAATCAAGTTTGAATCAGGAGGCTGATGTCCTGAGGCCCAGCAGTGGCACCTCCACATGGCATCCTGGCACGCCCACACAGGGCCATCATGTAGCTCTGGGACATGCTGTGGTGTTAGGCATTCCAGGGCAGAAGGATTACAAGATGCCCCCATATACAAGTGTTATGGGCCACTTGGAAACCACTGTGGGAAATGTGCAAGCAGATGGGTGTGGCAGTCCAGGGATTTTTTTTGTTTTTTTTTTGTTTGTTTGTTTTGTTTTTTAGACCATAGGAATGGGGGCACAAGCTCACAAACCCAGAATACAAGAGACTGAGCCAGGAGGATCATGAGTTAGAGGCTAGCTTGTGCTACCCAGGAAGATGCTGTCTTGACAAATCAATAAATATTAACTAGGAAAAAAAAAAAACCACGCAAGCAACCGTTCAAGGGCTCAGTGGCTAACAGCATTAGCTGATCTTGATCTTTCAGAGGACTTAGGTTCAAGTCCCAGCACTCACATGGGGTGGCTCACCAACACCCACAATTCCAGTTTCAGGAGCTCTGATGTTCTCTTCTGGCCTTAGGGGCATTTGCACTCACATGGTACACGCAGATACAGGTATGAATAAAAATATACCTTTTAACAAACATTCAACCTGTTCAGCTCTGCAGAAGGCAACTCCTGCGGCCGCACACCCACACAGTCAGGCTTTCTTTCATTAAGCGCCTACTGTGTAGCAAGCACATGTCTTGCTCTGCTGTATACCTGTACCAGCTGAAGACCATGTCCTTGACCACAGGTATCCATGTGACTAATCACATAGAGCAGGAAGTCACCTTGGAAACCAGAAGGAGAATTTTCCACCCCTTGCTTGCGCAGCCTGCTGAATCACCAGGTTCACACAGAAAAATAAGGGGCTACCACACTTGGTTGAGGGGCTCCGTGGGCGTGAGAGAAATGGGAACCATAATAGGACAGTAAACATCCTTCCCAGAAGGCTGCTTCCTGTCACCACCCACCTGCCAAACGCATTCCTGCCAGGACATCTAAGTATGAGTTATATGACCTTTAAACGGAACAAAGGTTGCATGATTTCACTCCTGCGTGACTTAAGTATTCCTTACATGGGGAAAGGGGGTGGGGGTGGGGGATTGCTACTGGCAAAGCACTTGCCATGAGAAAATGGAGACCTGAGCTCAGAGCCCCAGCACCCATTAAAAAAGCCGCTCGGAGGGCCAAGAGAGGCAGGTCCCTGGAGCTAGTCTGCCAGTCTAGCCAACTGGTATGCTCCAGGTTCAGAGACAGTGTCTTATATATGTGGCAGAGAACAATTGAAGGAGATACGTGATGTCAGCCTCTGGTTCACATACACACGCACACACTCACACTCTCTCTCTCCTTGTGAAAATCTCAACTACACACAGTATACCCAGTATCTTTTGGTTTTTTGTTTTTTTGAGGCAGGGTTTCTCTGTGTAGCCTTGGCTGTCCTGGACTCACTCTGTAAGGCAGTCTAGCCTTAAACTCAAGAGATCTGTCTGCCTCTGCCTCCCTGAGTGCTGGGATTACAGGCTGTGCCACCACGCCGGGCCATACACAGTACCTTAAGAAGCCAATGACAAGCCAGATATGTTGACTGCAGCACTAGGAAAGCTGAAGCAAATGGACAGATGTGACTGTGACAACACATGCGCCACACTAAATTCCATTCTAGGTTAAGAGTAAGTCTGCCTCAAGCAAACAAAAACCAAAGGCTTCGCTCTGAAGACAAAGCAACCCCAGGGCTCTTCCTCCAGGATTCTGCCTAGCACCAGGCATCCATGGAAAGAGGTGGAAACATATTCCAGCCTTGCCACTCAAGTGCCAAGGTGATTGCAGAGTTCTTTCCAGCGCTTCAAAGCAAGTACCGCTGAGGTACCGCTGAGATAAATACCTTATCTTCTTTCTAGAACTCTGTGCTCATGCTGAACACAGGCCAGAAATTATGAATGAAAAGAAAATGACACAAACATCCAGGGAAGCCGAGTACCCAGGCCACACCCCAGGCCATGCCATGCATGGACACCAGCCCCTCTCTGCCACAGTCAGCTCTGCAGGGAAACGTCTGCAGACATTCCAGGGTTGGGTGGCTTGTCAGGGTTCTTTGGCTGGGCAATGGTCAGGCAGGGCTGCGGTCCAGGCTGGAGGTGGGCACTGCAGGCTCTAGAGCAGAGTGGAACCCAAAGGCCTGCAGCACAGACTGACAGAAGCTTCTGTCAGACAGGTGCTTTGGGGAGACTCAGGATACATGGTTGACAATCCTGCTATCGTGCAGTGAGCCGCATGCCACCCACGCTGACAGAGCTACATTAAACACACAGTCTTTTTGGACAAGACAGGGCTGCCTGGAGTGTGTACCAAGAACGAAGTCGGGGCCATCTGCTCCTCGGCTGGGAAGAGAACGCAAGTACCTTGCACGCTCAGCAGAACCAGTCAGAACCACTGTCAGGCGAGACCCAGGTGACCACTAACCACCTGCCGACAAAGAACAATAACACAAAGCCAGCCCCACTTCAGAGGAGCGGCTGCCAACACAGGAACACCCATGCTCATGTCTGCCTTGCTTCTGGCTCAAGAGTCACAACCAAGTACAGCTTGGACGGGGACTGTACTTGTGGTCAGATACCTTCCACTCACTTCTGACTCCCCCAGTTTGGCAAATGCAACTGTAAGCTGAGCCAGCATGCAAGGCTGTGGAGAGGGTACAAGAAAACCAGAGGAGGAAGGGATGGCGCCTTTGGCCTTCCAGGTCCTGGCTCCCAGACTCAGGTGCGGCTGAGAAGCAGGCACACAGAACTTGAGGGCCAAAAAAAGGTGACCATTCCAATGTTGGTGGCTATGACAGTCCTAACCCAGCTTGATCACAGGTAGTGAACATGGACGAACAAACGGCTGGCTACTTGTGTGCCTTAGAATAGGGTGGTTTGGTGGTGTTTGGGACCACTACAAAATTTAAATGTTACAGAGCACAAAAGGCTTGGAAACACATAACCAGGAATTCTGGCCATTACCTAATGTCCTGGTCAATCTCTTGTTTCTATCACCAGGCCCTTTAATGAGGTCCTTTCTCTTACGTAGTGGGGGCAGAAAATATCCTTCTGCCCCAAGAAGAGAAGACGGCAGGGACCAGTCTCTAACCTATCAGCTCTGAAAGCTACCAGGGATCCAGGGAGTCTCTTGCTTTGACCACGCCTGATCAAAAACCCTCTGAGCATCTTCTATTACCATCATAGTTAGTTTGGATGAGACAGGAAGAAAAGCTGCTGGGAGGGGGGGGGTGCAAAGGGGAACGGACACTCCAGGAGTGAAGGTGCTAGGTAAGGAGGGTCAAGGGCTTCTCAGAGGAGCCATTATTACAGAGGCTCACGTGGCCTTTTTGGTTTAATGAGTATTCTTCTAAATATATTTTGACCTTATTCTGGAGAGAGATATAATGTGCTCTGTGAGTGCAGGATGCACACAGCAGCTTAGAGTTCGCAGCGACCGGAGTAACACTCATGCGTAGCTCTAGCCACCCACTTTTATCTCAAACTGAAACAGCTGATTTACAATGGGCTTTGTAATGTTTGCATGTGGGGGGTCAGGGGTCAATATGAAATTGCAACATGACCCCCTTTGAAAAATGGCCCCCAAACCCATCTCAAAAATGGTTTTTGTCTAGTAAATTTGGATCCATTCCCTCACAAGTTAGAGAAGCATCCTCAGGTCCAGCAACTCTTCCCCCTACAAAACTCAAAACACTACACACAAGGAGCTATTCAAGAGAGCCGGCTACGGAGCTAGTCACTCCTACCGCTCTAACTACCGCAGCTGCTCTGAGCACCCGTTCAAAGCCGTCCCAGTGAGCCGTGGGGTAGCTTGAGGAAGCTGAGCAGGACACCTTACTCTGGCCTTCCATCCGTTCCTGAGTCAGCATGCATCATGGTGCCGGGCCCAGCATCTGCCTCTCGATAGACTATAAGCCTCCTGACCTCGGCAGCTGTGGCTCTTTAGGCCAGCTGTGGACTAGCTGAATGCACAGGTGACTGAAAGAGTAAAATCACCTTCACTGATTTACAATTCAATGTTATCGGTCTTAGGGAGAATCCCAAGCCCCCGAGGAACAGTTCCTCCACACAGCCAACACCTTCTCAGGCGACGCAGGAGCACCAGACACCGATTACCAGGTTCAAGGCTTCAGCCTGTCTACACCTACTCATCAGATTCACCTCAGACCTCTATAGGCTTACGGGCTTGGGGAGAAGGGCCAGGTGGCAGACCAAGGACTCTGCTGTCCAACTTCCCCCGTACCAACCATGTCCTCGAAGAATCCAGGAGGCACCTTCAGAATATAAGGAAAGAATCCTTTTCCCCTCAAAAAACTTTCCCTCCCTAAATATAAGGTGAATAAGACTCAACTCCCTGAACTCGTGGTCTAGTACTCCCAGCCCTCAGGAGGCAGGGACAGGAGGATCTGAGTTCAAGGACAATCTGGTCTACAGAGGGAGTCCCCATGACAGTCAGGGCCACACAGAGAAACTCTGTCTCAAAAACAAAAAACCTCAACTCCTTTTGCTTCCAACTGTGGTCAGCAACAAGAAGAGCAGCCATGCTGCTCAGCTTCCCGTTGCTAATGCTGAGCTTTCTCTCCAGTTGCAACCTTACCTTCTTGCGCCTCTGCCACGCCAGGTACCAGGTCTGGCCACGTACTGGTAGACAGGAAGGATTTCTGCTTTTTAGATGGGCGCTGATATACTAGTCAGTACCTCAGTAGACTAGGATGCCAACCCAGGCCCTTTATCTCCCCCATTACATGGCTTTGCACCCTTCAGAGAAAGCAGGTGTTTAGAACTTTGAGAAAGAGAACAAAATGGAATGAGCTGTGTCTTCAGCAAGTAACCCAGGTAGCCCAGAGAAACAGGGCAGTTCCAGGAACACAGCATGCACCAGCTCCCGGAAACCCATACTTACAAAGAGACGAAGGACAGGCAAAGCTCAGTGTTCATACCCCTCCATGTGGAACCCATGATGGTCAGCAGAACCTGGCTGGGCCAAAGTGGCTCTACAGTCCAAAAGGAACAGGGTGAGCACCACTGAGTACTGAGGCAGGGAAATACATGTACCCCATTGCATGTACCTTAAGATAAATCCCACCCTTTAAACAAAGAACCACTGGCAACTGATGACACCTGAAAGAGGAGAATTAGCCTCTCCCTGGATGAGCCAGCCCTCTTATTGGTTGTCCAATCAGTGGTCAGCCTTAAAACCAGATATACACACCAAAAACAGATTAAGCACAACTTGTGCATATGTGTGTATAATAAATGAATGAATGAATGAATAAATAAGGGGTGATCGGCTTGAAGAGGGACATGGGAAGGTAGCTCAGAAGGGCTGAGGGGGGGAAAAATCAAGGGGAGGAGGTAATGTAATTCAATTTCAATTAAGAACGTATATAAACTGGGCAACGATGGTACACACCTTTAATCACAGCACTTGGGAGGCAGAGACAGGCAGATCTCTGGACTGAAGGCCAGCCTGGTCTATAGAGGAAGTTCCAGGACAGCCAGGGCTACACAGCAAAAACCTGTCTTGAAAAACCAAACCAACCCAAAATCCCAAAAACATCCACAAGCACTTAAAATAACATGGCTAAGAGCAGATAAATACGGGCACTCTCCGGAGCATCAGGAGATGTGCACTCTGCAATGTGAACTCTGCAGTCGTGAAGGAGAGTGGATTTGCAGGCAATGCCCTACCCAAAGAAGTGTCCTCATCCTTGGCAGCTGACATTTTATAAAAATGACCCTACATGACAGCTGGAATTACAAAGGGTAGCTCGGGCTGGGTGTGGGGCATACACCCATAACCCCAGCACCAGAAAAGTGAAGGCAGGAAGATCAAGGTCACGCTTAGCTACCCAGCAAGACTTCTCTCAACAAACCATGAAAAAGAAAACAAAAACAAAAACCTCACAAATGCTAACGATGAGCTGAGCAGAGCAGACGGAGGGCAGTGAAGCCTACCATGACAGCCACTGCTCCCTTCAGAGAGACCCAGAAATACGACCAACTTGAGGCCCGTGGCAGGCTCGTTCCAACTGCACATTCTCACATGGGGACACAGCTAACGTCCTTCGCAGCTGCACAGCCCTGGGAGATCCAGCCCTTCGGGGAGATTCCTGGTACGTTCCAGTCCCTGGGACCCTGTCCATCTAGGGGTCCCACCCTTCCGCCTGCCCCAAAAGCAGCAATCCCAACACTCAAACAGGTCCAAGTCTCTCTGATCTGGGCTTATATCATGGTCAGGGGAGTTCACAGCTTTGGTGCTGTCCATACAGCTGTGCCTACTGCTGACTTCCCGGCCAGGGATTAGCTTTCCACCTGAGCTGCCCCATCTAGCACACACGGAGACTCCCAACTTCTTCCCACATGCACAGTACTCATTCTCTAAGGAAGGAGGAGAACCGCCTTTTTTTTTTTTTTGGACACACCTCTCATCAGAGACCCGAAGGGGCTACCTCCACTGTTGGTGGCCCAGTGCTGCTCAAGGCTCAGAGTCCACAGGGCAACAGCAGTGGATCTTGTTTTCAGTGGCGCACCCCTCCGCTAGGGAGAGTGTCACCTTGAGAACTTTCACCTAAGGAGAGTCCTGTGCGGCCAGCGTTCACTTGTGCTCTCTCTGCACGTAAACCAGCATAAACAACAACTGACAGTGGCAGTTCGTGGGGCCTCTGCTACCACTTGCTTCCCAGGATGAGCTGAGGACAGAGACGGGGCCTCAAACTTTATCTCTTAACAAGCCATGAATAAATTATCCCTCAGATCCACTAACTAACTCAGGTCTGCCTAAGCCTGGCTTGTCCTTAACAGTCTGTGAGACCAGATACATTTTAAGAGAAAAAGAATTGGGGGAAAAATGTTATGCCAGGAATGGGCAGGTGAGGCTGAGCTGCAGCTGTGGCAGGGCTCCTGAGCAGCATGTGGAGGCCCAGAAGGAAGAGAAAGCAAAGGTGGCCCCTCCTCCATGTGTCAGTTCCACCAAGTCTTGGCCCTTTGCCTGTCTTGGAAAGAATGGATGTCATATTTTCCATTGAGGCAGCAGAACCTATGAGCATCTTCTACTAACTACCCACACAGGTTCCTTCTCAAGCCAAGGTATCACCGGCCACCCAGGAGAACTGGCAAACAGCCCTTCTGTCGGGGACTCTTGGCAGACAGCAGTGCCAGCCAGTGTCCTGGCTGCAGGGCTCACGGCATCACCGGTCCACCTCAGAGCTCGGCACTCTATATAATCTAACACAGAAAGGTGAGATGGGGAGGGGTGGAACCTGGCAGCAGGAAGGGGACAAGTGACCCCCATAGCAATAGGACACTGACAGTGACATCTCAAACACCCACCGCTCTGATGGGAGGAGGCTTGAACCAGGGGAGAGAAGCCTGGCCAGCTAATGGGGCCACTGCAGGATCTACCACAGACAACGGTATGAGAGTAAGCAGGGCCTGGGCTTGCCTACCCCTGCCCCCAAGTAAAGACTCACAGAACAGTTTTTGCCAGCACACCTCAGAAAACACACATCTTGCTGACAACCTCCTGCTTGGCGTCCTATCCACTGCAAGCACACCTCTCAGAAAAGCCAGACCTTGCTGACATTGTCCTGCTTGGTATCCTGTCTTCTGTCTGGTTTTACCAGGTTTAAGTCACACCTTGTTTCTTGCCAGGCCAGATATTAAGCCTCACTTTGACCAGATAACGGTCCCTGGTGAGAACAGTGGTAGGTCCACACAGCTCCTACAGTGCTGTGGACTACAGAGCCACACTACTCCCCTGCTGAGCGCCAGTGCATCCATACCATGGGGAAGAGCTGCCCGTGGGTCACTGAGGCCGCTGCACCTCTACTCAAAGCCCTCTGGTACCCAGAAGTGATGCACACACTACTCCTGGTCTCACTTCTTACACCAACATCAGTGGAGATATCTGCTTCCCATCACACACTGAGTCCAGCTAAGCAAAGTGGTTCCTCAGCTTGCCATAACCATGCTACCATTGTGCAGAAGGAAGACTTAGTAAGAACCTGCTCAAGGTGAGCCATCTGTTGGCATCCACAATAGTGTCCTGCAAGGACACCAAACCATTGCCTAAATGACAAATTCACTAACAGCCACTGTGCTTGGGTCTCCTGCCCATGGATGAGAGCTCCATGAGACGGTCTTTTGCTACCACCACATTATGGATGCAATGAATTGAGAGCAACACTTAAGAACCTACAGGAGTCCGGAGGTGGTGTCCCATGTCTTTAATCCCAGCACTTCGGAGGCAGAGGCAGGCAGATCTCTTTGAGTTCAAGGGCAGGCTGGTCTACAAAGTGAGCTCCGGGAGAGCCACTACACAGAGAAACCCTGCCTCAAAGCACCAAAAGAAAAGAAACTACAAGAGCCCAATATTGTGGCACACTTCTGCGAGACTAACTACTACTCAGGAGGCTGAGGCAGGAGGATCACACTTTTCTTTCTTGGAGATCTGGGAAGCTCTAACTCCCCATTGGTCCTTTAGGGCACACCAGTGTCCTATGCTGTCTACCCTCCAGCATATTCTCCTCCTTATTCCTTCTCCCATGCCTCCCTCCTACCTGCTTCTGACTGCAGAAGAGTGGCAGAGCTTACAAGCATCCCTCATACCATCTGCACCTTCTCCCCTGCTCTTTGGGGAACTGTGGGAACAGCCCTCTGCCTACAGGCCAGCGCCCCCGCCAGACACAAGTCATCTATATGACAGGTCACTCTCAACAGCACACAAACACGTTGAACCCATCTATTCAAATGAACAAGACCAGACCAAGATGCCAAAAGTTTGAGAGAAGCAGACACAGACCAGCTAGGAAATCACACAGGGCTGCTAGCCAGCCAGGGGCAATGGTGTTTGCCCCGGAGGCATAACATTGCCCAAGAGCAGAGAAAAGAATGCTGGGCCTAGGTTACACACTCAGAACTTTCTCCAAAGACTAAAGATGCCTCCGCCAAACATCAGGTCAGCCACCACACATCTGCTCCACCCATCCGCACCTCCCTGCCTCCTCCTCCTCGCTTGCACTCCCAAGCCCTGATGCAACAGAGGTGCTCTTGCAGCGCAACTCCTCGGCATGACCCTTACCCCTCAAGACAGCCACAGCATCTGGCACAGCTGGGGCCCGCTGCCAGGTACTTGTCTCCTTCGGCTTCTCCTACCTCCATCCTCATAACCCGGAATCTGCAGGGCTGCATCCCACCAGGCAGCTGTGTCCCTGGAGCGCTGAGACCCTGTCCAGCCACAAAGTTTCCCACATTCCAGACTCTGGCCACTTTGGGCCCCCACAGAGGTGCCCGGCCAAATCCTGCGTGGTTATCTACACCGCCTAGCTCTGAGTCCTCTCCAAACAGGAAGGCCTCATGACTACTCTCAATCTTGGTCCCTGCGTCACCAAGCCTCCACAATAAGCATCCTTATCACCATGTGTCATGGGGTCACTACTTGGGCCAAAATGTAGGCATCATCACTGGCTCTTCCATTTTGCCTTCCACACTTTAAATAACAAAGTGAATCTAGAATGTGTTGAATGTACTCAAGTTCCTGAGCCTGTACCATAGGTCGAGGTGGGGAGTATGGCTCAGTCAGTAGAATGCTTGTCTAACATGCACGAGGCCCTGGGTTCAGCCCTCAGTGCTGAAAGAAAACAAAAGTGACACTCCACAAAGCATGGACCGCCATACCATCTCAGCTGGGTCTGTGCCAAGGTGTCTTCGTCCACCCTGACCTGCACGTCCCTCCTGGGCCACTGTTTCTACACAGACACAGAAGAGTCCTTGCTTAGAGGGAAACCATTGCTAAACTTGTATAGAGAACATGCTGCCGCTGCTCCCGCTTTTGACAAAGAGCTTCTATGACAAACCAGAGCCCCAGCAGGACCATCCAGGGTCCTGTGTGCCAGGCTGGATGGCATGGCACAGGCTGCCACGTGACCCTCCGTGGAAACGCTTACACGTCCAGTGTCTTCTGTTAGGAGCTCTGCAACTGCAAGAAAATTCTCACATTTGTCTTAAATTACAATAAACAGAAACACCACCTTCACACTTGTAAGATGGCACACACCCAGAACATTGGGGCGTTCACACCCCTCGAGTGCTCCGCACACACCCAGAATAGTGAGGTGTGCATCTAGGATATCCCTTCCACACATTCAGAATGTTCTTCCTACCAAAAATTGAGCGTAGCAGCCTCAGCTTTGTCCTGAGGAGTCTCGGGTCCTCCGCCCCCCCTCCCTGCCCCCACCCCACCCCCGCACCTGGAGCTCCACGGGTGCATAGCACAAACTTCACTTGTATTTCCCAGCCTGGGCCTAATACAGTAACCCAGAGGAGACTCTTAAAAGCAAATTTAACAAGTGACAGAAAACAGAAAATATCCCCAATTTGTCCCACCAGCTATTTGAAATGTCACTTCTAAATACTGGCATCCCATAGAGGGAAAATTTTTTTCCCTAGTCAGAATAATTAATTAGGGAGTAAATTGTTGAAATCAAGCAGATACAATCCACAGGACTGTTTGGCTTCTTTAATCGATTCCTTCCTGAGGATAGACAGGCTTGCAATTTAAAATAAATTAAAACTGTTCCCTCATTCTTCAGAATACTGAAGAACAGCAGTCCTGAATGCGGGTGGCTCCAATTCCGGACTGTGCCGGAAGCAGCGCCTGAATGCTGTCTTTTAAAGGACCCCATTACGAAGTTCCCCAATAGGCTCTAGCAGAGACACGGCTCTTTTAATAATTTTATTTTCACAATTTCACATAAGAGTACTGTATTTAAACCATTTCTATCACACCCTCTTCCCACTCCTACTCCTAAAATTCAGTTCAATTGTCTCTCCCCCATCACTTACACTCACAAACACACACACACCCTGCTGAACCCATTTACTGTTGCTGTATGTTGTACATACATATGTTTAGGGCTGACTGCCTGGGTTTGGATAACCTATGGGGGCCTGTCCCTGAACACTGACTCCCTTTCTCAGCAGTCATGAGCTGCCTGGGTTTCTTCATCTCATAGTGGGCCCTGTGAGCTCTCCCTGGGCACCCCCTGTTTCTAACACCAGTCTGTGGCAAGTAGGCACTCCAGCCTAGGCTGGCTGAGAGTCATGGCTGGGACCCTGGTGCTCAGGCTGATTTAGCATAAGGCAAAACAGCAAAGTCACCAAGGAGCCAGCTGGCTCACAGAAACTTATCACCTTACCCACTGAAGATATGCGGTATGTTCCTAATGCATTCAGATATTATGTGTCCATCACTTATCTCCTAATTCCAGACACTTTCATTAGCCCCAAAAGACAGCTCAGACCCACTGGGTGGGCTCCTGCATTCCTTCGAAATCCCATCCCTCTAATATCTGCTCCCATGGCTGACTGCCCTGGCCACTTTCACTAAGGGGAACCACATAGGCAAGTCATTTCCTGGCATCTTCGGTCTGCACTTGAAAGGCATATCCATGTTGTACCTATGTTTGAGCTTCAGACTTAGGGGTAACACATCCCTGGACATCACCCCTTCCAAACCAAGGTGATTTCCCTTGACCAATGTGAGGTGCACAAAGGCTGTCATTCCACATCCCTTAGGGACAGGTGGAAGAAAGCACTTGCTCATTTCAGGCTACTGTCCCGGGACCCCATCTTCATTCAAGGGGGGCGAATACTGACTGCCCTGATGGGGCAGAGCCACCAAGGCAGAGAGAGGACTGAAGCGGCCACTGAGAGGACCTAGTTACTTGGCTGACCATTGCCCGGATTCCTGAGCAACTAACACCAGCACTGTTACTTAAGCTATGGCCACGGTGCACTGGGACAATGGCAGACTTAGGCAGTGTGGCATCAGCGTGGAGCAGCCCTCTCCCAGCTGAAAGGTATCTCCAAGAACTTGAACCAGTGGCTGGAGAGATAGCTCAGCGGTTACGAATACTTGCTGCATTTCTAGAGGACCCCCCAACACTTAGATGGTTCACACCCAGCTGTAACTCCAGCCTCAGGGAATCTGATGTCCTCTGCTGACCTCCCTGGGCACTCCCACAGACACAAACATACTTTTTTTGTTTTGTTTTGTTTGTTTTTCCAAGACAGCATTTCTGTGGGTAGCCTTGGCTGTCCTGGACTCACTTTGTAGACCGGGCTGGCCTCGAACTCACATACACAATTTTTAAGAAGATACTTAGAAAGAGAGGGAAAAAAAAACAACAACAACCTTAAAACTCTATTAGCAAAATGCCTATGAACAACACTGGAGGCTTTAGTGGCTTATTGTGTGTATAAATACTGACTTAAGCCTAAGGGCACTTTCAAGGATATGCATGGGATACCTGAGTCTCCAATGTGCAGCTGATGATCTCTAGGTCACACGTGCAGGTCACAGCACTATGGTTCCACTTTCAGAAAGATTCTGCCTCTTGGCACACACATGCAGATAGATATTTATAAGCCATGTGACATAGGGAGCTGCCTTAACCAACCAGGTAAGGAGATGAGGGGTCCCCAAAAGGCTGCAGAAAACCACAGGGATACTCGTTAGAGCCCCTATGCTCACACCCTAGTGGTGCACACATCTCTCGGGCCAGCCTTCTCCAGGGTGGGTCAGTAGCTGTCTCTGGTGCTACCAATGGAACACGATGGATGGGTGAGCAGCCCTCCCTTCGAAGCCTCCGGGGGAGCTGCCAACCTCACATGCTGGACTAAAGCTACATCTTATTTCCAACACAGTTCCCTTACCTATAAGCCGGAACACAAAAGGGGCTGATGTCAGGAGGAAACCAGACACAGAACTCAGCAAGGAGTTTTCTGCCTCGGCTTCCTTGATGATGAACTATCTAGATCTATAAGCCAAATAAACCCCTTCTTCCCTCAGGTTGCTTTTGGTCATGGTTGTTTATCATAGCAACAGAAACCAAACTAGGGGGGCTGGAGAGATGGCTCAGATGTTAAGAGCACTGGCTGCTCTGCTAAAAGTCGTGGGTTCAAGTCCCAACAACCATATGGCAGCTCACAACCATCTATATTGAGATCTGGGTCTCTCTTCTGTCATGCAGGTGTACATGCAGGCAGAACACTGCTTACACGATAGATAGATAGATAGATAGATAGATAGATAGATAGATAGATAGATAGATAGATAGATAGATAGATAGATAAATATTTAAAAAATATGCTGGAGAGGGTAACACCAAGATCTAAAATACTGTTGTGTCAACCCATGCTGTTGTCAGCACTGAAGACTGTAAGGCTGCAGGGGCACAGACAGTAAATCCTAAATCCTTAACCAGTAGGACTTCAAACACCATGAAGAAAGCAAGCTCACCTTAAAATGTCCAGGGCTTCACAGACACACCCATGTTAACAAATAAGCACCCCAATAATGGGAGTAGGTTACTGCTTTTTTGAGTTGTTGGCCAAAGGGGTCATATAGATACTCAACCCCCAACCCAGAAAACATAGGCTTATCATTGCTCTGAGTTACTCCCAGGACTGTTGGCAAGACCCTAGTGCTGAAGATGCAAGCTGTTGTGTAGCTTTTCTTCCTTTCTCCCTTCCTTCCTTTTTCTCGTGTGTGCGTGTGTGTGTGTGTGTGTGTGTGTGTGTGTGTGTGTGTGTGTGTGTGTGTGTGTGTGTGTGAGTGGCAGGGGTGGCCTTTCTTAAGATCTGGCCCGGAAAGGGCTGTGGTTGGCATTCATTCTGCAGGACACGTGGAAGACAGCAGCCTGCCTCACACAGACCTGTGACCTTTTCAGACTGCTGAGGATCTGTTGCTAATGTGGAGACCTCAGATGGCAGTTCTGCTGAGAACCACGCACACGGCTTAGCGGTGGACAGAGGTGCATTTATCTGAGCAAAAAGTACTGACTGTGAATGGTGCATTTAGACTCGATCCCATCCCCAAGATGGCTCCCTACAAAGCCACAGATGTTTAGAAATTGGAAATACTTCTCCCAACTAGTTGGAAAAAGGGTATTCAACCTATAGTAATTTCCGTCTTGCCTCACCTCTTCCCTTTCAATTTGAATGGGGGTGGGGGGTACTCAAGCTATAGTAATTTGTCTTGCTCCACCTACCCACCCAAAACCAACCCTGCCCCACCTGCCTTTGCCTCCCTCGTGCTGAGGGCATTAAAGGCTGCGTGTGCCACCACACCCAGCTTGTTTTGATCTATTTGTCAAGACAGGGGTTCACTACGACTTCAAACTTGAGATCTTCCTGCCTCAGCCTCCTAAGTGCTGGTATCATGGCATGTACTTCTACACCCCATATGAGGTACTGGGGACCAAAGCCAGGCTTCACACTAGGCCAACACTCTATAAACAGAGCTACATACATACCTGACCATTTTAAATCCTCAGGCTTCATGCTAACACAAGCCCTGTGCTCCACTTGCGCCCCGGTCAGCTTCTGTCACTATGTGAATATGAATTGTCATCTAGACTTTTCCTCAAAACATCAAGGAGGCAGGCTGGGTGTGTTGGTACACACCTTAAGAGGGGCAGAGCAGGAGGAACTTTGTGAATTGGAGAGATATAATGAGGGAGATATAATGAGACCTTATCTCAAGAACCTTACAGCCTCCACGGAGATGTCCTTGAGGAAGGTAGGTAACATCAGCTGCAACTCTGACACACTGAAGCCTAACAATGGCAGTAGAAACAACCCACCCACCCGATGGAGTCCAGGCCTAGCCAGTGGGGGCCAGCTTGTCTTCCATCCTGATAACTGGGTCTACCCGTGGAAACCTGATGACTCAGAACTGAACCTACCTCCCAGTGTGTGGTGCTGGGCTCAATCTCAGGAAGTGAGAGTGTGGCACACTGCATGTATCAGGGCCCTGGGAGGAAGCCACCACCTAACACTAAGGCCATGAAGGGCAGCCTTGTTAGTCACCAGCAATTACCACAGCCCAGGTATTTTGAGCAGCTTGCACTGCCCTCTTCTGCGCCCATGATTTTTTTTGGCGGGGGTGGGGGGTCAGGGAGGGACTCATGACATCTGTTCCAGCTCCAGGTTTTCAGAACTCCAAAGCTAGGGACAAGGCACATACCCTGCCCTTGGGTTTTGAAGTTTGGCAAATCACTGTGTCCTCCACGGTTATCTGGTTATTACAGTTTAAACAGCTATTTATTGAGTGCTTAGCTCAAGAGACAGTAAACATTGTTCTCTTCAAAATACATAAAATTGCACCAGGGAAAGTCGCTGAACAAACAGGGATGCTTCTGCCCTCAGAATGGGCAGACAACACTCCCCACCTGGCAGCCAGGCTCGAGGGTTAAAGGGCAGGTCTGTCATGTACTTCACCAAGCCTCAGGACCTGCAAGATGGGGCAGGGAAACTGAGGGCTGGGGCCCACAGCTCACAGCAAGGTTACCCATCGCTTTCCCTTTGCTGTTGTTCTTGGATGTTTTTAGTTTGTGTTTAAAAAGGGAGGGTAGCTCAGTAGAGCGCTTGACCTGTTCTAGCCCCTGTGGAGCCTCAAGGCCAGAAACACACAAGTGGACTAGATGCAAATGGCCCCAATGGGCCACCGTCCTACCACCTAAAGAGCAGGGGTCAAGGGACATTCCAAAGCGACCCATACAAGCAGGGGCCAGGCCAACCAGTAGAAACATGCTTTGAGCATAGCTCTCGGCCCAACTGAGCACTTCCATTATGACAGAAAGGTAGGGAGGACTGAGCACCCAAAGAGCAGGTGCCAGTGAGCTTGTCGGCAGCAGCAAAAAACAGTATGAACAGACCAAGAAAACAGCTGCCACTGCACTCTCAAAGCCATGGTCAAAATAACACCAAACCAGCATTTAGAAATCAAAACAGTAACATCCAAAAAAAAAAAAAAACAAAAAACAAAAAACCTCTGGAGTGTGCTGGTGCACGCCTTTAATCTCAGCATCTGGAATGCAGAGGCAGGCAGATCCCTGTAAGTTCCAAGCCAGCCTGGTCTACATAGTGAGCTCCAGGCCAGCGAGGGCTACACAGTAAGACTGCTTTAAAAATAAAGATCCATTTGCTCTCTAGTGCCTGGGAGGCCCCAGCCTAGTTCCTAGTCTGGTGCAGAGCTGTGGGCCTGACCCAAGTCAAATGAGCAGGACTGGTGGGTGGCACCCTTCCCTCAGGAAGCCTTGGTCTGTGAGCCACACTGAGCCTCTTTTCTATCAGTCTCAGGTGCTCTCCGAGCTGCTACAAGGTGGCCCGGTGGTCTGCCCCTGTCCTAGACCTTGAGTGAATTAAGAGTTCACTACTGGGTTACACACTTGTGTGTCTGCTGTCTATTCAGTGGCTTTGTTTTGAAAACATCTGGCAGATTGTCTACAAACTCATGTGCAAGAACAAAAGATGCTATTGCCATTCAAAAAGGAGGTTTGAGGAGGAAGACAAAGTCACTGTCCTTTCAGCTGGTAATCCCCAATCTGTAACTCTGAGCCCTTTTCAGGACACAAAATGGCACCCAGGAGCTCAGTAGGTTCTCTTGCTGGGATTCACATGGAGTTATCTGCAGCTGCTATGTCCCACAGCGCAAGTCAGCCATCACCTCGCCAGCACCCAGACCACACTGGCATTCCTCAGAGGGGCCCCTGACACCCCTTCCCACTCTACACTCATAGTCACAATTAAGAATATGCGCCACACGGCACACCTCCACACACAACTCTGAAGTCATTCACATTTGCTCCATGTAGCTGCATGACGATTGAGACCTGTGATCGACAGAATGGTGAGAACAATCCATCCATGACTTGATGTAACAACTACAGCATTACTAAGAGTCACCGACAAAGTACAATGCATTGTGCTAATTACTCTGATGCCGGAGGTAATTTTACATGAACGTGCAGCAACTCCTCATAATAACAGTAAAGAGAGCTATTACTACTCCCACTTTACAGACAAGGAAAAAACCCAAGGAGCCAAGCAGGGGGTGAGCTTCAGAAACTAACATTCCCCCAGGCTCACTCCAAGTCTGGGATAGTACTTCCCCACCTCATCTGCAGTTCCCACCCAGAAAGGGGCCACTTTAAAAGGTGCAAAGCCTGGTGGCTGCACACACCTTTAACCCCAGCACTCAGGAGACGGAGGCAGGTGGACCTCCGAGTTCAAGGCCAGCCTGGTCTACAGAGAGTTCCAGGACAGCCAGGGCTACACATCAAAATCCTGTCTCAAAAAAACCAAACCAAGTGAACAACAAAAATAAGGTGCAGAAGCGTCTTAGCATGGAGCCTCCGCACCCGGGCACCCTGTGTTTCCAGGGAGCGATCTGTTTGTTCTCTGTGCATGCAGAGACTTCCCAAAGACCTGCTCTTCTCTCAGCAGTAACTATGCCAGATTCCAGGGAGGCAACAGTGAGACCCTCCAGACAGGCCACTGCGGCATCACATGAGACTGCAAAGAGGGGACTGAGCAGAAGAGAACAGGCCCTGACAGATGCCATCTGCACGCCACACACCACGATGCTTCCGCAGTTCTCAGGAAAGGTTTCCCAGCGCTGACCCCACCCCGTGAAGCGCCATCAGGCCTGAGCTCATTTTCTTTCCCAAGCTTTCCAAAATGAGCGCACACACCTCTCGAACAGGAAGAACAGAAAAACACCAGATTGAAGGCAATGAGGTTGTAGCGACTGTACACACCCAGGAGACAGTGACAAGTTCAACATGGAGGCCAGGGGACCAAGTGTCACCTCTGAAAATAACACTGCTGGCTGCCGGCCTCATCTGTGCCACACAGAGACCAGAGGGCACATGCCAAGCTACACAGTGACATGTGGCAGCTACTGTGGCCAAGTTGCCAACCACAGCTTGGGCACAAACTTGGTGGCAACTGATACTCTCAGGGCAACACCAAGGTGGATGTCCAAGTCAGGGCTCTCAGCCTCCTCGCTGTTCAGATTTCAACCACAACACAGTGGCCATGACACTCTCAACTACAAATGACCCACCTGCCAGCCCAGTACAGAGGCCCTCGCACGCTTGGTTAGGAGCTGGGCACATGACTGGAGACAGTGGCCTATGCCACAGCTAAGGACAGAAAGCACAGGCCAAGTGACAGCTGCAGGGAGAAGAGGGAACTGAAGAGGCCCAAGGATGGTGCAGGTGACAATCCAGGAACTACGAGAGCATCTAGGGCTGTGTGTGTCAGCCCTGACTGGACAGAGGCAGCGGCATGAATAGGCTCTCCAGTCCCCTCCTCAGGTAGAAAACTGTGCTTGGCTTCCTACCTACTTTTATCTTCGCCGCATGTGGGAGTGCCGTGTGATTCCCATTTGTGTCCCTGCCTTTAATCCGGTGGGGCAGGGGCCAAGCTTGCACTCAAGGCTTCCGGAGCACAGGGCTGGAAGCAAGTGCTCAGACCCTAGGGCTGACTGATCAAGACCCTGGAGTCTTAGGGTTCTGTCAATTATTCACCTAGTGTCTAGGCTACTAACTCTACAATGTGTTTTAGAGAGATTAAGTGGGCCTTATCTCTCTTAGGTGTAGCTGCCAAAAGTTTGCAGACTGCACATTTCCCATCAGTTTTGATGGCAAATAAAATATGACAGAAAGGTCTTACCCAAGAACATTGCTACTAGTCCAGGCCTGGTGGTCCACACCTGTAATCCCACAGCTCAAAAGTCAGAGACAGGGGATCCATTCCGTCTGCCTTGGCTATATATCCAATTCAAGACCATCTTTAGACAACATCCTGTCTCAATTTCCCTCCACACGTAAAACAAAACCTTTCACTTTCTAAAACTTTCTTCACTGTCTGAAACTCCGAAATGCCAGTGAAGCCTGGCAAGGTACAGTGGCACTTCTGCATGGTGACAGCAGGTAGAGGCAGTGTAGAAAACTGGTCCTCAAAAGTTGGTTCTCCACTACATCAACTCCTGTACAAGAGAACGAGGAAAGCACACAAAAACCTAGACACAAATGTTCAGAGGAGCATGTTAACCTCAGCTGAAAGGAAGGACAGACCCCAGGGAGACAAATGGATAGGTATGGTAAATCCATACAACAGAATATCATGTGGTAACGGAAAATTACATTCAGAACTCGGTGTTATTGTGGAATCCCTTGAGCTAGGAGTTCAAGATCAGCCTGGGTACCTAATGAGAACTAGCTGAAAAAGGAGATTGGTGTCAAAGAGACAGAAAAAGTCCTGATATATGCTAAACCATGACTCTTGACAACAGACTGATAAGCAAAAAACCCCCAGACACAAAAGGCCGTGTATTGCATGATTCTAGTCATAAGATAGGTCCAGTAAGGCAATTCAATAGTGAGTCTTCACTTCCAGCCTAACAGGAGGGAGTGGGGTTAGAACTAGGTACTGGCATTGATAAGACACCTGTGGATGAAGGGGTGTGTAAAGACACACAAAGGACCAGGAGGGTGTCAGGTGTCTTCTACCACCTTGCTCTTCTGAGGCAGGGCCTCCCCCTCTCCTTGAACTAGGAACTCCCGTTTTTTTTGGTTGGTTTTTTTGTTGTGTTTTGTTTGCAGCTGAGCTAGAAGCTAGAAGCTAGAAGCAAGGTGACGCCATTCTCCTGCTTCCATCCCCCTTGGCACAAGGATGCAAACTAAACCCATGCTCGCACGGCAAACACTCAGAGCTGCTCAGCCCGTTCACCAGCTCTTCAGCTGTTGATTTTTAAATTTTCAGGGGATTTTTGTTCTTTGTAATTATGTGTGTACAGGTGTGTGTGTGTGCAGGACAATCGGATGCCCAGGAGCTGGATACAGGCAATTGCGAGCCTCCCAGCGTGAGTGCCGATAATGGAACTCCGGTGCTCTGCAAGAGCAGCACATGCTCTTACCCGCTCAGCCATCTCTCGGGCACCTGAAATGGTTAAGTGTGTTATGTAAACACCGCTATTTTTTTTTAAGGCTGTCATTTTGAAAGCACTTCCCTGCTCTGAAGCACCACTCCTTTTTTCTTCTCCCTCTGTTGAGGGTGCAGGCCCACTTGGACCAGCTATTGACAGCAATACGCACTGCCCTGAGTCCTGCTGGGGTAGGGCCTATGAAGCCACAGGTGCCACCCCAGAGGCCAGGGCTGGAGCAGCAGGAAGTGATGACAGCCACCTGCAGCAGCAGCTGAGGTTTAGCCATAGGAAGGATGACTTGGCAAGATTCTCAACACACGCCTTACTGCAACATGAACTGAAAAACACCTATTTCAATAAAAATTGTGCAAAGATAAAACAAGAACCACATTTCAAATAAATGTTCTTTGGAGCAGCAGTACCGCAGTGAGCTTAAGCTTAGAGGGCTGGCCTTGCATGCCCAGGGCCAGCACCTCCTCTCCGCCCTCTCCACCCTCCCGTGGCAGATGATGATAAGTGTTCTGTCGCTCTCTTGAGAAGTGAGGCCCAGGTCTCCCGTGAGCACTGAGGCAATTCCTTTGCCACCCCAGGCAACTAGCATCCTCTAGGGAGGGGTGACCCAACAGAATGAAATTCAAATCCCTCCAGGGTCCAAGGCAGTCTTGCAAGCACATACTGCAACCCCACCAGACACAGGCCTGGGCATCTCCTCTGCTTTATGTCATAGTGCTGTTTTCAAACAACGCACCCCCAACCCCATCGGGGCAACCAGGCTCCCCTGCCAGAGGACTCCCAGACCCCAGGGAAACCACAAATGTTCATTGCCCAGGACAGATCCCCAGCTAGGACACCCGTTACTGCCCTGGTAACTCACAAAAAGGAACCTCTGTCTAGCTGTTCCCAAGCCCTTTGGCTTTAGGTGCTTAAAAATGCAGAGAGCACGGGGCTGGAGAGATGGCTCAGAGGTTATAACAGCACTGGTTGTTCTTCCTAAAGGCCCCAGGTTCAATTCCCAGCAACCACATGGTGGCTCACAACCATCTACAATAAGGTCCTGTTGCCCTCTTCTGGAGTACAAGTACACATGCAGGCAGGATACTGTATAAATAATAAGTGAATCTTAAAAAAAAATACAGAGCACAGTTGCCATGGCATCTCTGGAACTCCTTCCCTGTAACTAAACCCTCACGCTCAAGGACAGGGAGGGCAAGCTGAGGTTGAAGCAGCCCCAGCACAGTGGTCCTAGATTATACCTTGAAGCTTTTTCAGAAAAGAGGGCCAGGAGAACAGACAGACAAGCAGATAACTTAACTGTTTGGGAGCTTTTGCAAAGTCCCCTGTGGATTCTGCATCTCCTAGGCTGTGTCCAAGGCAGGGACTGTTCTCTCAGGCCCACTCAAGCCAGGTTCCTGGCCCAGACCCACTCCTGACACCAGCGATCTCGGGAAGGGCTGGGGCTGTAGTCTACCTTCTCAGAGCCCCTCCTCATAGCACCTGGGAGTCCCATGCCCCTTGCAACAGCAATCACCTGGGCTTCTCCTGGGTCTTCAGGGTGCAGGTGAAGAAAGGTCTGCAGTGGACTCTGGCTTTCTTCTTCAGGTCCATCCAGCTCAAGGCAAGAGAGCTGACTGAGTGCCAGCTGTGGGTCCCAGACCACTCAGGTTAACCCACTTCACCTGAGTTTTCCAAGCCCCTCTCCAGCACTCACCTAACTTCAGATTACTCCCTTCAGCACCCCAAATCTCACCCTCACCCCAAAGCCTGCAGACCTTTTATTTTAAGGGTGTCACCATTGGCAGCAATAGAAGCCAGGGCACTGTGAAATCTGCCTCTCTTCCTGCCCTGGCTGTGAAGGGCAGGAATGCTCCCTGACGCTGGTTATCAGGATGAAGGGTACAGCTAAACCTGGTGCCTGTCTAGCATGTGCTGGATTCACACTCAAACTTCATGAAATGTGCAGGTCAGTCTCCCATAGAGACTTACTGCCTACTAGGAAGGACAATGAGGCACTGGCTCAATTCCATTCAGCCCTGTAGTGGTTCCAATGAGAAACGGCCCTAGTTTTGGGCATTTGAACACTTGGTCTCCAGTTGGTTTATAAGACATCACCTTTTTGGAGGTGAGTTTTGAGAGCTTAAAGACTCCACTGTTTTCATTTTGGTCTGCTCCATGCTTGCAAACACTTAAAAACTGTGAGCTCCCAGCTTCCTGCTCCTGTCGCCATGCCTACAACATTATGGCCTCTGACCCCCTGGAACCATAATCCCAAATAAACTTCCTTTGGCAAGTTGCCTTGGGCATGTGGTGCTTTATCACAGCAAAAAAAAAAAAAAAAAAAAAAGGTAATTAATCTCACCCATCACCACCTCCTTCTCCCAGGTAAAGAAAGTTGGGAGAGCTGACAGAGTCCTCATGCCTAGCCCTGGGGACCTGTCACCTCCCCTACAGAGCTCCAAGCTCTGTCAGTTCTTCCACAATCGTAAGAATCCTTGCAGGCCTGCAGAGATGAGTCAGCAGTTAAGACCACTGCTCTTCTTCCAGAGAGGGCCAGGGCTCAATTCCCAGCACACACATGGCAGATCAAAGCTGTCTGGAACTCCAGTTCTGTGGGATCCAGCACCCTCATACAGACATACATGCAGGCAAAACACCAATGCCTGTGAAATTTAAATAAAATTTAAATTTAAAATATGGTCCACGGGTCACTCCACCCTAAGTGAGTCCTGACCAAGCAACCACCTGCATTTTTTTCTTCTCACTCCCACCCCAACAGAGCTGCCAGCTGCCGGTCTGAACACACACGTGAAGAAGAGCTCTCAGTGGACTTTTCCAGAAATCTGACCACCTGACACCACAGCAACTGGGTCGCAGTCACTCTCCCCCCAGGGCCACTTCCTCCCAACCCTCCCTCATTCCCACAGCCTTCCATGGCCCTACATCTCCAAGGCACCAATTCCTTCTCTCCTTAAACCACTGGTACCCTCCAGTTGCCTAATCCGCAGGTCAACTCCTCACTCCCTCACTGCCCTCCTCCAACAAGAGCAAGAGGTCCCAAATCTGACAAGGCCATTTGCTCTCCAGTGACCATCCGAGATGCTTCTTCCAATGACTCAGCTTCAGGTGAGATTCCTGGGAGTCAGGACCAGAAGAGACAAGGAGCCAACAGCACCTGTGCAGACCATGTAAACATGGGGAGATGGAGTCCTTTTTATTTATTTATTTATTTATTTATTTGGTCTTTTGAGACAATGCTTCTCCGTGTAACCTTGCTTGTTCTGGAACTCACTCTGCTATAGACCAGGCTGGCCTCGAATTTCAGATCAGCCTGCCTCTGCCTCCCAAGTGCTGGGATTAAAATCGTGCACGGCCACCACCCTGCTAGAGGTGGGTTCATGCTAATGCTCTTCACATCTCCACAAGATTCTGCTGAGCCTTAAGCGTGCCTAAGAGCTGCCTGTCTGGAACTCATAGCTGTGCTGGCACAGCCAACTGGTAACGTTAGGTGGGCAGCAGTGGGAGCCTAGCTCTGGCGGGCCTGAGTGTGGCTACCTTGGACCTCCAATCCTGACAGAATGCTCTCAAGATGACTGGGGACACATAGGGCTCCCATTCAGCCTGTACCACATGGAAGGGGGAAAGAATCCAGGTTGCAAAACCCATAGGGGATGAGCAACATCTCACATGCTCCCAGCAGGAACCTGAGACCCACACCGAGGCCAAACTCAGCACACATGCCCAAGAAGACAGGACTGAGGTGGATGGCCAGAGATGATGGGAAGACCAAGAGCGGAGTTCCCGGATACTCGCCCAGTGCCCAAGAGCCAGAGGCCCCGAGTTCTTGGCAGACAGCACAGGGCCTGGCTGCCTCTCACAGCCCCGGTAGACTCCCTACTAGGGGCTGCAGTGGCACATTTTGGTATAGCATCTCAGGGACACCACAAGCACACCTTCAGGCTTCATGAGGATTCCAGATGTGCTGGGTGTGAGGCAAGCGCATGTACTAGGCCTCCTGCTCCTGAGCCTCCAAGCCTTAGGGATGGACCTGTAGACCCACCCACAGCCCCCAGTATCTCACTTGACTGGAGGCTCCCGGTTTAGATGATGAACCCTGCATGGCTCTACTGAAAAACTGACAGAAGACCACTGTTGTTTGGCCTCCAAGAGCAAGGGGACCAGGAAATAGGGATTTCAGGTTCTTCTGCTGTAGCGGTGTAGCTTGCTGCTGTTGCCCCAGAACAAGAGCTTCACTTGATGGCACGGGCAGCAGGCTGAGTCTGGGCCGACATAGCCTCACTAGCCATGAGATAGTGGTGCTGGTGGGGCAAAGCTGCAGGGTGCTCAGGAGAGTTGGAGCAGATAAAGGGAGAGAGTGGAAAGACAGCATGGCTCCTCATCTCACACCTGAGCCCAAAACTGAGCAGGGGAAAACCACCGTGGGGTAGGCTATCATCCTGGCTTCCTGACTTTCTGTGCCTTGAATCATGTGCTGAAAGTGGGCCATGGAGAAACAGGCTCCCACTGCAAAAACACTCTTGGGATGAGGGGGTCAGAATGGACATGAGCAGGTGGGCCATCAGCCCCTCACAGAACAGGAAAGCAGGTGGGAGGACTCTGAAGGCCAGGCAGGTAGTTTGAAGAATTGATCCAAGAAGAGGGCCCAAGGGAGGTGTCCACTCTGAGATGTTTAAGATCTGCAGTGTCAGCCGGGCAGGATGGCACACAGCTGTAATCCCGGCTCTCAGGGTGGCAGAGGCAGATGGGTCTCTGTGAGTTCGAGGCCAGCCTGGTCTACAAAGGCAGTCCAAGACAGCCAAGGCTACAAAAAGAAAACCATCTTGAAAAACCAAAAATCAGACAAACAAAAGACCTACGGTGTCAGTGAGAAGTGGAAAATGTAGGCAAAGAGGGTAAAGGTCCAGTTTTCAAGGCTTTGGTAAAAAGCTGGTATAATGGCACACATGAGAATCCCCCATAAAAGAAGATAACTGAGTCCAGAGCCAGCCCAGGCTACATAGTAAGATCCTGTTTCATAAAACCAAAACTCCAAGAATGAGTCAGAAAACAGAAAAGCAAAATTTACGTGTTTTTTTTTTAAATTAACTTTATATTCTAACATCAATTGTGGGAGCTGGAGAGATGGCTCAGCAGTTAAGAACACTTGCTGCTCTTGCAGAAGGACCCAGGCTCAATTCCCAGCATCCACATGGCGACTCGAAATCCTCTGTGACTCCGGTTCCAGGAGACCTAATGTCCTCTTCTGGCCTTTGGGGCCACCAAGTAGGCATGTGGTACACAGACATACATACATGCAGAAAAATACACACATAAAAAAAAAATCCAAAAAAACCAAGCCAAATGTAAGCATGTTTCTGAAGCCAAGAGAACTGACAACCCGGTATAATGGAGTGGGTTGTGTTAACGTGTACTTTCACCAGCCCACAGCGGCGACACAAACCTGCAATCCCAGGACGAAGGAAGCAGAGGCAGGAGGATGAGCTCAGCCTGTCTCAGAAAGAGAAAAGCCAAATCCCTGTATTCCCCACATACAAACATGTCAGGGTGAAATGACAGGTCTGGAATATGCTTTAGGATGCGGCTAGGGGAAAGGGACAGCTGACAAGCCAAGGTGGAATGACAGCTGCAGTAGAGGGCTGCGGAGGCAGAAACAAAACCTTGCTTTCACGTTTGTAAAATTACTTCACAGTAGAAACTTTTAAAAAATCATTTGTTACATTTCCTACAATAACAATTCACAAAATCAAAAGAAAGAAAGAAACATTTTTTTATCATACTGGCAGCCCAGTCTCTTTCATTGTAAAGAATAAACCCGACGGTGTTGACAGAGAAAACGCAAAGTTACAAAATGTTGCGTCTTAAGAATGTATTAAGTCAAAGCTTTCACATCTTTTTTCCCCTACACTCCTATTTGAATTATTCCACCAGCTCCTGGGGGAGATTTCCCACAAGTGCTCAGCCACCACGCTGTGCATTCATTCCAGCTGTTGGCAGCGCTTCCCCTGCGGCACACAGGCTGCCTGGCTGCAGTGGTACCCTCAGACAAAACCGGGAGGCGGGGGCGAAGGCTGCCATCCAGACCACCGCGAATGAAGTCAAGATCAAAGTCCCTGTCTGGGATCTGCAACTCTCAACCCAGGTTTCACCATCACTGAGGTTATTTTGTAGCAAATTTTCCTGGGCTATAACGTAGGAACCATCTCCTTGAGGGAGGTAAAGCTCCTGCCAGACCCTTTAAGATCCTTCCGTGAGGAGACCCCATGGATTCAGGGTAGGTAGAGAATCTGCCTACCCTAAACCTTCCTAATAGCTCAGGAAGGAAAAAGAAAAACCAAAAACAAGCAAAGGAAAACCCCAAACCTGGGAGGTTCTGAACCTTGGCCTCTGGTGTTACTACCTTCAGTAACAGTATTTGTTTGTAACAAGCACCGTAAGAACCCACTAGGATTCTATTTTTCAAGTTAATTTACTAAGTATTTACTTCCCATCAAGCTCAGAAACAGCAAAAACTGTAACTCTACTATAAATCAGATCCAATGGCTTTCCATTCTCCTGAACTTGGAAATATGATGGAGTATCTTTGAAGAGATTCTATGGGGAAAAAAAGCGGGGGTTCCTTTTAAACAAAATTAAAAGCCTTGGTATGTACAATAAAATGGAGCTTCACTCCAGCCCTGCAATTACGGCACACTGGCCCACCTGAAACTTGGGCTCCTTCCCAGCCAGCCATTAGCCAAGAATTATCCTACAGGCATCTCTTCTCACCCAAGGCTTTCTGGTTAGAGGGGACTGTCTCTCCCTCAGGCCACAATGCGGAGGCCCACGCAGCAGCAGCCATCTTCAAAGCTGCCAGTGACCAAAACGAACCGGTTGATCCAGAAGGCTACCGCATTTTTTTTTTTTTTAAAAAAAGGGAACAAAACATCCCCTTGCAGAACACACAGTAGGCTCTTACTTCCACCCTACCTGGGGACTCACTCGTTTAATCCGCATCAAAACAATTACTTCGAACCATAGGTCAAGGTCAAAGGGACCGGGAGCCACTTCTCTATAGGAGTGCGCAAACAGGTTGCCCTAATGCTTGCTGGCTCCCGGATGTTCAAGGGCTCTCTGCCTGTCCTCAGAATGAAGACCCATTGTGGCAGGCGGAACGAGTCAACACGCAAGACAGAGGAAAGCCTAGCCTCGTCCCCAAGGAAGTCACTAGAAACCGACACTCTGGAAAAACGTACAGCCTCGGGGCTAAGGGTTGCTGGCTTCCTCCACTGCGTGGAGCCGGGGGATTCCCGCTCGGGCAGGAGGCTGTCCCCGGCCACTTCGCAGGGAGACCTCCAGAGCCCAGCATCCGCCGCCAGAACCCGGGCACCTCCCAGGCGCAGGGTTAAAAAGGGTCTTCAAATTGCTGGAAGCCCCTCGAGGCATTTAGAAGTTGCTCAGCGGGCGTCCGAGGAGCCCCATGACATCGGAGAGGAGGCGCAGCGGGCTCGGGGCAGGCACCGTGGGGAAGCCGGGAGGATCTGGGAGGCTTCCAGACCCCACAGCGGGGAAGTCTGGGGAGGCCCCAGGGCCGAAGCGCTAGGTCAGGTGGGCAGCAGGGAGGGCCCCGCGGGCGCCAAGCACAGCCTGGCGGACAAAAGGGGCAGGCTGAGCCCGAGCTAGCGGCGGGGCGGCCGGGAAATGGAGCCACGTGCCTGGCGGGAGAAGGCGAGAAAGCCTCCCAACACTTAACTGTTCGCTCAAGCCCGCGAGTAAACCGCCCTGCGCTCGGCTCGGGGAGCGGGGCGGGGGGGCGGGGGAGAAACGCGTTCTCGTTTTTAAGTTTTCTGGAACTTTTCCAGGGAAACGGGCAAGCCGGTGGAGAGGGGTGCCACGGCGGCCGCCCGGGCTCCGCTGGGAAATAATCGCGCGGCGACCAGGCACTGGAATGGGGAGGGGCGGCCGCCCGGCGTGGAACTGCGTCCCGGCGGCCGACCGCGGTGCCCGAGGGGGGGGCCCGGAGTTCGGTTCCCAACCCGTCCAGTTCCCCGCCCCAGGCCCGGCGTGCTTGGAGCCCCCGCTGGCTCCGCGCTCGGGGCTCGGCGGGAGGACGGCGACCCACCGCAGGCCGGGCCTGGGCACCCCTCCCCCGACACGCGTCCCGGCCGGGCTGCCCGGGCGCACTGGGCCTCCCGGCCCCGAGGCCCTGCCCGGCCGCCCCGAGGCCACGCCGCGGCTCCACAGGCCCCGCCGCCCTCGCCCGCCCCGCCCGCCAACCGCCAACCGCCGCGGCACGAGCGCCGGGCGCCGCGCGGACTCACCGGGGCCGGCTCCGGAGTACATGGTGGTGGCGCTGCCGAGGGGCCCGGCAGAGAGGGGCGGCCGCGCGCTCCACGGGACCCCCGACGCCGCGAGCCGCGAGGAGCCGCCGGCCGCTCGATCCGCCCCGGCGCGGCCGCCTGGCAGAACAGGTTTACCCGACGCGGCCGGGGCGGCGGGCGGAGGCGGCGGGAGCGGAGGGGGAGGGGAGCGGGAGGAGGGAGGGGAGAAGGAGGGGCGAGAGGGACTACGAGGAGGGGACGGCTGGCAGGGAGGGAGGGAGGGAGGGAGAGACGGAGGGAGGGGGCGGGAAGGAGGGAGGGGACGACAGAGAGGATGGGGGGAAGTGGAGGAGGAGGAGGGGAAGGTGGCGGGGAGGGAGGGTGCAGGGGAGGAGGTTGGAGGCGGCGCGCGCCCGCGGAGCGGCGGGACGGGGAGCGCGGAGGTGGCCCCCGCGCGCTTGCCCCGAGTAGGGGGACCCCAGAGGCGACCCGGGGCACCACGCGAGCCGAGATCTCTCCCCGGACGGAGCGCGACGACGTCTGGTTAACGGGCGCGGCCAGACCAGCTCTGCGACCCGAATGGGAGTCCTCCCGCGCCGAGCAGCAGAGCCCGGGCCGGCGTCCCGCCGCGCACCCGCCCCTGCACCTCGGCCTGGCTCTTTAAGTTATTAACGAAACGACGACGGGAAGCTGGCTTCCCCACCCAGAGCCTGAGCTTGGACACGGCCGGGCCCGTGCGCGTGACCACACCGCCACCTCCCGGCGCGCCTCGACAACCTAGATAATCCCAATAAAAAGCACCCGAGAAGCACAGCGTGTGCGAGATTAATTTTATCAGCTGTCAGGAAGCAGATCTGGTCGGCGGCGCCCCCCCAGCCCCCGCTTCCTGGGCTCAGAGCCCCCCAAGCTCTGCTCTGAAGGCCTCCCGGACCAGCATGCCCCGAGCACAGCTGTCCTTTCCCCACTTGTTGCTGACACGTCCTCCCTCTCCTGTTCAACTGCCTCTGGAGCCTTTTCTGTGCAAGTGGCAGTGGCCGCGCCTGCCTCGCCCCGCACACGGCAGTGTCTTTAAAGTCCATGCTTTTGCCCCAGGCCAAGACAAAACGGGTCCCATCGCAGGGGACCCCGGCATCGGGGTAGGTTCCTTGTCCTGTACAGTGCTCGAAAATAGCCCCAGGATCGAGAAAAGCACCTCTCCTTCCAATAAACGTGCAAAGGAGGAGGAAACTAGCTGGATAAGGTGCTGCAGGTCTGCCATCCCAGCTACTCAGAAGGCTAGATAAAGAGAAGACAAGTGATTGACACGAATGGGTAAGCCGCCATCCCTGGCCCTTGTGGCCGTCACTTGTGGTCACCACCATTTGGGGGATGGAGACAGAAGAGGTTGTTGCTCAGGACGCTCAGCAGTAGAGTTCTGACTACAGGAGACCTTGTTCCCTCCCAGCACTGTCCCCCCCAAAGCCATGAAATCTGTTTGGGGGGCATGTAGTAGCTGTTGATAGAGTGCTTCAAGAAGCACTTTTCTCAATCCCCAACACCCCCAAATCTGAGCAAGATTACACATGCCCAGAATCCCAGAACTCAGAAGGTGGGGGCAGGGTTCAAGGCCAGCCTTGAGATGTGTCTCAAAAAATAAGACATGAAATGAAATGTGTTTCTGAGCAGCAGGAAGTCTGGGTACAGTGGGCATTGCTGCTCATCACAGGGAAGATGGACACCGTGGGCACTCCCTCCAGAGTGGAGTGAAACAGAGAAGGGTGTGTCTGTGGATGGGATCCAGTCAATGCAGCTAAGTGCAGCAGCGTGGTTGGCCCTCAGCCAACAAGCCAGCCTCAGCCTGGCAGCCTGACTTCATTTGTAAGTTTCTAAGCATCCAGGTGTGCCTCCAGGAGGCTGAGGCCATATGAGAGTACCTGCCTCTAAGGAAGAGAAGGAGGAAGACAGGGACAGAGGGAAAGCTCCTGAACAAGCAAAGTAAGTGGTCCAGAGATGCCTTTGTAAGTAGCCACCTTCCTAAGAACAGCTAAGTGGCTACTGTGTCAAGCTAGCTCCTGTGTGGAGCAGGACCTCCGGTACGTGTGGTTCCAGCATGCCCTTCCATCGGCCACGTTTCGCTCGGAGGCTCACAGCTCCTCCTTGACGGCACAGCCCTAGGGCCTGGAGGAAATGCTGCAGGCTCTGCAGTAGGATGGAGGCTGGGAAACTTTGTTTCCAGGCAGGATAATGTCAGGCTCGCCGTGATTGTGTCTCTGCTGAGACCCACCACTGCTCTCTGCTGGTGGAATGATGCCATTGCTGCCTCTCCTCACCTTGCACAGCTTACTGTCCGGGTATGTCCAGGGCTCATACCCAGCCACTAGGCACTAAGGTGCAGGATGCCCTTTTCCAGGGTACAGCACCCTCTCCTGTGCTGTTGCATCAACCAATGATCTGCATTCCCACAGCCCAATCCAAGGCCACCATCTCTCCCTCTGATGATTTCATCCCCAAGCCACCTGTTCCCCAACCCGACCAGCAATTCCCTCCCAGTGCCTTCTTTCTGGCCTGCAAACCACGACTCAATTTCCAGTTCCCAGTCTGGCCTGGCTTGAAGCATTAGAGGCCTCTCTCTCCTTCTGTGCCCAGCCTCCCAGTGCAATTCCCACTCTTGACCTGGGTCTCCTGGTGCTGTATGTAGCTATAGGCTCAGGCACAGGCTGAGATGGTGAAGCAGACTAGAACATTTGCACACCCAGTTTTGATCAATAACCCCCAGGAAAGAGGGCGAATGAGCCTGAGGAATTGCATGCTCCAATGCCATAAAGCCTGAGGGATTTAACCTCGAGGGCTCTTAGTTCCTTCAAATTGGTGTAGTCATGCGTATTTGTTTTTGTTTTGTTGTTGTTGTTGTTTTCAAGACAGGATTTCTCTGTAGACCAAGCTGACCTCAAACTCACATCGGATCTGCCTGCCTCTGCCTCCCTGAGTGCTGGGATCAAAGGTGTGCACAACCATCCCTGGCTGGTCATGCATATTCTGGAATTCTAGCATAAGACTAAGGCAGGGGGACCACCAGAAAAACCATCTCAAAAACAGCCTTTAACCTCAGTACTTGAAAGGCAGAGGCAGGTGGGTCTATATGTGTTTGAAGCCACAGTGGTCTACACAGTGAGTTCTAAGCTAGCCAGAGCTATACAGTGATGCCTTGTTTCAAAATATGTATTATATATATTAATATATATTTTAACATACATTATAAAAAGAAGAAAGAAATCAGTTGATTTGGGAAGTGAGTTAAACAGCACTAAGTTTACTGACTGCAGTCCTCAGAGCCTTTAGCAAGCTGTGAAGAATCCTGCTTCGAGGAGAGAAACAGGGATAGTGCGTTAGTCCATTTTCTGTTGTTGTAACTGAACACCACAGCCTGAGAAATTTAGAAAGATCCAGACACTGGTTTAGCTCAGGGTTGTGGAACATAGCCTCAGCCTCTGCTCAGCATGGAGAGAACCAAGCCCTGGGCTATCAGAGACAATATGCATCCTGTCCTCAACATAACTTGCCTACAGAGCCCTCTTGTCCTCAGGGCCACCCTGGAAGTGTCTCCAGCTTTCATGTGCTAAGATTCTTGGCAGAAAGGTGATGATGCGTGTCTTTAATCCCAGCACTTGGGAGGCAGAGGCAGACATATCTCAGAGTTATAAGCCAGCCTCGTCTACAGAGTGAGTTCCAGGGTGACCGGGGCCACACAGAGAAACTGCATCTCAAAAAACAAAGCATTTGTTGTAGCTGGCCGTAGCAGCACACACTTAATTCCAGCACTCTGTGAATTCGGCCAGGCTGGTCTGTATAAGCAGTTCCAGGGCAGCCAGTGCTGTGTAATAAAGGGACCCTGTCTCAAAGGGGTGGGGGTGAGGAATCAGAATGGAAAGTGTTTGAACTGAATTATAAAGATGGGATGCCCCAAATATATTCTTTATATGCATGTTATATTTCCAATGATAGAGAATCTATCTAGAATACATAAGGGCCTAAAAAAAGGAAAGAAAAGGAACAATACAACAGGAAATTTGGTGAAAGACTTGAGACACTTCAGAGAAGAAACTGAGGGGCCAAGAAATGTGTAGAAAGGGTTCTGGGTTCACAGTCAATGGGGCACTCCTACAGACCCACTGGCACTGGAGATAGGGAAAGGTAATGGCTTGGAACCTACCAGATCTTGAGTACCTTCTCTAACACCCACCCCCCAATTCATCACCGTGTCCCCGTTTAACTGAGGCCACCCACCTGCCTCTCCCCAACCCCTGCAATTCCTCCTGAAACCAGCTCCAGGCAGTGTCAAGACCTCCTCCTATCAAGGAGCCACATTTTCCCAAAGAGATCTGACTGTGTCTCTCTGTCTTGCTGCCCTTGGAGTCAAGATGGACTCTGGTGTTAGCTAACCACCACACACTTCTGCTGTGGGTTGGGCCATCCTGCCCGAGCGCTGACAGTTCTTCCTGCATGGTAGGGACAGCTAACCCAGCTATAAGCTCCAGGGATCTCGGTTTCCATGAAGCAGCCTTAACACCAGAAGTTATTACCCTGTCAGGGTCAGTCTATTGCAGAGAGTCACCTATGGGGACAGGAAGAGTCAAACCATCTGTGTGGGAGCCCAGGCCCTGTTTATTACCTGGGTGAGGGTGTGTGAGATGTGACCCCAGTGGGCATGCCACTGTGAATCCTAATCTGGTATGTTCCATGTGCCTAAGAGATGTGAATGCTGTCAGGGTCAGAAATGCAAAACAGGCCAGGGGGTGACGTTCCTGCTGAGGGACCTGGAACATAAGTAGACACTCTATAGAAGGGCTCCAACCCTGCCCACGTTCCATTTGATCCCTGTGCTTCCCCTGCAGTTATAACTGAGCGCAGTCACCCTGTGCATTAGTGGGGTCAAGTGACAGCTTCAGACCCCTGGACTGTGTGCCCTCCAGCTCATGCTGAAGTCCTCACCCAAGCTGGTGGAGTGAGAGGTAACCAGGGAGGGGGTTAGTACCCTTAAAAGGGGACCATGAGTGCACACCTGCAGTCCTAGCACTGGAGGCTGAAGCAGTGGGCTCAAGAGGCCTGGGCTACTTAGACCCCATCTTAACAGAGACCCGAGACTGCCGCTTTAGCCCTTCAGCCACATGAGGATGCAGCAAGATGGTGTCACCTAAGACCATGAAGTAGTTATCATCAGACACTAGGGTCCCTTCCTTTGGTTTTTGTTTTGTTTTCTTGGGGGGTTGTTTTTGTTTTTTCACCCCTTTGAGAGAGAGTTTCTCTGTGTAGTTTCTCTGGCTGTCCTGGAACTTTTTCTGTAGACCAAGCTGGCTCAAACTCAGAGATCCACCTGCGTCTGCCTCCAAATGCTGGGATTAAGGGTGCATGCCACTGCTCACCAAGCTTCCTTTGTTGTTTGTTTGTTTGTTTGTTTGTTTGTTTGGAGACAGGGTATGACATAGTCTAGGTTGGCCTCAAATGCACCTAATAAATAGCTGAAGCTGGCCTTGAACTTCGGATCCCCTTGCCTCTACTTTCATGGCCACCTGGCTCTCTTTCCTTTCCTTTCTCTCGCTCAATTACTATTTCCCTTCCTTCCTCCATCCCATCCGTCTTTGTCTCTGTCTTACTTTAGCGCCCCAGTCTCCCCAGTAGGCCATGGGTTTAACCCCGGGCACTAAAAATACACACACAGCTATACGCATATAAATGTGTTTGTGTGTTTGTGTGTGTGTGTGTGTAATGAGAGAAAGTGTGTGTGTGTTCTCAGACTTTCCTGCATGTCTCCAAGTACAAGAAACATAGTTAATATGTGACCAGATGTGGTTAAATAGATCACACAGCTGGTTAAACAGATGTAAGATTTGGATACAAAATGACTCAGTCACTATGACTGCTGTCAGTATGACTAAGCTTGACTGCAGAGATGCCCAGGTCACTAGTGAAGCATAATCTAAAAGGTCTGTGAAGACGTCCAGATCATTCACCATGGGCTCACGGTATGAATGACTGCAGGGAGGTGGCGCGGCTGTGACGGGTCTCGGGGGGATGATCCTGGGTCTCGGGGGATGATCCTGAGGCCTGCATGGTGCCTGCCTGTTTCCTGTCAGCCGTGAAAATGAAGAACCTCTACTAACACACCTGCCGCCACCACCATGGAGCCAAGCGGCCGTGGACCAAACACTCCCAAATCACGAGACAAAAGAAATCTCTCCTCTCCCGTGGGGGCTTCTCTCAGGAATTTAGTCACAATGGGGACAAAGCTGGCTGATACAGTCGTGAAGAGTACAATTAGGATGAAAATTCATTTCTTCTTTTTATTTCTTTCCCTCCCTCCTTCTCCCTCCCTCCCCCCCTTTCTTTCTTCCCCAGTGCTGGGGAATAAAGCCAGGGAGGGCCCAGAACATGCTAGATCATTTCTCTATCCCTGACCCACATGCAGCCCAGGCCTGGAAGCACATATTTCAAGGAGAAAAACATGCATGGAAGAGCCTGAGGAAGGGCCGGATGATGAGCCCCTGGGCTGAGGGCTCTTTGACTGTTCTTTGCTCATTGTTCCTTTTTCCCATGTCAGCACCGTGGGAACTATGGGCCCAGATGGCAGGTGACAGCAGGAGGAAGCTGTCATATCAGAATGACTCGGAAGCCTTCCAGCCTAAGGCCAGAACCCCAGACAATCTCCTTCCCATAGCTTCAGGCAGGAACCCGCAGCTGACTCACTGCTGCTCATTGGTTCTCCAGGGCAGGAAAAGCAAAGGGCTGAAAGCCGCCTGGCATGCTGGCCCTGACCAAGCTTAGGTGTTTGAAAGAGAGGTGGCCATGGAAGTCACTGTCCTACCCCTTATCTGATTCTCACTCTAAGACACCCCTGTGACTGGGGTGGGCCTGGGGCATGTGCCCTGGGCTTCCCTCAGAGGCCTGCACCCAGACGCCAGCCTCGGCTTCTGTGGGCCTGGCCAGCTGGGGAGGGCCTCAGGTAAACACAGCTGCCTGAGCCAACTAACCACCAGCAGCCGGTCCTCAGATGTGGCATCCAAAGCACTGTCACACCGCAGAAGCTAACTGCAGCAAACCACAAAGGGCTTTTCACAAACTGGAAACTGACAAATTGGCGTTTTCATTTAATACAGTTCATTTTTGCAGTCCTGGGGACTGAATCCAGGGCCTAGGCAAGCGCTCTACTGCAAGAGCACCCTCACCCCGGAACTGACAAACTCACTCACACATTTACATATAACTGCAAAAGACAGCCAGGCATGGTGGCTCAAACTGCAACTGCAAATGAACTGGGGAGACAGAAGCAGGAGGATTGGTATCAGTGTGAGGTTAGCCTGGGCTACATAGTAATCACCCGGCCAGCCTTGGCTAAGTATTATACTAGATTAACAGAACAGAACAAAGTGAACAGAAAATCACTTAGAGGAGCCAGAAATACGTATGTCTTGAAAAAGGATAAAAATCACAAGCTGTACAAGGGAAGGCCCTGGGGGCATGAAAAGGAGAAAGGAGTCCTTTGCTCTGGAGTCTGGCTGAAGGCTCTGGTGAGCAGAGTCAGGAAATGGAAGAGTGAAGTGCTTAAGACCTTTCTCCCTTCCCAGCTAGAAACCTGTGATTTCATAGGAACCTCCCCAGAAGCCCCATTTACATGGAAAGGACATGTACTAAGTCCCTTGTGCAACCAACCCTTCCGGCTCCTGGTTTCGCCTTATCAGGCTGTAATTGCATTCAAGGCATCCACAGACCCACCACTCAGAAGACGAGAGAGCAGGGCAGTGGTGGTGCATGCCTTTGAGTCCAGTACCCCAGGGCAGAGGCAGGGGGATTTCTATGTTCAAGCCAGGCTTGAAGTTCCAGGACAGCCAAGACTACACAGAGAAACCCTGTCTCAAAAAAAACAACAACAACCTCAAAAAAAAAAAAAAAAAAAAGGAAGGGTTGTTTTAGCAAATTTTGAAACATAACTTGAGAACCACCAAAATGGTCTACCTGGCTCAAGCTGAGACTGCTTATTCTAGGAGCTTGTACCTGGGCTGGGGCACGTTTAACTTGCTCCTGTTCTCTCTTGAGAAGCACACCAGCTCTCCACCTTGCGTGTGCCTTACCCTCCTCTGAGCACCTCTTTCTCCTAGTGCTCTTATAATCCTAATGCTTACAACCCAAGCCCCTTGAGAGGTAAAGGCAGGAGGATGGCCACAAGTTCCAGGCCAGGCAAGGTTTCACATCAGGACTCTGTCAGAAAACAAAGCAAGCCGAACATTTCAAGTGACTGCCATCTTTTACTTGGTATGGCTGAGACACCCGAGGATGCTGGTGGAACAAGGCACACAGAGACGTAGGCCATGGAGGGTGGTAGTGGTGTGCTCTGCAGCCTCAGCAGGGCCGAATGCCGGAGAGCGCGAATGTGAGGGCTCGGACCAGGTAGACATCAGACTCGTCCTTACAGCCTCTGCAGCCAACGGCTCAGCTCTCACTTTTTTTTTTTTTCTTTTTTGCCAGGCCTCACAGGTACCCTGAAACCTGGCAGCAATGGCTTCCTCCTTTGTGAGGAACTGGGAGCCCTGTGCCTTCTTTGAACACTATAGTCTATTCAGGTGTGGGCTTGGTGAAGGGGAGGCCTGAGCCACGACTTTCCTAGGCACCTCAGCTGTTCTCCGCCGTCCTTGGCTGCTTCTCATCATGCTGTTCTTTTTAAATAACAGACCCCTGGGGCCATGGTCACCTAGCAGCACCCTGCTCCCACGCTCCACAACACAGCAGATGGAGATGCACTTGCATCCAGACATCCATCTCATCTTAGTACAAGCCAAGGCATCACTGTGTTGCCATAGGAACGGTGCTCACTAGGCAACTGGCAATCAACCTCCAGACACAAAATGCTGATGAGGAGCTCCCACAAAAGCAGACATTGGTGACACTTGCGTATTGTCCTTCTGGCAGGTTAACATCAATCATCCAGGAGGGCTGGGCTGTTAGGGCCATGTTGATGTTTACAGTATGCTCTATAGTCACCAAAGTCCAAAAAAGGAGAGACAAGCAGTACCCCAAAAGTCAGTGACCCTGGGTAGGGAGCCCAGCATGCTCCCATCTTTGGGTCTCTCATCCTCCTGATAATAACTATTTGTGTGGTTCCCCCTAGCCTGTGTGAGAGAGCACTGGATAAATCTGAAGGACAGATACCACAGCCCCATAGCCTACTGGCCTACAGGGATACCATGTCATGTCATAAGCCGGGAGTGCTGGTGGTATATACGTGTGACCTCAGCACTGGGGAAGCTGAAGCAGGTTGCTAGTCTGGGCTACCTAATGAGTGCTAAGAAGTCCAGGATACAGGGCAAGACCTTGTCTTAGAGAAGGAAACTTCAGAATCAGCCTGGGCCCCATGGTAAGACTGTAAGTCTAAAAACTTAAAACAAGTCCAACAACTTTGTGATTGGCAAGCACTCAACAGCTCCCCAAAAGGAGCATGTATGACTGTAGTTCTGTGTAAATGGTCCACACTGGCTATTTCCAGGAGAGCCTTGGGAAGGGACAGGCAATGTGTACCATCGCACAGTTCAGCAAGCAAACAAGAGAGAGTAAAACAAGTCACTGTTGTTTAAAGGTATTCGCTTGTGGTGGCACAGACATTTAATCCCAGAACTGTAGAGGCAGGCAGATCTTTGTGAGTTCTAGGCCAGCCTAGTCTACATATCAAGTTTTAGACCAGCTAGGGTGACCTTTTGTAGGAATATTATTTTATGATCACATGATAGAACTGATTCCTATGCCAGGCTCTGTGGTCCATGCCCATAATCCCAGCACTTGGGAGGCAGAAGCAGGCAGATCTCGGTGAGGCCTACCCGGTCTACAAAGAGTCCAGGACAGCCAAGGCTGCACAGAGAAACCCTGTCTCAAAAACTCAAAACCAAGAACAAAAAAAAAAAAAAAGGAAAAGAAAAAGAACTGATTTCTGTAAGGTATCCTCTGACCACATATGATTGTGAATGTATACACACACACACACACACACAATATCAAATATTTTAATTTTCAAGGAAATAAAAGGATTAGGGGTAGTTCAGCAGTAGAATGTTTCCCTAACATGCCCAAGGCCTGGGCTTTAACCTTCAGCACAACAAAGAAACAAAACAAAAACCACACCTAGTGTAGAGGTACACGCCCTGCATGTCGGAGGCAGAGGCAAACAGGTCTCTGTGAGTTCAAGGCCAGCCTGGTCTACATAGTGAGTTCCAGGTAGCCAGGGACACATGGTGAGACCCTGCCTCAAAAGGAGAGATGGGTCAGTGGTTGAGAGCATATGATGCTCCTGCAGAGGATTCAGGTTCCATTCCCAACACTCAGGTAGTGAAAGGATGACATAAACTCCTTTTTGTCTCCATTCTAGGACCAGGCCTGACTTTAAAAGAAAAACTAGACCATAGGTCACCAATTCCAGGAACAGGACCATAAACCCACCCACCCAAAAAACCACCTGGAAATAACCACAAGAATAGAAAGGTATCCTGTCTCAGGATGGGGCATCTATGCTGGGTCGCCCAATGGGGACAGAGGCAGGCAAATCTCTGTGAGTTCAAAGCTAGCTGGTCTACAAACTGAGGCCAGACAGCCCAAGTCTACACAGAGAAGCCCTGTCTCAAGAGAGAGAGAGAGAGAGAGAGAGAGAGAGAGAGAGAGAAATCTATGGAAACACAAACAGTGGAAGAAAATGAATAAAGCAGTTCAGGATCTGAGTGTAGAAACAGAATTAAACACACACACAGGGAAATCTGGAAATGAAGAATTTAGGAACTCAAATAAGACCCTCAGAGGCAAAACTGACCAGCAGAATACAAGAGATGAAAGAGAGAATCTCAGGCATTGAAGACACAATAGAGGAAGTGGATAGCTCAGTAAAAGAAAATGTTAAGTCTAAAAATCTCCTGGCACAAAACATTTAGGAAATCTGGGACATTATGAAAAGACCAAATCTAAAAATAATAGGAATACAGGAAGGAGAAGAAACCAGGTCAAAGGCCCAGAAAAAAATTTTTTTTTCAAGATAGGATCTTAGCTGTCCATGAACTCACTCTGTAGACCAGGCTGGCCTTGAACTCACAAAGATCTGTCTGTGTCTGCCTCCCAAGTGCTGGGATTAAAGACATGCACCACCACCACCAGAAAATATTTTCAACAAAGTTATAGAACATTGCCCTAACCTAAAGAAGGAGATGCCTACCAAGTTACAAGAAGCACAAAGAACACCAAACAGATTGGACTAGAAAAGAAAGTCCCCTTGGCAAACGTGGTGGTTTGACTAAGTAAGAACAGGCTCCAGAGGCTCATAGATTTGAATTCTTGGTCACCAGAGAGTGGCGTTATTTGAAAAGATTAGGAGATGGGGCCTTGTTGGAGGAGGTATGTGGCTGGGAGTGGGCTATGAGGTTTCAAGGGCCGTAGCTGAGCGCAGGGGTCTCTCTCTTCCTGCCGCCCAAAGATCTAGATCTTTATGTAGAACTCTCAGCTACCATGTCTGCCTGCATGCTGCCAAGCTTTGTCATGAGGATAATGGACTAAACATCTGAAACTGTAAGCCAGCCCCAATTAAATGTTTTCTTTTATAAAAGTTGCTGTGGTCATGGTGTCTCTTCACAGAAGTAGAACACTGACCAAGACAGCACATAATAATCAAAACACTAAACATACAGAAAAAAGAAAAAAATATTAAAAGCTGCAAGGGAAAAAGACCAAGTAAAAGTAGATATACATGTAAAAGTAGAACTATTAAAATTACAACTTCTTTCTTTCTCTTTCTTTCTTTTCTTTCTTTCTTTCTTCTTCTTCTTCTTTTTTTTTTTTTGAGTTTTTAAGACAGGGCTTCTCTATGTACCCTTGGCTATCCTAGACTCACTCTGTAGACCAGGCTAGCCTCAAACTCACAGAGATCCAAATGCCTTTACCTCCCCAAGTGCTGGGATTAAAGGTGTGCGCCACTGTGCCTGGCTATGTCTTATTTTTTAATGGAGACTCTAGAAGACAAAAGGGTCTAGAAAGATGTGCTACTGATTATAAGAGACCACAGATGCCAGCACAGACTACTATATCCAGTAAAACTTTAAATCACAATAGATGGAGAAAATAAGACATTCCATAATAAAATGAAATTTAAGTTTTATCTATCTGTCTATTTGTCTGTCTGTCTATCTATCTATCTATCTATCTATCTATTTATCTATCTATCTATCTACACAAATCGAGTCCTACAGAAGGGGAAATATCCAACCTAAAGAACTTAACTACACTCAAGAAAACACAGGGAATAAATAATCCCAGATCAATCAGCAAATCAACTATAAAACCATAACAAAACAACAGGAATCAACAAACACTGTATAATAATAACTCTCAACATCAGTGGTCTCAATGATCCAATAAAAAGACATAGACTAACAGAATGGATGTAAAAACACTATCCACTTTTCTGCTGAATCCAAGAAACACATCTTAACATCAAGGATAGACATCATCTCAGGGTAAAAGGATGGAAAAAATATTCCAAGCATATACACCTAAGAAGCAAGATGGTGTATCCATTTTAATATCTAAAAAAATAGACTTCAAACCAAAACTATTATGAAGAGATGTGAAGGATACTACATACTCATCAAAGGAAAACCCATGAGGATAACATTGCAATTCTTAACACCTATGCAGCAAACACAAGAACACCCACATTTGCAAAAGAAACACTGTGACAGCTTAAATCAAGCATTGACCCTCACATACTGATAGTGGGAGACTTCAATACCTCATCCTCACCAAAAGACAAAAACTAAACAGAAATGCTGGAGCTAACTGGCATCATAAACCAAATGGTCCTAACAGATATTTACAGAACACTTCACTCAAACCCAAAAGACTACCGTCTTCTCTACACTTCATGGAACTTTTCTCTAAAAGTGACCACATACTCCGACACAAAGCAAGTCTCAACAGATACAAGAAAAATAAAATAAAACACTGTATCCTATCTGACCATCACGGATTAAAGCTGCATAGCCACAACAACAGAAATAACAGAAGCTTACAAACTTAAAAACACAGACGGAACAACTGACCACTGAATGGAAAATGGATCAAGACAGAAAGAAAGGAGTAAGGAAGAAATCAAAGACTTGCTAGAGATATGGCTCAGAGGATAAAAGCACTGGGCTGTTCTTCCAAAGGTCCTGAGTTCAATTCCCAGCGATGGTCACTCATAACTATCTATAATGAGATCTGGTACCCTCCTCTGTCATGTAAGCACACGTATAGGCTGAATACTGTATAGATAATAAATAAATCTTTTTTAAAAAAACGTTTTAGCAGAGCTGTGGTGACACACACCTTTAATCCCAGCACTTGGGATGCAGAGGCAGGTGGATCTCTGAGTGAGTTTGAGGCAAAAGCAATAAATAAATAAAATCAATAAATAAATATCAAGGACTTTCTAGACCTGAATAAAATAAAAATAAATACAAAACATACCCAATCTTACGAGACACAATGAAGACATTTCTAGAAGTAGGTTCATAGTACTAAGTGTCTACATAAAAAAAAATTGAAGCAATTTCATACTAGTAGCTTAACAGCACACCTGAAAGCTCTGGAAAAAAAGAAAAAAAAATCACACCCAAAAGGAGTAGACAAACAACAACAACAAAAAACCCAACAACTCAGGGCTGAAATCAATAAAATAGAACAGCAACAAACAACACAGAGAATCAATAAGAGAAAGGGTTGGTTCTTGGGACTGGAGAGATGGCTCAGAGGCCTTTTCTCTCAGGCCGAGTTCAATTCCCAGCAACCACATGGTGGCCCACAGTCATCTATAATGAGATCTGGTGCCCTCTTCTGGCCTGCATACACACATGAACACAGAGCACTCATACATAAAACATTAATTATTAATTAATTAAGAAAAAGAGTTGGTTCTTTGAGAAAACCAGTAAGATTGACAGAACCTTATCTAAGTTTTTCTTTTCTCTCCTTCTTTCCTTCCTTCCTTCCTTCCTTCCTTCCTTCCTTCCTTCCTTCCTTCCTTCCTTCCTTCCTTCCTTCCTTCCTTCTCTCTCTTTCTCTCTTTTTCTGTGTAGCCCTGGCTAATCCTGGAACTCACTCTACAGACCAGGTTGGCCTCCAACTTAGAGCGCCACATGCCTCTGCCTCCCATGTGCTGGAATTAAAGGAGTGTACCACCACCACCCAGCTGACAGACCCGTATCTAAATGAACTAAAAAGTGGAAAGAGAATACCCACATTTTCAAAATTAGAAATTAGCAGCAGGAGCTGGATGATGGTGGTACAGGACTTTAATCCCAGCATTGGGAGGCAGAGGCAGGCAGATCTCTAGGTAGATCAAGTAGGCTTCATCCCAGAGATACAGGAATTGTTCAACATATGTAAAGAGATAAATGTAATTTGCCATACCAAAAAAAAAACATATCTCATCAGATGCAGAAAAGTTCTTTGACAAAATCCAATACCCCTTCATGATAAAAGTCCTGGAGAGATTAGAGATACAAGGGTAATACAGTAAAGACAGTTTATAGCAAGTCCATAGCCAATATCAATTTAAGTAGAGATAAATTCAAAGCATTATTACAAAAAATCAGGAACAAGAAGCTGGGCACACACCTTTACTCCCAGCACTAGGGAGGCAGAGGCAGCCTGGTCTACAAAGTGAGTCCAGGACAGCCAAGGCTACACAGAGAAACCCTGTCTCAAAAACAAAACAAACAATCAGAAACAAGTCAAGGCTGTGCATTCTTTTCATATCTATTCAAAATAGTACGTGAAGTCTTAGCTAGAGCAATAAGACAACTGAAGGAAAATAAAGGGGTACAAAATGGAAAGAAAAAAAAGCCAAAGTATCTTTTTTTTTTTTTTTGTAGATGACATAATAGTAACACAAAAAGTTCTCTGGGAAACTCCTTCAGCTGATAAATACTTTCAGCAAAGTAGCTGGATACAAAATTAACTTATAAAACATCATAGCCCTCCTGTGCACAAATGACAGATTGAGAAAACAACACATTTCACAACAGCCTCAAATATGAGATATTTTGGTATAAGTAACTGTAACCAAGCAAGTGAAAGGCTTGTAGAAAAATTGCTGGGCTGTGGTGGTGCACACCTTTAATCCCAGCACTCAGGAGGCAGAGTCAGGAGAATCTCTGTGAGTTCCAAGCTAGCCTGGTCTGCAGAGCAAGTTCCAGGACAGCCAGGGTTACACAGAGAAACTCTGTGTTGTAGGTATAAACATGTTTTTTTTTAATCCCAGGTATGGGATGTGGGACTGATTCAGATGGTCCATAGCAGAAACTATTTCCCTAGTGTGGGCTCTGAGAGGAGCTCTTTGCCAGCTCAGACAGTTTAAATCTGAGGACTCTGGAGAGAGAATAAATGCCAGAGCCAGAGAGTGTGAGGAGCTCCGAAGAACAACACTGCTACTACTTCTCCTGCGGCTCCTGGTTGCTGTTGTTGCAGTGAGACAAGAAGCTGGAGATCTCCTGAAACAAGGATTGGACTGGCTGCAAGGAACCCAACCACTCTTACCAGCAGGAAGCAGCTAAAAGAACTGCACCCCTCTCCCACTAACCCTTTCTCTCTCCTACCTGGTGTTGGGGTGTTGGAAGAGATTGGGTGTGGTGTAAAGAGAAAGAGATATAAAAAAAATAAGTTTTTCTTTTAAAAGTATGCCAACAACCCTGTCTCAAAAAACTAAAACAAGTGACAGCTCATGGTGGCAAGGATATGGAGTGAGGGGGCACTCATTCATTGCCAGTGGGAGTGAAAACTTGAACAGCCATTATGAAGTCAATGTGGCAGTTCCTCAGGAAGATGGAAACCAATCTATCTCAAGATCCAGCTAAACCACTCCTGGGCATATACTCAAAGGATGCTTCATCCCACCACAGAGACACTTGCTCAAACATGTTCATTACTGCTCTATTCGTAACAGTCAGAAGTTGGAAACAACCTAGATGTCCCCTAATAGAAGAATGGATGAAAAAAAAAACATGTGGTACACCAAGTATTACTCAGCCATTAGAAAAACAACATCGTGAAATCTGCTGGTAAATGGATGGAACTAGAAAAAAAAATCATCCTGAGTGAGGTAATCCAGCCCCAGATAGGTTAACTATGGTATGTATTCAATTATATGTGGATATTAGCTGTTAAGTCAATAATAAACAAGCTACAATCTATAGAATCACAGAAATTAGGTAAAGAATAAGGGACCAGGGGATACAAATAGATCTCATTGGGAACGGGAAATACAATAGAAAGCTATGGCTGGATGTATGGGAGGGTTGGAATGGGAGGGTCAAGTGGGCTAGCAGGAAAGGAGAGCGGGATGAGAAAGGGAATATGTGGAGAGAGAGAAAATTAAGGGCCATTTGAGGGGTAGTATGAAAACCTAATACAGCAGAAGGTGATCTAAAAGAAACTGCCAAAAAATTGGGGAGACAGAAACACAACTGGTCATCCTTGTCATGAAATGAAGCTTCCAGTACTAGGGTTAGGTTACATCTAATGGGGTTGTTGGCCAAAGGGGTCTCATTGGAATCCCTAAACACTCCTGGCTGTTGCCAGGACTATAGGTTGCTTTCCACAAACTGACAGCAAGGTCTTAAGTATAACATCTACACAACTCATTGACCATGAAGAAGTCAAGCTGGTGCCTAAAGCCTTTATCTCTATGTTCTAAACATCTTTAGTACAGGAAGGTACTCTGCATGGTACCAAAGGAAGATTGTAAAAACCATCCTAGTCAAAACCCTTTTATCAACAATGGTGGCACAAAGCTTATGGAAGTAACCAACTAATCATCTGATTTGACTTAAAGCCCTCTTAAGATGGAATGACACTTGACACTAGCTGGGTGATTAAGAACCTGTGACAAGATAACCCAGAGAACTAGGATAAAAACGAAACACTACTGTTCTAAAACAAAAAACAAAGTCAGAGCAATAAAATGACTCCTAATGACATTCTGCCATATGTACACACCAGTGCCTTTCCTCCTCAGCCGTCATCAGAGAAGCTTCCTCCTGCAGCAGATGGGAACAAATACAGAGACCCACAGACAGACACTGTGGTTAAGAGTAAGAGACCTTAGAACACTCAGCTTTAAACAGGGTTTTCTATCAAATCCTTCCCCTCAGGGCTCAGGGAACCCTGTGAAGAGGAGGTAGAGAGTATTAGAGCCAGGAGGGTTGGAAGCTACCAAGAACACAAGGCCTTATCAACATGAGCAAAGCTCATATGAATTCACAAAGCCTGAGGCAGCAAGCACAGGTCCTTTGTGTATACATTATGGCTTTCAGAGTAGGGATTTTTTTCCCCCCTGAGACAGGGTTTCTCTTTGTAGCCTTGGCTGTCCTGGACTCACTTTGTAGACCAGGCTGGCCTCAAACTCACAGAGATCTGCCTGCTTCTGCCTCCCTGAGTGATGGGATTACAGGCTTGAGCCACTGTGCAGAGCTATCAGATTAGTGCTTTTATGGGATATGAGTGTGCAAATGAGTAGGTCTCTGATTCTTGTGCCCGGTCTTAGGCTTTCTGTTTGTCTTGTACAATTCAGATGGGAGGTGTGTGTGTTTCAATCTTATTTTATATTGAAAAAAAATTCCAGGTGTGAATTCAGGCTGAATCCAGGTGTGGTGGCCTCACCACTCAGGAGGCTAAAAAGCAGGAGGATTACCATAAATGTGAGGGCAGCCTGTTATATAACAAAAACTTGTCTCAAAAACAGATCGAAGAAAAAAACCCTCATTGCCTAGGAGACCTGTGGAACAAGCCAGCCAACAAAACAATACATCCAGCATTCAGGAAGGCAGCAAACGTCACAATGTAAATTGGGAAGCTGAGGTCACCAATGTGAGGGCTGTGAAGAAGCCTCCCTTATCCCTTACTAGGCCACAAGGCATGTCTTGGTAGGCAGGATCAAAGTCATTTGAAGACGTGTCAGATGAACTCTCTAAGATTTGACCTCTCCATCCTGCTCATGGCACTGCCAGCTCCATGCCCCGCATCTGCCCTCTGGCCACACACTGCTGCAGCACCTGCCTCCCCATTCCTATAGCCAAGGTGTCCTCATCTTCAGGGTATAAGGTGAGACTCACCTGTGACTCTGCCTTAGAGGAAAGGCAGCGGGGCACTGGCTATTGGCACAAGGCAAAGGTGCTGAATGTGGTGGTGAACCCTCACCCTGTGCAGCCTGAGCGCTCAGGTCAACTCTCGTCTCCTGGCACACCTGGCAGATTCTGGAGATTTGATAGTCATGGTAGAAGGGGCTGGGCTGGCCTGTGATGGGTCAGGGACAGGGACATCCTCCTTCGTGCATGCTGTGCAAACACTCCTGTGGAGCCTCACCCTTCACTCATAACTTTTTTAAAAAGTTATATTTATGTACATTGGTCTCCTCACTGTATGTCTGTGTGAAGGTGTCAGACGCCCTTGAATGAAGTTATAGACAGTTGTGAGCTGCCATGTGGGTGCTGGGAATTGAACTCAGGTCCTTTGGAAGAATAGCCAGTGCTCTTAACTACTGAGCCATTTCTCTAGCCCCACAACTGTGTTCTTAAAGATGAAGAATTGACTCTTGGAGAAGTAGCAGTTCAAAAGGTTGACAATCCTTTCTTCTGATGACCTAAATGTCGCATGTCCCAAGGAGGAACCAAATTTCCTCAGTTACATGTTCCTCTGAGCATTTGTCCCACACTCCCTGGGGCCTGGGCCACTAGTCGTCTTCTCCCTGAGCACTACTTCTGTCTGTCTGTGCTTCAGCTCAGGGAAAGCCTGAGAGACCAAAGCCAGCAATTCCCTTAGAAAGTGACCCATGTTTTCCCTAGTAAGGGGAACAGGGATCATCTCTGACATGAACTCAGTGGCGGGCTCTTTGACACCCCCCCCCACCCCTGGGGGCGAGGGAAGAGCAGCCTTGCCAGGCCACAGAAGAGGACAATGCAGCCAGTCCTGGTGAGACCTGATAAGCTAGGGTCAGATGGAAGGGGAGGAGGACCTCCCTAGCAGTGGACTTAGAAAGGGGCAGGGAGGAGATGAGGGAGGAAGGGTGAGGTTGGGAGGGAATGAGGAAGGGGGCTACAGCTGGGATACAGAGTAAATAAACTGTAATTACTATAAAAAAATAAAAATTAAAAAAAGAAAAACAGGAAAAAATAAGTGACCCATGTACAGACCACTTCCTAGATTCTGGATAGACTATCAAATACTGAAGATACCCAAAGGGAATGCTTCCCCACTCAGATTCATGTATGTAATATGCATACACACAAACATCTAAATATACAAATACAACTTTTAAAGTTTTATGTTTTCAGAGCTGGCCATCTGCTGTTACATAACCAATTTTGTGTGCTCTTCCCTAGGGAAGACTATTTTTCCTGCTCGCAGAATTCCTTGGTTGCCTGTAGTTCTTTATGTAGAATTGAGGCCTTGTCATCTTTCCTTCATCGATTGTTTGCATGTCCATTGACGTCATCCTTGTTCAGGTAGCCATGTCAGTGAAACTTCATGTGTGAAGCTTCTCTGACATTCCCAGGAAACACAGTCTCACAAGACATGCCTGCTCTTCTGGCTCTCACAGCCTTTTTGCCCACCTTTTGTAATGATGGTTGAGCCCCATTGCGCGCACGGATTGTATTCTATTTAACCATTGGGACTGGGCTTTTGTAATGATGGTTGAGCCCCACTGCACACAGGGATTGTATTCTATTCATCCATTGGGACTGGCCTCCCAGTCTGCACTCTGACCATCTGTGGGGTCTGTGATGGCCTCTGTTGCAGAGATGCTTTCCTGATTGAAGGGTAAGGCCTAACTTATCTATACACACAAGGACAAATGTTTAGAATATAGAGTTATGAATATAATATTATATGCATTTAATAAAGTGACAGTTTTAGGTTCTCCTCTAAGATCTATGACTACACTAGTCAAATTCTAGAACAAGGTCTAACTATACAGTGTTGGCTGGCCTAGAACTTGCTTTGTAGACCAGGCTGGTCTTGAACTCACAGTGATTTGCCTGCTTCTGTCTTCCAAGTACTGGAAGCTCTGCATTTTTGAATCAAGACGGAATGAAAGCCAGACATAGTGACTCATGCCTATTACTTTTACACTGGAGAGGCTGAGGCATGAGGACTGTCACGAATTCCATGATAGCCTGGGGTACAAAGTGAGACCTTGTCTCAAAATACCAAAGTGGGCTGGTGAGCTAGCTCAGCAGGTAAAAGCACTTACTACAGTCTGACCTGAGTTTAATCCTTGGAAACCATGGTAGAGGAAGATAATTGAGTTCTGAAAGTTGACTTCTGTATGAGCACCGTGACACACACACACGAATAAGTAATAAATGTTCTAAAAACCAAACCAAGCCAGGCATAGTGTTGGGCACCTTTAATCCCAGCACTTGAGGGGGAGGGAAGGCAGAGCCAGGTGGGATCTCTGTGCGTTCAAGGCCAGCCTGGTCTACATGGTGAGTTCCAGGACAGCCAGAGCTATACAGTGAGACATTATCTCAGAAAGCAACCCCCTCCACCAACAAAATCTCCTTAAAAAAAATTCAAACCAAACAAGGAACACCTAGGACCCTGACAGAATGTGAAGGCAGGTTAGGTAGTAATGTTGTCTCTGGTGGAGTCCTCCACTTGTATATAAGAAAAAGGAAGAGACAGTGATTCGTGAGAGCTCCTGTAAGTGACCATTTCTCATAGACCCCCTGAACAGTTTTAAGTGATATCAAAGAACCCTTTTCCCCCATAAAAAATGGCGATGCAACACAACCTTTACTGGCGCCACCTTTTTAATAGGTCAGAGTAACTGTACAATTCATTATATTCTTCCTGAGAATAATTTATATCCCCCAACAAACTAAAGGGAAGGTATGCTTTCAAAACCATCTAACAGAATGTGTGGTATAACACCCAGACATCTAAAGGAAACCACATCTCTGTCTGCCCTGCGGGGTCCTCCCTGGGAACAGACGCAATGAAGATCAGTTAGCTCCAGTGGCTATAAGAGTCAACATGGCTTTAATTATTCTTATAAATTATATAAAAATGGAGAATGGGGATGGTTCTGGAACTTCTTGATGCAGTTGGGAGTGCTCTGGTACAAAACTGGCACAGAATTCTGGTGAGGAAAAGTTTTTGTCAGTTCTACATATAGTTCAAAACCCAATGCTTCAGTATCCATGAGGGAAAGAAGGCAGAGAGAGAGAGAGGGCAGAAGTTCTCTCCTGAAACCAGTCTTCAAAATATAGCTTTTATGCACTTTTTTTATAAATGAGATTAGCATATTGCAGTCCAGCCTGGACAGAACTCTGGCAGGAAGGACAGTCAGTCCTAGGATCTCATGGAGCCCTCCCTCCTCAGACACTTCTCTTCCAACTTGAAGCCATGGTCAGTAGGAATTATCACTTCTCGGAGCACACATCCCAATTCGAATACCAAGTGTATTTTAAAAGCTTCTTAATGTACAATCTTCATTCTCAGAAAAATGCCACATATTGGATCCAGACTTTTCTGAACACTATTTAGAAAAATAACAAAATCAAAACCACATATAAGTGGTTACACTTATACAAGAGAGACTTTCAGCTAGCTGTCATTCAGTTGGAGCTGTGAGTGCGGGCGACTGAGGACAAGGTTACTTCCTCGTTGCTGGTGGAATGCTAGAGAAGATCTCCCAAAGGGCAGAAAGCTGTGTTCAAAGGCCAGTGGCTCAGTGTGGCCGTGTCTGCCCTAGCATTTTCAGTCTTGCTTGATCAATAACATCAAGTAGATTCTTGGCATCCACGGCCAGGGCATGAGCAGCTGTCAGCATTTGCTTCTTGTACTCCTGCTGTAAGCTGGTCATGACGTACTGCTGTGCCAGCTTCATCTTGCTGATGAGCTCACCCAAGTCAGAGTTCAGCAGCTTCTGTGCCATCTCGATCTGGAAAGACAAGAGAGAGTTAGAAGAACAGCTCTCAGGCCCCTCTCCTGAGTCTTTCTTTGGGCCTCCAAGGGAAAAAAAAATCCCTCGAATAAGCTTCATTTTTTTCTTTTTAAAATTGATTTATTATTTATTACAATTTATTTACTTTGTATCCTGGCTGTAGACCCCTCCCTCCCTCTTCTCCCCCTATGCTCCTCCCCTACTATCTGAGCCCTAGCCTATCAGGTCTCATCAAGACTGGCTGCATTCTCTTCCTCTGTGGTCTGGCAAGGCTGCTCCTCCAGGGGCAGGTGGTCAAAGAGCCGGCCACTGAGTCCATGTCAGAGACAGCCTCTGCTCCTCTTATTAAGAAACCACATGGAGATTGAGCTGCCTATGGTCTACATCTGAGCAGGGGGTCTCAATGTCCTTAGCCATCAGGGAGATGCAAATCAAAATGACCCTGAGATTTCACCTTACACCCATCAGAATGACTAAGACCAAAAACTCAAGTGAGAACACATGCTGGAGAAGATGTGGAGAAAGGAAAACCCTCCCCCATTGCTGATGGGAATATAAACTTGGACAACCATTTTGGAAATTGAATAAACTTTCTTTAGAAGTGGCACATGCCTTTATAATCTCAGCACTTGGGAGGCAGAGGCAGAGGCAGGCACATCTCTGAGTTCCAGGCCAGCCTGGTCTCTATATCTATAGCAAGTTCCAGTTCAGTTTGAGGTACACAGTGAGAAAAAAGGGGCAGATTTCAACAGGATATGAAATCTGTCCATCTACTCTGGAAATTTATAACTGCAGTGTGGTCTCATGTGTCTGTATACCTGCATGTATGCACACACGTGGCTAGCAGCCTTTCCAATTCCAGCCCTCGTGCCTCCTACAATCTGTGCTTGCTGTGTGGACTCTAATCTCATTGTGTAGCTGAGACTTTGCCTCATTTTATAATCACAGAATGACAAAAAGAACCGGAGATGATCTGGTCCAAACATGCACACACTAACATGAACAACAGTAATAACAAGTGACCAAGGTTATGCTTTCTTAGCATGCTGACTCTTTCCAGGCCTTTTCCAGGTTTTTAATATAAAAAAAAAAAAACACCAAAAACCTTTTATCTATGTATGTATGTGTGTGTCACATATGTTCAGGTGACTAAGGAGGCCAGAAGAGGGCTTCAGACCTCACAAACTGATTTAGTTGTCAGTTGGCATGTGGGTGCTAGGAACTGAATGAGGGTCCTGTGCAATAGCAGCAAGTGCCCTAAACCACCGAGCCATCTCTCCAGCTCTTTTTCTATGCTTTTTACATCTTGTGTTAGTATTCTAACTATTGACTTCCAATAGCTATTGTTCCTATTGCTAGTGTCAGAGGACACCCTCAGACCACTGCTGGAGTGGGCTGGGCTGGGCACATGTTACCCTGCAGGGTTCACAACTCTTCCTGCTAATTTTGGTTGGTTGGTTTGTTTGAGAAGGTCTCTTTATGTAATCCTAGCTGTCCTGAAATCTGCTTTGTAGAATAGGCTGGCCTCCAACAGAGACTCACCTGCTTCTGCCACTGGAGCACTTTTACTAAAGCCATGCACCACTGTACCCCAGCCCTTCCTGCTTACTTAATGAATGGCGACTGCGATGGAGACATCTGCTCTTTTTTAATGATCTCAGGGGACTGACCACTTTGTGCTTTGGATGCAGTAGGCAATTAGACCTGGTGGGAGATGCCTTTAGGGAGCTCCTTGAACTCTGTGGTATAAAGATGGCAATAAGTAGCACACAAAGTCCTCTGCCTCAGGAAGACCTCACAGAGGACACTGGATTTGGATTTGACTGTACAGGTAAACCAGCTTCAATTATAAGGACTAAGCCAAGCTGATCTTCATCTTGCTTAAGGTGATGTGTTCAATTGGGGAAGAAGGACATAATCTACAGAACTGCTCTAGAAAGATGACTCTGACAACAGAGTGAAGGTTGAATGGAAGGATGGGGACATGTCAGGTGTTCAGGAAAGGTGATAGGGCTGTGAGAATGCCATCCTACCTAGGGTTGTGTTGTCTGTACAGGTATGTGCTAAGTAACTCACAACCAAATAGGGGGCTGCCTATTCCACCCTCTTCACTGGTCTCTGACCGGTTTTCTATGACAAGATGAAAATTGAGCTGAGCAGTGGTGGTGCATGTCTTTAATCCCAGCACTTGGGAGGCAGAGGCAGAGGCAGGCGAATCTCTGAGTTTGAGGCCAGCCTAGTCTAGAGAGTGAGTTCCAGGCAAGGCAAGGCTATACAGAGAAACCCTGTCTCAAAAAAAAAAAAAAGAAATTGGAACTCGAGTGTTGGGTGATGCCACTGCCTGGGGAAAGAAAAGGAGGAAGAGCAACTACTATTGCAGCAGCGACTTGGTAGTGGCAATCAGAAACCAGGCAGTGCTCCCAAGAAGCACAAATTGGGGAGCGCCAGGTATAAATATTCAGCTATGCATGCAGGGATAACTGCCAAGTAGAAAGACGTTCTCTTTTTCCCTGAGACATATTTTCTTTGTGTAGCCCTGGCTGTCCGGGATATTTCTGGGCAGACCATGTGGGTCTCAAATTCACAGGGATTCACCTGCCTCTGCTTCCCGAGTGCTGGAATTAAAGGTGTATACCACCATCACCTGGCAAGGAAGACCTTCTTTAAGAAACCAAAAGATGATACCTTGGAGTTGGCCATGCTCAAGGGGAGCAGAGAAAGAGTCAAGGAGGGGCCTGGGCAGGAGTAATGACAAAGAGTTTGACCAGGATTCTAAAGCAAGTCACTGCAGAGAACTGGGCTGAGGACGGCTGCCTGGCAGGTGGGACAGGAGGCAGTGGAGAAGGGAAGCAAGATCAAAGAAAGGCTCTTTTACTGTCACACAGGAATGAATTAGCAGCATTTTTCAACTGTAGCTGTGTCTGACCTTAGGAAGCTGCTTTTGTAATGTGAATTCCTCCAGCCTGACAGAGCACCTCCAACAGGACTCAACACTACACATTCAGTGCTACTGCTGGAGCTTTTGGATTATCACCTATCTCGACATGTGTTTATAGAATCCCTCAGCTTGGGTTATTAAAAAATGTTAATGGAAGCTGGGTGCAGCAGTACACACCTGTAATACTGGACCTGGGGAGGCTAGGGGTAAGAATTTCAAGTTCCAGGACAGCCTAGATCGTATAGTGAAGACCTGCCTCAAAAAGCTCTCCTATAATAATGAGACTATGGGTGTAGCTTCTGACATTCCTAGGAGACAGTCTCACAGCAAATTCCTCTGACTTTTCCTGCTGCCTATCCATGAGCTGAACAAGGATAATACCAACAGAAGTGCTAGTGTGGATAAGTGAAAGCTCATAAGGCCTCAGCCCTACACAAATTACAGACAATTTAGGAATGTTAAGAGTGAGAGAAATGTCTTCCCTAGAAAAGGGAATACCAATTGGCTATTCAATACCATTTGATCAGCCCTGAAAACATACATTTAAGTAACATTATATAGACTGAGCAGATTATATTTATGTATATGAGGCACACACATACACACCCCAACAATTAAAGAAAAAGACTTTCAAAACAAAAACAAAAACCTCCCCACACTCCAGAAGTCGATGCCATACAAAAGGAAAGCAGCTAAACAACTTCCAGATGAGCAGATGTTATATAGAGATGGGTGGGCAGCACCATTCAAAACATGAAACCGAAGGTGACCCTGCACTATAGGCAACAAGCCCTAAGAACACCCAGCAGGGAAGGGGCTTACAGCAACCAGATGCTCAGAGCTTTCAGCTGCAAGGTGGATACGCAGAAGACCATCTCTGGTATCAAGAAAGACCCACAAGTGTTCATGGCTAAGGGTGCACACGAGTGAACAGTAGGAGTGTAAATACAAATATGGTGAGGTGCTGAATAACATATGACACACTTCAAAGGATGTTCGAAAATTTTCTTTATTAATCTGGCAATTTTTGTAAGTCTGAAAACCCGTTTCAGAGTAAAGAGCATGGGCCTAGAGAAATGGCTCGGCAGTTAATAGTACCGAGGACTCCTCATCAGTGAGTCCTAGCACTCACATGGCAGCTCACAGCCATCTCTAACTCCTGTTCTAGGGGGATTCAACACTCTCTTCTGACACACATGCCAGCAAAATACCATACAACATAAAACTAATTTTTTAATTAAATAAAAAGAAAAATCCAACCAAATGAAAACCCCAGGTAGGATAGGTTGAAGAACACTGACTGCTACCCTAGAAAGAGGAAAAAAAAAAAAACAGGTGGCTCCTTTTAATGAGACAGAACTACTAAAAGGTGGCCAATGATGGCCATGCTGGCAGCTGCCTGTAATCCAGCACTCTGGCAAAGTGGATCAGAACTATTAGAAAGTTCAGTGTGTAGCCAGCTTAGGCTGCATTGTTGCCTGGGGATGGTATCTTGGGTGAATTTTGGCTCCTTAAAGCAATAAGGGACACATTTTTTTTTTTTTCTGTTATTGGTTCTTTTTTTTTTTTAATTTATTTATTTTTATCTCAATCACAGGTTAGGTACTTTGAATCCCAGGCGTAGCCCCCTCCCTCATTCCCTCCTACTCCCTCCCTCATCTCCCTCCTCCCCGACCCCTCCAAGTCCACCAACAGGGGAGGACCTCAATAAGGGCCACATTAAGAACATTTTTATATCTCCTTTACAAGGAATACCTCCTCACTTCCTTGAAAATGCTGAGACTTATGGGTAAGAGGAGGTGGAGCCTGGTAGGAGTTAGGTGATCACCCAAAGAGTTCTCTCCTAATGGTGTGTATTATTCTAAGACTTGCATTCTCCCTCTCCTTCCTTCATGCCATCCTGCCTCTCTACAGTACAGGAGCAACAGAGCCAGGTGCTCATAGCCGAAATCTCTGAAACATAAGTTGTGTATTTTGGGCACATTGGTGACTGAGCCAGCATCACAGCTGTCCTCCAGCATGACCCCCTTTCCCCAGCACTGTGGCCTACCTCTCGATGTGTGCTTGCTGGGAGGACAGGAATGGTCTCATCCACAGTGGCCAGTAAGGTCCGCAGGGCCAGGCCAACTTCCTAAGACAAGAATTGAAGCAGGATTAAGACACACAAAGATGTCAGGCCAACACTGATATTTTCTCTTGGGCATGTACTTTATTGTTTTCCTTTTTGCCAGTTGTAAGGAAATTTTCTTTTTCTTTTAGACAGGGTATCATTCTGCAGCCAAGGCTGGCTTAAACTCACCATAATTTTCTTGCTTCAATCCCCCAAATATTGAGATTACCAGATGAACTGCCACAAAGACCTTATATAAGAAACATATGTATCTGTGTGTGCTTAAGTGTGTTGCATGTAACTAGGATCCTGTCCCTGAAGATTCAGATCTGACTATCATTTGCTCTTATGCCCAAGGACAGACTCACATCAGAAGCTCTCACAAGCAATGTGAAAAGTAACCTTTTTCCTTTTTGTTCCTCCTAGCTTCCAGACAGATTGTGGAACCCTCACAGTTCAGGCAAGCTGAAAATGGGCACACCCTTCTTCCTGTGCATTCAGTCGGGGTAAAGAGAGGTTTCCCCTGCTGGGAGGCAATGTAAACCTGACTTGGGAGTATGTTCTGAATTTTCCTCCACCCAAAACTATGCAGAAATGTAAAGAAAAAGCCTGGGTGTGGTGGCATCCTCCTGTAGTCCCAACACTTCTCAGGTGAGAAAGGAAGACTGCTCAGAGTTTAAGGCCACCTCAGTTATATGAAACACTGAGAGAGAGGAGAGAAGGCAGGAAGGAGGGTGAGGAAGAGATGGAGATTGGGGAAAGAGTTGTGAAGACTTATTATGCTCCAACACACAAAAGTGGGTCAAGCATGAGTACACAAACGTGGTGTGGTGGCTCATACTTGTACCCCGTTCACCCCAGCACTTGGGAGGATACGGAGAATCTGTGGAGTTCATGCCCAGGTAGACTGGGCTATTTAGTGAGACACGATCAAGAAATGAGTCTCCTGTCTCTCCTCCTAGATGCTAAGAGAGCAGGCATGTGTCACTACACTCTTTTTGGACACAAGGAATGGAGCCCAGAGCTTTGTGCATGCTAGGCCAACTACTAGAGGACTGTTCTGTTCCCAGACATGCCCTATCTCCCTTTTCAGACAGGGTTTCTCTGTGTAGCCCTGACTGTCCTGGAATGTAATCTACAGACTAGGCTGGCCTCGAACTCAGAGATCTGCCTGCCTCTGCTTCCAGAGTGCTGGGATAAAGGTGTGTGCCACCACCGCCTAGCTGTAAAATTATAATCATAAACCTCAGGTTTTTAGTATTGATGTTCTTTTTGCAAAAAACTTTTATGTATAGGTATCTGTGTGTCTGTACATATACCATTTGTGTCTGTGCATGTGCACCCATGGAGGCCAGCAGAGGGCACTGGGTCCTCTGGAGCCTAAGATAAAGGTGGTTGTAAGTGGTCATGTGGGTGACTGGAACTGTGCTTGGGTCTTTTGCCAAAGAAGCAAGTACTGTTTTTTAGTGTGTATGGAGGCCTAGATGTATGATATGCACCACATGTATGATATTTGCCAGAGGACAGCAGAAGAGGATGTTGGATCTCCTGAAGCTGGGATTATAGGTAGTTGTAATCCACCATGTGGGTTCTGGGTATTGAACCCAGGTCTTCTAGAAGAACAGTAAGTGCTCTTAACCACTGAGCCACCTCTCCCTCCCCTAACTATTTTTGTTTGTTTTGTTTTGTTTTTCTCCTAAGACAGCGTTTCTCTGTGTAGCCCTGGCTGTCCTGGAATTCACTCTATATACCAGGCTGTCCTTGAATTCATAGAGATCTGCCTGCCTCTGCCTCCTGAGTACTGGGATTAAATGTACACTTAAATTTAAAAGCAACAGTAATTAGAAGACTATGTTTCAAGGTCTTCCCAGCCAAGTGCTTACTGATAGAAATAAGTGAGAGCTACAGCAATTCCTGAGGCTGCTTCTCAGTGACACTGTCACCATCTGGTGCCTTTACAGCCAAAGCATCAGCTCTGGATTCCCTGGGTAAGGAGGCCACCCCACCATACAGAGTGACTGCACTTTACCTTCACCATAGGGACATATTCCTCTGGAGGAGCTGGCTGGATTTTGCTGGACATTTCAATGACAGCCTTCACTAGGCCTGTCACATTTTCATACACCTTGTCATTGGACCGGTCCAGGTTGGCAGTGGGAGGGGGGCTGATTTCCTGGGGCTGAAGCTGATAAAATAGAAGGTGGTCATTTCTTGCTCTCCAAGAAATAATGAAGTATCACCACAATTAAATTAGAGGGTCTTTAAAAGAGATCAAAGCAGATACAGAAGGTAACAGATTTTCTTATTTGTTCAGGACATAGATCAGTTGCAGGATGACAGTCAAGCAAGTCATCCAAGGGATAATATATGAGGCAATGATATCTTCTAACTTTGAGCTCAGTTAAAGGAAGTGAGAAGGAATCATATACACTAAAATATCCAGATTCAAAGAGGCAATTAAGCATCCCAAGTCATTCACAAGAGAAACAACCGACAGAATTTATAACCAAGGATTCATTGAATTTTAGGGAAAGGTATCACTACACCATTAAGTGATTAGACACTCAGCGTCAATACTAAATATCTCTGCTGGTTGTAAGTTATGCTCACCTCTGTTACTTTCACACACCAACAGTAAAGTGCTCTTTTCACGATGATAAATGTGGACTCAGAAGCATCTGCTTTAGGCAGATACCATCTGCTTGCATAAAGCTGTGGCAAAGAAGGGTCTTCCTGCCAGTCCTAGGCTGACAGTTGGGTACACCAAGGCCAGCAGGGCTTGGCTCAAATAGTAATGAGGATGAATACATGAAGCCTCGGGTATAAACATGGACCTAGGACCTGCACACAGAGATGCCATAGATATTATCTATGGTATTCTGAGTGCTGAGGGCAGAATGACATAGGCCTCTTAGGAAAGGCTGTGTAGTGTTTCAAAATTCAAGTAGTATGTATATATTTTAGAAACATCTCTCCAATTATCGGCCTGCTATGGCCCTCAGTCTATACCAGCTCTCTGGATGCCTTGGTCAGGCGCACAGGAGCAGACAGTTGTATCTAAATTTACTATAAAGCTGGTCATGTACCAGTCTCTGAAAAATACAAACGCTCTTTCTGGCATCTTCAGTCATGAGAGGTGACAAAGCAAGTGTACTCTCCCACAGGGCTATCCACATGCTAGTCCAGAGTCACATGCAGAGAGCTGGATGTGATAAAGCGAGCTAGACAGACACACAGATATGATGTGCTTACCCTCCACGGCTATTGTCGAACAGAAGGTGAGGAAAAGTTAAAGGAATTTATCAAAGAAAGAGAAAAAAGAAAAACAATATTAATAAGGCAGCAGAAAACTCCCATATAACACATGAGCAGAACACCTGGGCAGTAGCTACAAGCCTGCTGTGTGCTCTCTCTGCTCACTGGCTGTCAGAGCACCTGTGCCTGCCATGGGTTCTTTGCACAGCATGTTACCAGAGCTCTGCCATGCAACATTCCTTCCCATGAGATAAATGAGGACAGCATGCAAAGTCTGTGAGTGGCAATGGGCAGTCGTGCAAGAGTCTAGAGGCAAGGCTCTTTGTGAGAAAGGAGAAGAGCATGTGCAATCAGTAAACTGCCATCTGACTTCCAGAAGATTAGGGAGAAAACACTCAACCTGCAGTCACTGCACATGGTCTCTCAGCCTTCGAGTCCTTGTATCTTAGGCAGTGTTTAGCCACACTGTTTAAAATAGATGTATGGCTAGGGGCTACGTCTAAAGACTCAGAAGCTTATTTTTAATTCTTCTGGCCACACATTTTTGTTGTTGTTGTTTTGTATTTTAAAATCTTTTAAGGACAGGATTTCATTACTAGCCCAGGCTAGTCTCTAACTCTTGATCCACATGCCCCAACATCTCAAAATGCTTGGATTAGAGGTGTAAATCAGGCTGGCTCTTTTGTTTTGCTGTAACCTGGGTGGCTTCTGTGTTTATCTCCTTAGTTCAACCCCTAGCTACCTTACTATGAACAGACTGGCATGAGAATTGCAGCAGCCTGCCACCTACAGACATGTCTAAAAGCCACCATGCTACCATAAGTCCACAGAGCCCTCAGTTAAGAGGCATTAGCAGCAGAGGTTTCCTGGACACTGATGTTCACAGTGCAGTCATCTGTCGCTCTTCACAGGCAGAGTGTTTAAACTGTGTAAGTACTAGAAGATGTGTGGGCTTTTTGGAGGAGATATCTAAAGAGCATTACATCAAAATACACAGTAACTGTTTAGTTCCAGTAGGCCAGTGGAAACTTAGTTAAGCTGCTAAAGTTTCTTCTTTTGCATGCTACCCTTTGGTGAGTCATAGAAAAGCACTGTCATGATACTTTTAGGATCCTCCATCATAGCAAACCAGAGGTCAGACCTTGGCTGCAGAAACATCTACTACAGATTTTTAAAATTCTTTATAGAGTTTTGATAACTTAGAAACTCTTGGGATGGCAGTTAAGAACCCACCACCCGCTAGAGATAGCCAACTCCTATTCTGCTTAAAATCCAGAGAAGAAAAAATAGGACATGTGAGTTCAGTGGTAACTGCCTGCCTAGCACGGGCACTAGGAAAGAACAGAAGTATGAAAAGTAAAGCCCACAAAGAAAGCTAGAGACTATTTCTGGCTAAATATTATTTTGGTGAATTAATCGAGTTACACATATTCAAGGCAAACATTTTTACATAAAAAATACTGTTAAAAAATAAAAGACCCCATATTGTTCCTTTAGGATGGGTTTAACTACCTGTACCAAGCAGAAAATAAAAAGATATATACATCAACTTTACCCAGATGAAGTAAGTCTATTTCTCTCACAAGATTTCTCCTTATGCAATATCCTGTATTAAGGACATTCTCAGGTATACTTACTCATAATGTTATTCTCATCATGAACTATGGAGTAAGAGGGGAAAATGTCAGGATTCCAGGCTAGCTGCTCATTTTAACACAAGACAGATTAAATGTATGCTTCTGCGGCTTTTGAAAATGAGAATAGCTCACTGTTCTAATTTTTCCTTTCTCTTTTCAAATTTAAAGACACAATATTAGGATGAATTGGATCTTTCCCTGTTTCTTCTCAAAGAATGCCCTGTGTTATTGACAGAACTACTCAAAAACTGCCTGGTTTCATGGAGCTGACAAAAGCTAGCGAATGTTCTAGGCCTGATCCTCCTGGCAGGGGTAACCTAGCCCAGCTGTGTCTACTCCACATTACTGCACAAGTATGCTATAGCTGCACAGTTATGCTAATTTGTGCTCCAGTGAATCCATGTTGCTCTTGTCAGCTCAGGAATGGACACGGCCCTGATGCCACAGACCAACTTGCACTGAGCATGGTGAAGATAGGTACTCTGAGATGACATCACATTACTTTAGAAGAGGGCATTTTCAGTGTGCAGTCCAGGGTCCCTGGACAACGGCATGCTGGTCCAATCATTGGCTTTAAGTGACCTTGAATAAACTGTTCCACTTCTGTGACCAATGATTATTTAGTATAATAAACGGGACCAATATCAACCTTGTGAAACTGACAGCAAGGATCAAAAAATATGGAAGTCTGTCACTGCAAGTAGCAGAGGCGGCATTAAATAACTATCCATATTCATAAGATTTAAGGCATCATCCATTACACAGTGCCCCATTTTTTTTTTAAAGATAAAAGTTATGTTACATAGCACATGCTGGCCTTGAACTCAATCTTCCTGTTTGTTTCCTCATTGCTGGGATTACAGAAACACACTACCACATTAATGATGCATCGTTTTGTATGGCTGCACCACTGCATGCACATGCATGGAAGCTGGAGGTCAACCTCAATTACTGCTCCTCAGGTGCCACCCAACTTGTTTTTATTTTACTATTTTGAGACAGAGTATCACTGTATAGCTTGGGCTAGCCTGGAACTCACTTTGTAGACTAGGTTGGCCCTGAAATCAGAGATCTACTGCCTCTGACTCCCAAATACTGGAATTAAAAGCATGTGCCAGCATGCCCATCTATCGCCCCCCACACCCCGAAAATGTCTCTTATTGGGATCTAAGGTTTAGTGATTGTACTGGGGTATATGGCCAGTGAGGCCCAAGGATCTGATTGTCTCTGCCTCCCCACTGCTGAGATTTTGAGCATATGCTATCACACCTAATTGTTTGACATGGATTCTGGTGACTGAACTCAGGTCCTCATGCTTGTATGGCAAGCACCTTACCAAATGACCTATCCTTCTATCCCCTCAAAAAGCAAAGAAAAGCAAAGCAAGCAAACAAACAAACCCCCAAACAAAACAAAAACCTAAACCACAAAGAAACAAATTCCATCCCTATTCTAGAGCTATAAAAATACAAAACAACATGTATCAGACTGAAAAACAGGACACATGGAGAGACAGCCTGTCACCTGAATGGGAAATGAAGAGGTCCAACCTGTGAGTATTAGACTAGAAGACAGGGGTGGAGATGGTAGGGGTGGGCACCTCCTTTCTGTTCTCAGACAAAGGGATCCAGGAGAGCCAGACAGTGATGTTTGGTGACACAACCCTAGGGAGGAAGACTAAAGAGTCCCTCCAAAAGGAAGGTTGCAGGTTGTCTTGAGTCAAATGCTGTCACTGGTTTGAGGAAGGCTTCAGCAGTCCTTTTATAAACACAATTCTGAGGTGAGGGGAAATATACTTTCCACAAAGCCATATTTATAAATATGTGCAGAAAACAGTGAGTTCCAACTTATCCCCAATATCCTGTTCATGTTTAAAACAAGAAGCATCTCATTTATTCCCATCTGGCTAGGGGATGCTGGCATGAAGTGCCTCAAGTCTAGCATACTTAGAGAGTCCATTCAGGAAAGAATCCATTCAATACTTTTCTAAATCTTGAAAGGTTCAGAACAAGGGATGCTAAATTCTGGGTCTTCCTACAGTCTCCTTGTCAACATCCCTAACCACAATATGTGCTGAGGACTCAGTGACTCCACCAACTCAGAACAGACAATACTGCACAGTCACAGATGCCTACCTTGACACCCTCATTGTAGCTGTCCCCAGGGCTGCTGATGCTAGACAGGTTGCTTAGGTGGCCAGGTGCTCCAGGGCGAGGTGGTTTCTTTGGTGGAGCTGCAGGATCTAAAAAATCAAATGGGTTTCATTATATGTTAGTGAGCAGACGTTCAGGTATTGCTAATCCCATCACTACCTAACATTGCTAAGCACACAGGAGGCCCATGGTTTTTTGTTTTTGACACAGGGTGTCTCTATGTAGCCTTGGTTGGCCTGGACTCACTTCGTAGACCAGGATGGCCTTGAACTCACAGAAATCTGCTGCCTCTGCCTCCCTGAGTACTAGGATTACTTGCATGGGCCAGTGTGCCCTGCTGAGGCTCATGTTCTAAGGCTTAGATTTATGTCAGGAACTTCAGCTTTCTAGTACTCTAGGCATAGATCTAATGTGGTAAACACCATACTAATGTGCAGAGAAGAACTGTGAACATTACAGGGCACTCCACTTAAATCCCATTCCTGCCAAACCATAGGTACTTCCTCACCCACAATGCATTTCCCCACTTACCTGGTTTCCCCACAGGCTGATAGATGTGTTGGTTTCCAGTCTGTGGGAGAAGAAAAGTTCGGTCAGTATATCCTGGTTCCTAAATAGGCTGAGCAAGCCAAGGGAAGCAAGCCAGTAAGTAGCACTCTTCCATGGTCTCTGCATCAGCTCCTGTATCCAGGTTCCTGCCCTGTTTGAGTTCCTGTCCTGATTTACTTTTCTCTCCAACTTGCTTTTTGGTAATGGTGTTTCGTGTATGCAATAAAAACCCCAAGACATTAAGATACCTTGGAATTGATCATAGTGGTCTCAAGTTCTCATCCCCAGGCTTCCATACTGTGTACTCATTCTGCTGGCTGCTTAGAATCCCCACCTGTCCTGTAGCTGATTACTTAGATCATAGTAAGGACATAGTCAGAACAATTATAATAGGACAGGACCTGGTTGTACTGGCTGTTAGATGTCCTAGAGCCACCCAGTGCCATTGACCCTGAAGCACTGTGTGTATTGTCAAGACCCAGTGTTATATAGGCCACTACACAGGTCCAGTCAGGAAATACAATTCACAGACAGCCCTGAATCTCCCTTTCTGTCCCCCAACATAGCACTGGTTGTCCTGGAACTTGGTCTGTAGATCAAGCTGGCCTCAAACTCAAGAGATCTACCTGCTTCTGCTTTCTGAGTGCTGGGATTAAGGCATGTGCCACCACAACCTGGCTAAGTCCTAAATCTTTTTATCCATGGATCAATTAAAAGTTCTACCTAGGGAGGGTGAGATTGGGAGGGAATGAGGGAGCCGGATACAGCTGGGATACAGAGTTAATAAAATGTAACTAATAATAATAAAAAAAAGGTTCTACTTCAGACAAACCCTGCTCCAGCTGCACTGACTAAAACTGTATAGATATAGGCTTTTATCAGTGATGGCAGGGGCTTTCTATGTAGTCTAGGCTGTTTTTAAATTTGACTCTCCTGCCTCTACCTTCCAAGACCTAAGATAATATGTATGTGCCACCACGTCTAACTTCTATAACTATACCTGAATTAATCTATTTGCTGAATATGCTGGGGGTATAGGCGAATACCACCTGTCTAGTATGTGTGAGGGTCTGGATGGGATGCTCAATACTGGAGAACAATAAAACTCTACTCAAGTCTAACTACATGGGATGAAGCTCTTATCAGGCTACACACACACACACACACTGCCTTATTTTCAACTGCAATGAGTACTTCTTTAAAACACAAGAGCACACACAATTAAAACTATTTCATGGCTAGACATGCACTTCAGTTGCTATCGTAATTCTCTAGTACCATCAACCATAGTAACTCATGCCTGTAATCCTAGCACTTGGTAGGTGGAGGCAGAAAGATCAGAAATTTAAGGTCATCCCTGGCTATACAACTACTCTGAGGCAAATGTAGGTCAGCTTAGAAAGAACCCACCCCTCAAAAAAAAAAAAAAAACAAAAACCAAAAACAAACAAACAAAAAAACAGAGATGAAACACAAGACCATTTCTACCCAAAATTAGTACAGTTTAATCCCTGCCCTGCCCTTCCCTCAAAACTAGTTTCACAGTCCTGCCTTAGAATCACAGTTGTTTTAACATGCTACTTATCTTGACTTTTAAAATAATAATTTCTTGGAACATTTAACTTTCTTAAATTGTTGGTGTAGTTGTCTGAGTGTACCTCTTCTTCAGAGGCTGAGAGGTTTCAAAGCCCCAGCTGGTGGCACTGTCTGGCCTCCTTGAAAGAATGTCACTGGAGGTGGGCTCTGTCCTACTGCATGCGGTCCCTGTCACTATCAATTCTAACATTCTGGGACCATAAGCCCTAAAGAAACTTTTTATTCCATGAATTGCCATGGTCATGTGGTGTTTTAATGTAACAAAAAAGTAACTAAAATGGTTGGTTTTTAAGGTAGATTCTGCTATGTTGCTTAAGTCAGGGTAGGAAATCCTGAGCATAATTGATCCTCCCACCTCAGCATCTTTTTTTAAAAGACGAATTTGAACTTTATTTATTTAAAAGATTTATTTATTTATTATTTATACAGTAATCTGCTTGCATGTGTGCCTGTACACCAGAAGAGGGCACCAGATCTCATTATATATTCCCATGTGGTTGTTGGGAATTGAACTCAGGACCTTTAGAAGAACAGCCAGTTCTCTTAACCTCTGAGCAATTTCTCCAGCTCCTATTTATTTATTTTTAAAAAAGATTTATTTATTTATTATTTATATAGTACTTTGCCTGCATGTATGCCTGCACACTGGAAGAGGGCAGCAGATCTCAGTATAGAGGGTTATAAGCCACCATGTGCTTGCTGGGAATTGAATTCAGAATGGCCAGTGCACCTCTGAGCCATCTCTCCGGCCCAGCATTTAAAAATTTTAAAGTGAGCCAGGCACAGTGTGCATGCCTGTAATCCCAGCACTTGGGGAGGCAGAGGCAGGCGGATCTCTATGAGTTCAAGGCCAGCCTGGTCTACAAAGCAAGTCTAGCACAGCCAAGACTGCCTCAAAAAAACAAAAAACGAAACCAAACCGACCCCCTCCCCAGACTTAAAGTATATGTCTGTGTGTGTGTGTATGTGCACCTGTGCAACTGTTTCCACATGTGTCAGGTATCTGAAGAGGCCAGAAGAGATCCACCCTCCCCAGCCTTTTTTGTTTCTTTCTTGCTCTCCCTCTCTCTTTGACAGGGTTTCTGCTCTAACACCCAGAAGAAAGACATCTTGATTGAAAAAGTTTTAAATGACTATGGAAGATTTGTAATCATGCCCAGCATGATGTGGCAGACCTGAAATCCCAGGAGATGGAGGCAGGAGGGAGTTTAAGACCAAGCTCAACAACTGTGTAGCTGTTAATCTAATCCTTACAGCGGAGTTCAGCTTACTGCTAAAAGTCTGTATCAGTAACCTGACAATACTCTCCATCCCTGAAGAATCTGGTACATGGCCTATTTTGACAGTCTTAGATAACATTTGTATGTTTTACAGAAGGTCCATTCTATTCCATATCATGAATGTCAGTATGCCTGCATATCTTACAATAAGATGTAGAAGGCTCCAGCATAGCAAGCTCTGGGGACAGTGCAAGTAAGTGCTTACCAGACCCTGAAAACTCCCATCTTCCCTGTCGATGCTGCCTCGAGAGAGCCTCACATCGGGTTTCTGAAGATTAAAAAAAGGCCAAGATAATTTCACTGATATGCATATGTTATTGACATATTTTTGGACTTAAGCCCATTACTTTATACCCAACTCTCACATATGGCAGTCTCAACTCTGTACTGGCTTCCAGCTAGTCCTCTTGCCTATATCCAACATAATCTCAGGGTCACTGTGCTGTTCGTGTTCCCAAGTGTTAACCATTTCTTGGCTATCTGATAAACCCACCATTCTTTTTCTTTTTGGTGTTAGGAATGTAACTGAGGCCCTTGAACACGTTAGACAAGTGCTCTACCAATGAGTTTATACTTAGCTCACAGTGTCAGCCTTTCGGTGGATCTTGGATCATTTCTATTTTTCTTTCTTAAATATTAAATATCTTTAATGCGTGAACATATGCAGATACTATGGCAAATGAGTAGAGGTCAGAGGACAGCCTGAAGGAGTTGATTCTCTCCTTCAGCATTTGGGTCCCAGATATCAAACTCAGGTTGTCAAGCTTGTTATCAAGTGCCTTTACCCACTGAGCCATTTATGTACCTCTTCTTTTTAATTTTTGGGCTAAGACCCTGCAATTTTTCCTCCAGAACTATGTGGACTGATCAGAGTGGCCCTCTGATGGCTGGAAGGGGATGTACTGTACAGTCCAGGGTCTTGCAATGTTTTCATTTGCTGCTTCTACCTATAGGGCACAGAATCAGGTTCTAGGGAAGCAGCAACAAATGGGTGAAAATCTGGACAAACAAAAAAAAATCTGGATAGTGTTATGAAAGAACCAGTCAACTTTCAGGTAACAGAGTCTACCTGTTCACAGTAGGGAAGTGCATAGCCCACAACCAGTGCCCAGTTCACTGCAGACACGGTGGGTATCTTCAGAAGCTTTCACAGAAACCTGGGCAGGATTTTCTTTTATTTATTTATGATGCCAGAGTTTATAAGACAGCCTGAGCCAGTTAGAAAGCTCAGGGCTCCTGACTTCATACTCATGTTGCTATAAAATGCCTAAGGCTTTCAATGTAGAGACCTTTCTCCCTGAAAGCCTGTAAGGGGACCAAGGGCTGTCACAGCAGGCTGTTCTTTGGCAGGCTGCCCTTTGTTACTATTCCCTAGCTCCCTCATTGATTTCCATTCACCAGGACTGACTGGGTCCACTGTATGAGAGGAACACAGAGTACGCTTTATGTAGACAGGACTTCCATATTTTAAACTTTATAAAAAAATCCCTTTTTTAGTACAGGACTGTACATATAGCAACAAGAAGCCAAGTCACTATTTTTAAACAGTGCTCAGAAGAAAAACAAGGTTTCTCATTAGACTGCAGCTCTGCCCTGGCTACGAGCATTTTGGCAAAGGAATCCATTAGCAATTAGAGCAGTGATTCACATGCACGGACCATCTAAGAAAGGCTATAATCTTGAGCTAGAGACAGGACAGGGGACACAGTAGAACAGAGAGCATTTGCTGTCAAGAGGGCATGTGACCTCAGGCAGAAGCTGCTGTAACCAAAGTTATTCTGTGCAAGACCATGATCTGAGGAGAGACCAGTGACCCATCCAAGCACTTGGTAAATGACTCAGTGGGTGACAGTAGCAGCTAACAGAAGCAACCCCAAAACCTAGCATGAGTTCTAGAAACCTAAGTCTTCCAAGCAATAGTTATTGTGATCTAGTAGAAAAGAATTTGGACAGTATCATGAATAGAACTAGTTAACTTTCAGGCAACAATATCTATCTGCTTACAGCAGGGAATCATGGTAGTCAACAAACACTGCCCAGTTCACCACAGACATGGTGGGTGTCTTCAGAATCTTCCACAGAAACCTGCACAGGAATTTTTAGGATGCTGGAGTTTATAGGAAACCTGGGCCAGTGAGACAGCTCAGCAGAAGAAAGTGCTTGCTGTGACACACCTACCTGAACCTGAGTTTGGGCACCATATTCCATGGTGCTTCTCAAAGTTATGTACATATATAAATACGCACACAAATACAATCTCTCATGACAACATTTAAAAGAAGAAAAGTTCGGCTTGTATATTGTATTTCCTTAGGTATGTACTTTTCCAATTGATTTTATTTTATAAGAATATTGATCTATAATGGTCTACAGACTTGATATGACCCTCATTTCTTGCAGACACAGCACTCTGAAAAACATTCTACATTCAGACTGCTGGAGGATCCAACAGAGGGCAACTCCTGATCTGTCTTTTAGTATGGCCTCTTTAAAGTGGCTGCAAACTCTCATTAGTGCCTCTGGTTCAGCAGTTGCAAGTATTCAGAAATTAGACATGGGTGCAATGTGCTCCAAGAAGGTCCATGACTTTGAGGTGCAGGTGAGAGCACACATTTCAGACGGGTGGGGTACCTTCTACTGCAAACAGTTCTCTCCTACTCATACATCACCACAGTCAACCCAGATTCTGCCTTCACCTGCATTTCTGCTCAAGAGCAGGTGCATATACCAAATATGAGTGAAGGCCTCCAGAGTGTGTGTGTGTACCTAGACACATGGGGAGTAAGAACAATCTGACAAGTCAGATGCAGAAGCACACGAAAATGCACGAAGGAAACACTGCTGACTCCAGTACCCAGCACGTTCTATGCTAAGCACAGGGCCTGCACGGGATGAGAGGGACACAGACTCTATTCCCAGAAGGACCCAGTTTAGCAGGGAAAACAGGAGTGACACATTTAGAGAACAGTTCATTGTGACTTAAATAGGCCAGCAGTCTACTCATCTAACAGTGTCTCTCCATCCTTCAAGTGGAGCTCAAGAGGGAAGCCCTTAGGTTTGTCCATCTCCTTATACCCCTGTATGCTCTACCCTTCTCCCTTCAAGGGCTCTACATGAAAATGGATGCAATTGCAACCAGCACTCTGAAGAGAGCAAGAGGCAGAAGATATTTCGATTTTTTTAAATACCAGATCAGGATAAGACACTGTCTACTCTGAGTCCTACCCTATTGGTTCACCCTGAAGCTCTGGGGCTGAAAGGCGTTCCTCTCCACATTCTTTTCAAGATGCTTTCCAGCTCTGTCCACTGCTTCCTAGTTTGTCTCTTTCTCCTGACCATAGGCCCTGGGCAGGGGCACCGGGCTGAACTTACTGTAGTGCACAGAGTTGCTCAGCAGTACGTGCTGAGAGACCAGATGAGTTTGTAAGGAGCACTGACTCCAGTACCCAACACTTTCTATGCTAAGCACAGGGTCTGTATGGGATGGGAGGGACACAGACTCTATTCCTAGCAGCCCCCAGGTGAACAGGGAAAACATATGGTCAGGGAAGGTATGCGGGTGGCAGGACTCAGAACCAAGAGGATCTGGTGACTGAATATGGAAGAAGGCAGAAAAGGAACAACACCTCAGCTACTCAAGGTTAAGTGTATAAGGGAAATGACATGAAAAGCAAAGAGAAAACTAAAGTAGTTCAGGATCTGGTGACTTTTTAAGTGCTGATGAAACAGCCAAGAGGGAGGAGGAAGGGCAAGAAGGGGAATAAAGGGAGAAGACTGCTTCAAAAACACCCAAACCAGGATATCATTCAGTTGATGAACATCAATCAAAACTCTAAGTGGACTAGTACAAAGCCCAACCCAGCAGCTGTAAAGGTGTAGGAATTTGTCTGCAGACTATGAGATGCTTCCAATGGACTTGGTAGGCCTTTCCAAAGCTGCTTCTTATGAGTAGAATGTTTAACACATACAGTCATGTTTTAAGGAGAACATTTTTAAATAAAAGCAGGCAAATAACACAAGGCACAAGAGGGCAATTCTTCAGGAGAAAAACAAATATTGTAATGAAAATTGAAAATGAGGGGCTAGAAAGATGGCTCAGGAGTTAAGAGCACTGGCTGCTTTTCCAGAGGATCTGGGTTCAATTCCCAGCAACTATATGGTAGTTGACAACACTCTGTAACTCCAGTTCCTGAGAATCCGACTCCCTTACACAGACACATGCAGGCAAAAACACCAATGCAAATAAAATAAAAATAAATTATTAAAAAAAGAACTGAAAATGAAGAAAGAAAAGAAAACTCAAGGTGGTTCGAGATGTGCGGATAAAATGCTATAGCCCTGGTTGGCAAGGAACTCACAGTAACACTACCTCACCTAGCTGACTACTAGGATTATAGGTGTGTGATTTTTTTGTTTGTTTGTTTTCTTCCCTATACTGGGGCTACATCCAGCACTTTACATATGCTAGTCAAGCTTTTTACCAACCACTGCAATACATCCCCAAAACATTAAAAAAAAAAAAAAAAAAAAAAAAAAAAAAAAAAAAAAAAACTGAAACAGCAACTTAGCTGTGCATCTAGAAAAATCTAAGTGGTTAGGTCAAAATTCACAGCAGAACACAGAGGGCAAGCTGGGTGTATTGGCACAGGCCTGTGATCTCAGTTACTCTGAGAGGAGGATTGCAGCGTTGGGAACTCCTAAGCTACAGAATGAGTAAATTCAAGCTGGTGTGGACAATTTAGTGAGACCTTGTAACTGCAACAGCAGCAGCAGCAAAAGTCCTAACTAACAACAGAGTACATCACAGATATTCACAGCTGGGCAGCTCGGTGCCAAGGAGGCAGGTGAGGCTCTATATAGACAGATGGCACTTTACTTAGACAGTAATTATAGAGTCTATACAGGGTTAATTAGAACTGGATTGTGAAGACACTCCAGCAGGCCTTGCTGCTGCACATGGAGGGAGAATCATGAAGGTGGCCATTGTAGTCAGGATGTGGGCATGTGTCACTCAGCTCTGATGATGGCTATGAACACACACTTGTAGCTACCCAGAGGCTGGAGACATCCTGCAGAGAGCATGAGATGGCCCTTACCAGAACTCGCCATGTTCTTCAGAATAAGAGGTGGAGTGTACACAAATACTCTCAATGAAAAAGAAGCCTGTAGAAACAGGCACCCCTGAGCCTTCTGATGAGAATTCCCCAACTCCCTCAGGAGACCAGCTGGGGTCACATCTGGCTAAGCCAGTCCCATGACCCCACGTAATTACCCACGCTCTTCCCACTGCCTGGAATGTATTTCCTGTGCTCTGCAAATTCCAGTTTCTCTTTTAAGACTTAGCTCACACATCATCTGGACTCTGATGTCTCCCCAGCACCACAGGGGCACAGAAGCTCCTTTTCTCTTGTGACCTCATTGGCAGAGTAACCTGGTAACAGCAGCAAACCTGCTCAGTAGAGCCATACATAGCACACCTGCACTGAAACTTATCAGCATTTCAAATAATTTTATGTTTGAAAATTCAAACAAATGTTATGTGTGCATGGTGAGGAGGCATTCTAAAAGAAAAAAAAAAAGCTTAAGAGTTAGGCCAAGGAAAACGTATATTCTTATTCATTCCCAAATTGACCACCCAGAATAGAGGAATTAAACCACAACTACTACTATTATTTTGTGGAATGACTTAAAATCCTCAAAATAGGATACTCCTTTTCTCCAAAGGGCTATAACGTATAAATCCATATGATGAGGGAATTGATAGTGCAACACTAGTGTATATCCTAGTTCCACAAAGAACATGCAGCAAGGCTGGAGGACCACTCTGCACAGAGCGTAGGTCCTAGTACTGACACACTCTCTGGTCTGCATCTGCACCTCACCTCTGAGAGGAGACATAAGTCCATCCAAAATCCAAACTTAGCAATTTTTAGTTTAAAGGTATGTGATATAGCAGTAAAATCTATTTTATCTTTTCCCCAGTAAATGTATTTGTATTTTGTGTAGAAATGTTAATGGTTAACTCTGGGATTTTAATGGAGAATTAGAGTATAATAACTGTCATACATTAGCTTTCTAAGTAGTTAAAAAAAAAAAAAAAAACAACTCACAACAAATTCTGAAACACATACGGGCCCAAAAGGATGGACAAAAGATTAAGAACATGTCCTAAGTGCACAGGTGGGTTGAAAATTGAATAAGTTTACATAGAAACATTATATAGAAAATGCCATATGAATTCAAGCAATATTGTCATTGTTACTGTCCCATTACTTACTGTTAATTTTAATAAGAACATGTGTTAAGAGCTGATGTACTGTCCTGAAGGGACAGAGACTACATCTACAGAGATGTAGAATATGTGTACATCTGAGGGTGAATCAGAAATAACACACTGAAGGCTGACAAGATGGCTTGGCAAATAAAGCACCTGCCTGTAAGCCTGAAAACCCAAGAACATTCCATGGTGGCATGACCCCTCCAAACTGTACTTTGACCAAAATGTACTCATGCATGCCAGGGTACACTCAAGTCCTCTCTTCCTACTAAATAAATGTAATAAAAAATAAAAACACAAAAAACAAAACAAAACAAACCAAAAAACCCAATCAAACAAAAAACAAAAACCAGAGCCTCTCCAGTGTGATTTACTTCCTGGCTCCTATGTGTACACTGTTTGCTGTTCTCTGAGATGGCCCCAGGATTTACCTAGGAGTACAACTCAATGCACTAGCTGTCTGCACAAGCTAAAGCATGCTCTACCAGACTGAGTGCAAGTGTTCATTGTTTTAACTTTAGTTTAAACAAAACAACCTTTGCACTCAAACTGGTGAAGTGTGCTTTAACTTGTGCAGAACAGTGCTAAGAGAAATTAGCTAGGATGTGCAAGTCTCTGTTCAACTGTCAAGACAGTGCAGACACAACCCCTCTTAAAAAAAAAAAGCTGTATGTGGTGAATGAAATTAGAATCAAACCCTGATGAAGTCTGAAGAGTATAGTTTGAAACCAGTGCCTTACAATACCAAGACTGCTTGATTTAAATGATTCTTGCCATAGACGTTAAAGAATTTCTGATTTTTGGAGACAGGGTTTCTCTGTGTAGCCTTGACTGTCCTGGCCTCACTTTGTAGACCTTTGTGGCCTCAAACTCACAGAGATCTGCATGCCTTTGCCTCCCTCAGTGCTTGGATTATAGGCGTGTACCGCTCTGCTTGGCTTAGCCTTTTTTTTTTTAAATAGCATCCAATACCATCTGTTCAGAGATGGCATTGTCCCCAGTGAGCTGGCCCACCCACATCAATCATTATTAAGAAAACGTACTACAGAGTTGTCATAGACAAATTTTATGGGGGAATTTTTCTCAATCAAGAGTCCTTCCTTCCAAATAATTCCAGCCTATGTTAAGCTGACAAAAAACTAATCAATACAGGTTACAGTGGTAGCATGAGGAATCAGGTTTGGGTTCCCCAGGTAAAACTACTAAGAAAGACCTTGTGGAAGCAGCAAGAACCCTGGTTCTTTCCAGCCACATTTTTTCCCTACGGCTGTAGGGCAGGAGGACCAAGTCTCACAGGCCCTAGGACTGAGGCAAGGACACAGCACACTAAGAGGCTCAGACAGAGACTTTTCTGGTCAGCAAGAGCTACCTGAAAGACCACTGTTATCAAGGTCCAGATGCATCTGTCAGACACTGAAGCAGGGGCAGGACACAAAGCAGGACCCAGAGCCACATAAGCACATGGCTACAAGGCTGAGACACAACCTTTTACCTTCATACTAACACTTAAGTCTCTGGGTAAACAATGTGGTGATGAGAAAAACAAAACAAAACAAAACAAACCCATAGAAATCTGAACCATAATATAATACATTTTGGAAATGGATTACTAAAATATCACCAAAAACAACAGACAGCCCATGATGGCAAGTGTTTGGGACGAGGATGGAGTTGGGCAATAGTGCATAAGGTAAACCTTGATGGGGTGAGCCCTCTACAGAGTGGTTACCAGAAATCGCTCTTCCTTCTCCAGCCAGCGCTGGTCCTCTTCCATTTCCTGCTGCTGTCGGATCAGACGTTCTTCCATCAGGTGAGGAGGAAGCACCTGTCCCATCCCTCTGAGGTCCAAAGCTGCTGAGTCCTGAAAGAGACATTATTAAGAGATCACTCAGTTTCCTGAGTCTGTTCTAGTGTTCCTACTTTGTGCTGTGGACCTTTTGTTGTTAAGCCAGATAGTGGTGGGCATATAGCCCTTTATACTCCAGCTACCTCTCTGAAGTCTGAGATTTACTGCATTTAATTTTTATGTGTACGCGCCATGGAGTAAGAGCCTGGCTAGATCCCAGGGGAGGACACTGCAGCCAGCCCTGAGGAGACAAGATGATCAGATGGAAGGGGAGGAGATCCTCCCCCGTTGGTGGACTTGGAGGGGGCGGGGAGGAGATGAGGGAGGGGGCTATGCATGGGATGCAAAAAACCTAACCTGTGATTGATATAAAAATACATAAATTTATTAAAAAATTTTCATGTGTACGGGCTACTTCTAAGAAACAGTCCAACACACAATAGAATGCAATACCATTTACAGTAAAAACAAGGAAACAACTGCTTAGTAAGAAAAGTAAGCTGCAATAAGACTTAAACAAGAGCCATATGTGGTGGCACACATGTCAGCCAGCACTTGGCAAGCTAAGGCAGGAAGAGGAGGAATTCAAGGTCAGCCTGTAGTACATCAGACTGTTTCACAAAAAAACACTAGAGGGATGGTTCAGTGAGTAAAGGCACTGTCCTCCAAGTCTGGTTCAAAATCTAGAACCATGAGACTGTAGAGATGGCTCAGCAGTTAAGAGCACTGTCTCCTCTTCTAGTTCAATTCCCAGCAACCACATAGTGGCTCCCAACCATCTACAATGTGATCTAATGCCTCTTCTGGCATGCAGGTATACATGCAGATAGAGCTCTCATATATAAGTAAGTAAGACACTAACTAACTAACTAACTAATCTTAAAAAAAAAAAAAAACAACAACTAGAACCATGTAAAGGTCATAGAAGAGAATTAACTCCATAAAGTGGTCCTCTGATCACCATATTCATGATGTAGAACACAGGCCTCCCCGTCTCCCAAAATAACAAATAGACACACACACAGATTGAGAATGTTACTATGTCATTATAAGTACTAGCAGCATGAATCCCTAGATTTAATCTCCTGAGCTGCATGAATGTTATGGTGGTATAGACCTATAATCCAACACTCAGGAAGTAGAAGGAGGATCAGTTCAAGGTCATCCTGGGCTCCATAAGCAGTTCAAGGTAAGAGTCAGTCTCAAAAATAAAATTGTAAAAATTTTAAAAAGGACATGTTTACTTCTAGAAAAAAAAATGACAAATTACAGACAAGTATAAAAATTCTTTTAAATTATTATTTTATGCATATGAGTGTTTTGTCTATGCACCACTTGGGTGTGATGCCTTATGGATGCCAGAAGAGGGTGCCAGATCCCCTGGGATTGGAATTACGGATAATTGCTAGTTGTCATGTAGGTGCCAGGAATCAAACCGGGGTCCTTTAGAAAAGCAGCCAGTGTTCCTTTTTTTTTTTTTTTTTTTTTTAAGATTTATGTATTTATTACGTATACAATGTTCTGTCTGCATGTGCACCTGCACACCAGGGGAGGGCACCAGATCTCACTATAGATGGCTGTGAGCCACCATGTGGTTGGTGGGAATTGAACTCAGGACCTCTGGAAGAGCAGCTGGTACTCTTAACCTCTGCGCCATCATCTCTCCAGCCCCAGCCAGTGTTCTTAACTGAGCAGCCATCTTTTGAGCCCCTAGAGAAGTTCTTGGATTATAATAAATAGTACTATAACAGTGGTTCTTAGCTGGATCAAGAAATTTGTATATAATGTTCACAGTCCAAAGAACATAGCTGGGTCTATATTTTTTCTTAGCTGTACATACACAAATTATATTCAACTGAGAGTTCTACTTTCCAAACAAGCTGAATGAGCCATGATTATAGCACTTCTCTATTGGCATTCCTTTTTTTATTTGTACAGTAAAAAGGGATTGAACCTTTGGCCTTTCACATGATAGGAAAGCTTTCTACCTCTGAGTTAAATCCCCAATCTCTGGTACTTAAAAAACAGAACATAAAACTAGAAAAGACTGACTAGGTGGCACACCTTAAACTTTGTTTTTTGTTTTTTTTTTTTTACATTTTGTTATTGTTTCTGTCATCGTCCTTATCATCATCATCATCATCATGATGGGTGTGTGTCCATACATGTGGATGGAGTCAGAGGAAAACTTTCAGGTCCTGTCCTTCCACAGTATGTATTAGAGATCAACTCAAGTTGTCAGACTTGTTCTGATAAAGTACTTGTATTTGCTAAATCATCTCATCAGTTTTTGTTTTTGTTTGAGGTAACACCTGGCTTCTACGTTGGCCTGGAACTCACAATCCTCCTGCCTCATCTGGAATTCTTGGTATGAACTGCTATAACATTACCTCCACACTGGGCTGCCACATAGACATCTCCTGAGGTCTGTGATTCCACAATTCTGTCTGGTCCAGAAGAGAAGCCTGACCTGGGTAAATGCTGCCAGCCATAGCTGGGATTCCATGGGAACCAGGGTAGCCAGAGACCTGTTAGTGATTGAGGAGGCAATGTTAAGCTTCTGATATTACAGATCCAAGTGTGATCCTCTACACGCCTATCCGCTGACTTGACAAAAAAGACCCTGTAGATCATGGACACAACTAAATCATGGACACAACTGGAGACTCAATTATCTCAGTGGGTCCAACATAATCACCAGAGCTAATGCTGCCAACTTTGAACTTGGAATAAGCCTGGAAGCAGACCAGGAACTCAGGAATACACGTAGTTGACAGAGCACACAAATGAGCCCCCTCTCCCAGATAAGATTTTTATAGCCCTGGCTGTCCTGGAACTCACTCCGTAGATCCACCTGTCTCTATCTCCCAAGTGCTGGGACTAACGGCATACATCACTGAGTTTTGATTTTTTAAGATTAAAAAAATACTTTTATTAATTTAAGGTTATGTATTGTGCTTCCATGTGGTTATATACATCAGAATGCAGGTACCCACACAAGCCGGAGGCATCAGATCCTTCTCAAGTTGGAACAACAGGCAGTTGTGAGCTGCCTGACACAGATGCTGGGAACTGAACTAGTCTTCTGCAAGAGCAGCACATAGTCTTTGAGGCATCTTTCTAGTCCTTTCAGGAAAGGCAATTTTTGGCTTCTGCTTTAGACAATGCTACCCTGGTCGGTAAAGCACTAAGACTTAAGTTTGATTCGCAGAACACACGCAAAAAATACAGGGCATGGTGGCACACTCTTGTAATGCCAGTAATGGGAATCCCTGGGGCTTACGAAACAATCAGTTTATACTAATTGGTGAACACCAGGCCAAAGAAAGGAGGAAGTAAATGACAGTCTTGAAGTGACTCCATACAAACCTGCTTACACAAAACAAGCACACACAAACACACACACACACACACACACACACACACACACACACACACACACACACACACACACACACACACACTATATTCCTTAAAAATTTTTACTTTGGAATTTGTACATCACAGAAGCACTCAAGGTGACTATTGCTGGATAAGAAGGGTACATGATACAGTTAGTTCATGTTCAGTTCCAGAATTTCCCCTTTTGATTAGCTCAACAACATCCACCCCCAACCAAGAGCTAAAGCAACCATGAAATACCTGCAGGGCATGGTGGTGTAATTCTAGCACTTGGAAACTAAAGCAGCAGGCCAAGCGTTTGAGGTCAGCCTGAACTTCTCAGCGAGGGTCCATCTCAAAAGCAAACAAACACACGAAAGAGCACAACCCTACTAAACAGCTTCATATGGCAGCAAGTAAGCCTGTAAGCCTGGAATTTGTGAGGCTGAGGGAGGAGATCACAAGTTTGAGGCCAGCTTGATTTACACAGTAAGTCCTTGGCTAGATTATGGTCATATATTGAGATCCTGTCCCCAAAATTCCAAACATGCCAGCTATGGTGATATACACTTTTTATCTTAGCACTTGAGAGAAAAAGGCAGGCAAATCTCTAGGAGTGTACATTTTAAGTTCCAGGACAGTGTCTCAAAACCCCCAAAACTTCCAAATAAACTCATTCCCAAATAAGAATAAAGACCACAACAAAACAATTTTTTTTTCTTTTTTCCCAGTGAGCAAGAGGCTGATAATGGTAAGAGAGGCCATGTCTTCTACTTTTGGGAGTGGTGACTGTAGCAGAGAGAGAAAATGTTCAGAGGGACATGGTGACAAAACCCAGGAAGAAGGAATGCAGAGAGTCTCCTGAAATGGCTTCTCTTCAACTGAAAGAACAGAGAGCAGACTCAAGATGTCATCACATGGCCTGAATTGCCAGTTACTATTGTGAGATAAGATAAATGCACAGTGAAATCCACATTCCCAAACACCAATGCAAAGTTTGTGCACAGTTAGGTCTCTGCTTACTGGCAAATGCTCAAAGTCCCCAGAATGTAATAATGAAAAACCCTATTAGACACAAGTGTTGTACCACTATTGTTTTCTATTTTTTATACATTTTTATTTATGAGTATGTGTGTGTCCGCTTGTCTGTATGTGCATCATTTACGTGCAGGTGCTAGAAGGAGCCAGAAGAGGTGGTTGGATTCCCTGAAATACAGTAACCAGCAGTTATGAGGTACCTGATGTGGATGCTGGTAGACAAACCTGCAAGAACATTAAGTGCTCAATTTCTCCAATAGCCCCTACACTATTTTTTGATTAAAACCAATGTATTATTAACAGAACTTTCATAAGCTTTTACAAAGAAGAGGTTCGGTGTAATTTACAGCAGTTTTCTAAATAACCCTCAGGAGATTCCAAAGTAGTGGGATCAGACATTAACAAACATGTCCTCGAGCCTGTCCAGGTTTCCTGTGTGTGAGGACACACAGAACTGATAGCTATCTAAGAAAGCAGGTGATGCTGTCATCTAATTCTCCCTTAGGGTCAGCTGAGCACTGACTACAGCTACATTGGCCATGGCTGTTCTCCAGGGTGGCTGTGCTAGATCTAGGGTCTCTCATCAGTCAGAAATGAGTTTGCCTATTTTAGCCTATCCAGATAACTCTCAGTGCTCCGATCCTTGCCCTGGTCAGAGTGGCAGCCCTTTTGCTGAGCTGGAAGACACCCCACTATGCACCCTTCCAGAAAAAGTAGAAGACTTTCCTTTTATGTTCTAAGTGCCTACACAGCAGATGAATGAACTTGAGGACTTATTCTTCTTGCTCCAGAGGGTAGCTATCATGAAGCAGTGTCTCCCAGAACACAGGCCTGATCATTAGCCCTAAACCAGTTCCTAGTGATGGGAATCTTCTTGGGCTCCACATAAGAATAGGTATGTGGGAAACAATGTGCTGTATACAGAACCCAAAACTTACCTAGTACCCACTCTACTAGACTACCACAGACTTACAGTCTTTTGCTTTCTAGTCAGCATCTATCTTCTCCCTGGTATCCTAGTACCAACAGCTAAGTATTTTTGTCCATATTGTCCCAATATTCTTTATGTAATCCTGTGGAATGTCCTCAGCAAACCTTATCATGAGGGAAAAAATGACCCCTCAAACACACTCCCCACTTACATCAAACTCTAGAGCAGGAAAAATACAAACACACCTCTGCTAGCCAGGTGACAAGAACCGGAAGGGTGGTAATTTCTAGGGATGGCTGGGAAGGGCATAAAGATGCTTCCTAAAGAATGGGGTCATGGTATAGGTGTAGACATGGTAATGTTGGCTTCACTGGTAATGGGACTTATGCACTGCTAGCAGGGATTACAGTTCAATGTTAGTGAACATCTTTCTCTTGGCTTCTAGATACTACTCCTCACTCATCTGCAGGGCATCTATCTCATCTACCTTCACTTACAGATATATAGTGCTTTACATTTAAGATCTGTATTCTGGAAAAACTATGCTCGAAAATTGGCTATGTCTAGATGTATCTATGGCTCCACCTTGTCCCTTAGAAGCAGGTGAGAGCAAATAAGGCTAATATAGCCACAGGCTGGCCTGCCTGCTTTAAGACAGGACTAACGAACACTGTGGGCCTGTGGGAAGTTGGAATGGCACGAGAGTAAAAATAAGCATCTCCAAGGCAAAGACCAAGGTAGCCAGTGTCTTATCTTCCACTCACCAAAATAAGTTGACAAACTAGAAAACAGAAATGAATTCAAGGTTCTTTCCACCACACAAGTGCAGATGAGTCATGCGGCATGTTGCATATCTGTGGCAACTCATATATACCTGGTAATGATTGGTCTGGACCATGTGCTGTGGACTGGGATAAAATCCTTCACTGGACCTCGGGCTAGGATAACCAGGTCTGCTGGGCTGTGAAGAGATAAACAGAGCATCGTAAGGATGGGTTTCTAATTCTGAAAAACCGATGGCTCACAGTGAAGAAATTGCTCATACAACTTGGTTGAAACGAATTATCAAAAGTGAGATATTTCAGCAAAGGAAGAATCTTCAACAACTGACACTTCCCCACCACTTACCTGACAGTTAACTCAAAATGACTCACAGCCTAAATGTAAGAGGTCAAACTACAATAGTGTTAAAGAAACATGAGTAAATCTTTTAAATAGACTGGAGTAGAAGTTGGGTAATGTTTGACACCAAAAATTCAATGGATAAAGGGAAATATAAAAGTTCTATTATTAAAATAAAAAAAATTACGTTACAGGTCACACCACAGGAAAAAGGCCAAGCTGAAAACTAAAAGGCTTTCAGTGCAACAGAGTTCCCACTGGTGAGTGCAAAACTAATAAGTCATCTGATTTAGAAATGGACAAAGCCTGCCACTGCCTCCTGAGTATTGGGATTAAAGGCATGAGCTGCCAAGTTTACATATCGAGTTCCAGGACAGCCAAGGCTATCCAGAGAAATCCTGCCTTGGACCATCTTCTCCCCCACCCAAAACCAAAGCTGGTAACACAAAACAGACAAGGCGGGCCTAGGCTATATGACAAGACCAAAAGGGGTGGTGGACATGAGTACACCCAAAGAGAATATAGATTGGCCAGAAAAAAAAGTGCCTAGCACCTTTGGGCAATTCTAAACCACAATGAGTAATTGTATTATGTCCTCCAGAAGAGTAATTAAAAAGACACAAAATAAAAGTAGGGCCAGCAGTGGAGGAATGAGCTCTATGTACTGTTACTAGGAATGTAAAACAGAGCAGTTGCTATGCAGGACAGCAGGCTGATCCCTGAGAAAATGAAACATAAGAATTACCATATGATCTAGTAAACCCGCCAGAGAAATGAGAATGTAAGCCCACACAACAACATGCATGTAAATATTCTTAAGAACACTGCTCATGGCCAGGTGGTGGAGGAGCACATCTTTAATTCCAGCACTTGGAAGGAAGAGGCAGGTGTATCTCTGAGTGCACATCTTTAATTCCAGCACTTGGAAGGAAGAGGCAGGTGTATCTCTGAGTGCACATCTTTAATTCCAGCACTTGGAAGGAAGAGGCAGGTGTATCTCTGAGTTCAAAGCCAGTCTACTCTACAGAGCAAGTTCTAAGATAGCCAGGGCACTACAGTGAAACCCTGTATTGAAAAACTAAAAGAGAAAAAAAAATTTAAAAAGGAAATTCTCATAATAGTTAGAAATGGGAAGTCATATTTGCCAGCTGATGAGTGGATAAACAGAATTCAATAGCCCAGGAAGGTGGTAATTAAAAAAATGAGGTAGTACACTGACTGTGTAGGATGGGCTCCTGAAGCCAAGATGGGGCAAGAGTCATACAGTAGCATCCACTGGCTTAAATGTAGAAACTGGCATATAAAACACATGGAAAAACACACTGTGGCTTATGCAGTGTATCCTGTATACACTGACTGGACCACTGTGCCAACAATGCTGTAAAGCTGTATCACCACTACTTTAAATAGACTTAGAAAAGTCAGGGACTGCAAAAAAGCTCACACAGCTGACAATGGCAGAAACCGTACATCTCTGTGTCACAATTCTACTCTGTTAACAAATACATTTATGCCTCACCAAATAAAAAGGAACATGGAAGGCATCAGTCTGAACAAGGCAAAGCCTATATTAAACATCACACAGTGAGTCACAGTCTTTGGTATTATTTTATTTTACATGTACAAATATTTTGCCTGCAAATATGCATGTGTACCATGTTTGTGTCTGGTGCCCTTGTGGGAAAGAAGGGGGTATCAGATCCCCTGGGGCTGGAGTTATCAATGGTATGAGATGCCATATGGGTGGTGAGAATCAAACCTCGGTCCTTTGCAAAAGCAATAAGTGCTCTTAACCCTTGAGACATGTGTCCAGCCTAAGTCACATTCTTAAAGTGAGCAAGATGCTAGGCCAGCTCTGCCTCAGGCCTTGGCCTGAACCAGCTTCCTTCTTTGTCCTGTGCTCCTGACAGAGCCACTTTTCCCAGTTGTGTCACTGACTCTGTACTGTGGATTAGCAGGCACTCTTTACTACCTCCAAGGCAAACTTGGGTTATCATACAGCAAAACACAGAAGTGAGATTTTTGCTGAATTCTCCCTTGTGAAGATAAAAGATAAAAAGGTGACAATCAAGGTTGGAGGTATGGAGCTGACTGGTGCCTTTCCTCAAAGGTGTAGTTTTCTGATAACCACAATGGCTGTCACAGAAATGGAGGACTGGGGGTGATTCTGGGCAGTAAGGCAGGACCAATTCCACTGTCCACATTAACACAAGTGCAGCTTTGCATTGTTTATTAATTAACTCACGAGAGCAGTGACTATTGTAAAATAAACAACAATAACAAAAATAAAATCAAGCCTCACACAGCTGTGCAACTAGAAATGGAATTGTTCTGGAGATGGCTACAGCTGTCAGGCAACTGCTTTACTTCTGAGGTATATATCCACAGTCAGGAAAACACTGTGCCCCTAAGTTTTTCAGCACAGTTGTGAACATTGTTTCCTAATACTATATCCCAAATCATTAAACAAATGTTTCTTAAAACCAAGGGCCAGTGTGGAATCTCAACCTTATCACTAATCTGCTATATTAAAATTCATTACTCTGGCTTGTATTTTTTGTTGTTAATTTTTTGAGATCAAGTCTTGATATGCAGCCCTTTCAATATGTCCTCAAACATGATATCTTCTGCATTAGCCCTGGAATATGGGATGGCGGGCATGAGCCACCCCACCTTGCTTTTTACCTTCTAACCTTTGATGGTTGATTTATCTATGTGTGATCCTGTCATATCCCACTAGCCATTTGGAAAGCACTAGTTCACTAAATTACACAGACCATATCACTATAACACATTTAGAAGGCAGAATGTAATTCTGTTTTGAAACACCATCCTCCAAGAAAATGGCCACCTTTATCAGGGCAGCTCTGACTACTTGCAAGAGCCCCTTAAGGTCCTGCTTGTTGATGTAGGTAGCATCATACAATTCATTTACTCCTTCTGTACCTCCCTGCCAGGTATATATAATTCAGAGCCAGTTGCACATGGCTTTGGCTATGCTAGAGAATACAGTATGGAAGGTTAACTGAAGCTTCTACGACAGTGTGGCAATGATGCGGCTGTTTTGGGGTCACCCATGCTCCTGTAAGCAGCCTTTCCCAAGATTCTGTGGGTAATACCTGGTCTAGCAAGCTGGACTTGGTCACTGCAGCCCTCTCTGGAGTGAACAGATGTCTGTTTGCAAGCCCCAAGAAGTTAACACAACAACCTCTAACAATCATGTGTTAATGTTGCCACGAATCCACCAAAAGAGTCTATCAACCTGGAAATTATCATGGTCAAGGTGCTAAGTTTTTATTTTGTTCTGTTTCAAGACAGTGTTTCTTACATAACCCCGGACCTAGTGCTGAAGACCAGGCTGGCCTCAAACTCCTGGAAGTCTGCTTGCTTCTGCCGCCTGAGTGCTACAATTAAAGGTGTGCACCACCATTACCTGGCTGCTAAGTTTTTCAAAACTATAATTTTTGCTTGAAAATTCAAGTTTTAGGAATGGTTTTCACTGAAGTGAGGGCTTCATTTTTTAGTTTTTGAGAAAATGTCCACCAACTCCATCAATCTGAACAGCATATTCTTTTTGTACATGCTAGATAGGCCTTTGCTTAATATTGAACCACTTCAGAGGCATTCTTCCATAAACTGTGAGTTTTTCTTAGTGTATTAAGTATGATGTGGAGATATGGTGCTCACTGGTGAAGTGTGGTGACAATGACTGATCTTTGCTAAGGTCTCTATATTCCCACTCATGCAACTGCCAGAGAATTAAGAGGAAATAATTCTTTGTACAACTAGGAGCCCAGTTTTGGTCTCATAGGCCTAGGCAATGGTCACCTGAGTGTGTGAAGCTGTGTCCCCCAAAAAGTACAATGAACTGGATTGGGGCATATGCTGGCCTCTGCTTTAAACAAATAAATGGAGGTGGGGAGCAGAAGAAACATGAAGAATGCTTCAGAATGTGAATTTGGAAAGACCAGTGGGAGAACTGAATAGGCGAAAGATACTTGGAAATTTATGAGCTAGTCTTTCTAGTTGAAAGTCAAAAGAAGCCAAACCACTTCTAACACTTGAGTTTAATTTAAAAAGTCTGCTGAAAGTGAACATGTTAAAAACCCAACAAATTATAAGGAAAAGTTAAAGATACCCAGGCACTGTTTATCTTTCCCACAGTGTAGGCTCCATGGAATAGCTACTCTAAATTCAGAGAAGTGCCACCTGGTACATTTCCACCATCTCCAAGAGGCAGGAGTACTAATATCTCCATCCTATAAATTAAAGAATGAGGTTTACAGTAAGGGTGGCATATGCCCTGTCATTAGACTGTTACAAGCCAAACCTCAGGTAAAGAGACTTGCTTGACCCCTGGCCTGAGAAACAAGTGATGAGATTTTTCTTGCCTCTCAATACGGGATTACTCTTAGTTGTCACAGAATTAAGACAAGAAATTGGGAGGCTGAGGCAGGGGGCAAAAAAACAAAAAGCCCCAATTAAATTAAAACAAAACTTCACAGACAAAAGGTAAATAACCCACAGAGGGCCATACGTTCTGGGATGAAGATATGGTGCCTCTTTTGTAGGTAAGGAAGGATTTTGTTGTTGTTGTTAAATTGGGAACAACATCTGGTTCTTCAATGCCTATCTCAAAGTGCCGTTCCCTCAGGTAATGGGTTTTACCCTGTGTGAAGGGCTGGGTCCACAAGGCTCCCTGGCTTGTAGACTGAGTTGGGCTCACCACCTATGCTCATTTCCAGGGTGTGTAAGATTCACTACTTCATAGCTCAACATGAGACTACTATATGACATGACAGAACACCTAGTACAACACACACAAGGTTCCTGTGCTACCAGACTCTTACTTTTCAAGAGAAAATAAAGTAGTGTCAAACTACATTTTTAGCTAACCAAGTATATCATACAGCAGAAAACAACTTTAAAAAAGCCTATTGTTTTTTTACTTTTTCAGAAAAAGGTATGAATTGGATTGTTGTATGAAGTGTCTACCCCATCCAAAACAAAAGGGATATGAAGACTTTTTAACATATGCAAAGTGACAAGGGCCACCTGTTATCCCAAATCTACAACCACTGCTCAGCTATTGTAAAAAGGCAGTGGCCTTCCTCCCCCAGTTAGAGGAGAAAGAAAATCTAGAAGCAACAACAGGCCAGGTGCCACATCATGCCAGGTGTGACAAAGGCTTGAGAGCAAATGTAGTACCCTCCCCCAACACCTAGCCACCAGCCACAACCCAGAAGCAGCACACAAAGATCCAACAAAAACCAAAGGAAAGGGGGTGCAGGTGGGCAGAAGTGCGCTTATTTGAAATAAAGCAAACACTTAGTGCTCGTGGTCTCGTCTGGTATTTTAAACCCTGACTGACTTGGAAATCTCCAATTCTCTTGCCAACAAGAGAAAAAGGCAAGTCCCACCTAAACCTCCTGGGAGCACCACGAGGAGGGAAGGGTAGTTTCACATCAAGTCTCTCTCACAGCCGCTGGCTTCCCCAGCTTCTACAGGGTGAGCAGCACATTGGGCAATCTACAGAGAGGAGGGTGACTAAGTTACAGTGCCTACTCCTCCAATGACTTGGGGGCTCATCGCATAGACAATAGTATCTACTCCCACAGACTGCAGAACTTAACTCAAGAGAACCCTCAAAGCTCGGACAGGGACCTCCACTACCTTGGGTGGTGCTTCATCAGACCCTCCAGAGTCCCAGGACACGGTAGCCTGTCTTCTGGACTCCATCCTCATCCGTTCTTCTTGCTGTACCTTTTCTTCCTCCAGGATTGTGCTGGAGAAACAATACATTACGTTAAGGGGTGCTGACAGCCAATCAACCACCCCACTCATCTAAGGGACAATAGTTACTCCCAGTAGAAGACACACACAGAGAAAGGAGCCTATACACACAGGTTTCTAGACTCACACAAAAAGATTTTAGAAAGGTCATGGTGCTGATTGGTAAGTCCACTTAAATACATAGCCATACGTAACAAAGACAGCTTGTAAGAAAAAGACCCTGGTGAAACAAAGACCAGGCAAGATGAACTGTATGCACACTAGAATTTATTCTGTGCAGAACAGGACTCGGAGAGATTCCCAAGCACCTCCCTATCAAGCAGCTACATGTCTCCGGCAGAATGCACGAAAGCAGATTCCCACATATCTCCAACTCACCACCAGAACATGGCCAAGAGGCCAAGATCTCCCCACTAGCTCAGTACAATAGTGTACTAACTTTTGCATCAAGAATTCAAGAAAAACTGCAGCAGTACTTACAGGTGCGTCTAAAACACTCCCTGCTCTAAACTGGAAATGCCCCACTTACCACCACCAGGCTGCACAGCGGCCTCCGCGGCAATGCGGGCGGCGTCTCAGTCCTGGCTATGTGCCATCCTGTAAACGCCTCAGAAGGCAGCCTGGAGAGAGTGGTCAGCCCCACTATTCCCCACCGCCTCCTTGGGGCTTGGCAGGCGGCAGGCCTTTGAAATCTTCATCTTAAATGTGGCAACAATTGGCGCTTTTCTCCATGCCTGTAACCTGGAGTTCTAATAATGAGGCTCATTCACAGATTCTGGCCCTTGGCAGCCAGATGCAGTAAATAACCACCCAGAATTACTCAGGAAACAGTGACATCAGCTGTACAGACTCCTTCTAATCTGGGAATCTGACTGACTGTTTAAGAAGACATTCCTGCCGGATGAAGGCTGGAGCCTGCTCCTCTCAGTCACTCCCGAATCAGGAACAGACAGACAAAATTCATTCCATAGCTGGCCTTGAGTCAGCAAGCCGTCACTACAGCAGATACTAAGGAAGTTTTCTTCTTAAAGGAAAAGACCACTGCTTCTTTAAAGAGGAGCAGTAGAACAAGCCCACATATACCAAGTTACCTTAAATTTTAAATATTCTCAGTAGCACAGGATGAGGCTCAGTGGGAGAGCACTTGTCTACAAATATGAAAGGCTCAGGTTCAATTCTAAGTGCCACTTCTCTTTACAGGCTATCACAGAGAGCTGTTAAACACAAAAAGCTTTTCAAAGTAGATAAAAACCCTGACAGCTCCTCATTAAGTAGTGTCCCCAGCAGCCAATGGCTACCACACATACAAGGGTCAAAAATCAAATTATAGCTTTAAGTATAAAAGGGCAACAATGTCTTGGCAAATTCACTTACACTCTTATTTCTAAGTCTGCAGTCAGCTTTCATTGGTCTGCACAGCCTACACATGCTTTTGAATGTACTGCCACACACAGAACACAAATGACCTCGGCAAGAGCTAGCACAGCTTCACTGGGCTCCATGAGCTCCCCAGTGGAAACATAAGCAGTTCAACTTAGGTTCCCAGATCACAGGTGTACTGTTATTGTAGCTCCGTGGCTAAGGGAGAGTGTACATAGGGATGAGTGGGGACCTGTTTAGAGTAGGCATTGCCTGGGAGAGGGGCGCGTTGGCCTGAGCTTACAGTTGGCTGGCCAGCAGGCCACTTTTTTGAAGGCCCAGTTTAAAACTGGAGAGCAGCACATTCTGGTAAGATCTCCAGAGCCCTGCTCTCTGTCACAAACACCAGATAACAGATCCTGACACTTTACAAATTAATAAAACTAAAATGCAACAAAATCATGGTTTAAAAAACTTAAAAACAAAAACTAAAGCCCTTTCTTCTACTTCTTGAACCAAACTAAAACACAGACAGGCAGTAAAAAGGCTAAGTGGGACCTTTCTTTCAAGCAATGGAAAGTCCCCATGGCCTATTTTATATGCACTATGAAATGGGTCACCTGAACTACTGTACACAGATCTGCTGAGACCTCAAACAGGCGCTATGAGGTACCTTGCTATTATAATGTTTTCAGGCTATACCAGGGCAGTCTCTTCTGTCCAGTTATGGATCCCCTTTTTCTGATCACCTTGAATTTATTGCCTGAATCTTCCTTTCAGTGCTCAATCATATAGAGTAAGCTTCCTACATTGTTCAGGCATGAATCAATACTCCTGGGCAACAAAAGAGCATTTGCACACTAGTGAAGTTGCAATCAAGTATGCCAAATATACATCTCAAAGAGTGCAAAGATAACTGAGAAGCTATTCTTTCCATCTCAACATTCACTCTCATACCAGATATAGCATGTCAAATACTCCCACAAATCCATAACTTGCTGCTCAGAGAAGCCAGCAATATAAATAAACCCTAAAGATCTGTTTGACGTTGGGTTGCTAGGCCACAGATGGGGACCCCACAGAGTCACCCTCTGCAGCTGCTAATAGTCAAGGCACCAAAGGAGGATGTGTAGGTCATGGAGGTCAAATTGCAGCATATTTTCCCAAACTCACAATATTTTTAATAGTGATACATTCCACTGGAAAGCTTTTAGCTGCCTAATGTACATGGGCAATAAGCCCATGGTTTTTCCTGGATGAAGGTTTACAAGTTGTTAATTTGCAAGTGGATGGAGCAAAAAAAAAAGCTGAGACTTATCGTTTAGTTAAACATGGTAATTATGCTTGCTTATTTGTAGACCAGAGCTAGGAAAAAAGTCCTGAAAGGAAAAAGGAGAATATTATTTAATATTAAATCTATTTTTGTTTCAAACCCTCACTTGAGAAGAAAAAAGTCACCAAAGCAGCCAACTCACTGTCAAGGCCACAGAGACTACGAGAACTGTTCTGACTTTCTTTTTTGGCCTCACAACTCTACTGGCAGTCAAGCACAGCAATCTTCTAACTTCACATTCTGGAGCAACCAAATGGATGCAGAACAAAGAAGTGGTGCCCTAGGCCCTTGTTTCCAAAACAAATAGCCATGTCTCCAGCCAAGGATGCATCATAAATGCAGCCACTTGATGGCTGGGGTTCAAATTCCTTGACTACCCCAAAAGAAAAGGCAACAGTAGGGAGTTATTCTCCCTATCAAGCCCTTCAATCATTCACAATCAAGAGCACCATGATGGAGAAACAGACAAACATGCCAGTAAATCCAAGTTGGTTCCACACTCCTCATGCCTTAAAGCCAGTAAAAAGGAAGGAATTTTTATATTTCCCTTTCCCCCTGTAGAACTCAGGCCTCATACATGCCATCCCTGGCCCCATTTCATCTCTATCCTATGAGTTACTATCCCATGGGTTACTGTGATACAAACTCTTCTCTTTGAAATTATAAAACATTTATTTTTAAAGATAAAACACATTGCCTTATTTGATATAAGAAAAAAAAACTTTAAAAAATGATTGAACTCTAATCACCAAAACAAAGGATTAGTATCACAACATTTACTTTGGATATAAACTCAGTCTGGGTCTGCAGTTATTTAAGTGGGTCTGGAAAATACCCAGAGAAATAGCAGCAGTAAATCCAAAGGAAAAAGCTAGAGGAAAAGGCTTGCTCTGGCAAGTTCACAGGAACACCAGTTCTGAAACATGATCTCTTACAGTTACTAAACACTGCCTCACCACAAAGGAATGGACTTGACCTTTCCACAAACCGGGGGTGTCCTTGCAGGAAACAAGCCTCCAGCTTGAGCTGGGCTTGTGAGAGCAGATAGACTGCTCCAATGGTGCTGGCACATGGCAACAGTCTCTTCCTTGATGACGCAACTTAAACAATGGAAAACAGGCTCTGCTATTCGACTGCTGTGTTAACCACCTCAACTCTGTTTTTCTAATTAGAATTTTTGAATTATTTTATGTGTATGGGTATTTTATCTATATGTATGTCTGTTTACCATGTGTGTGGAGGCTCAAAGGATATGTCAGATTAGTTGGTATTAATGTGGGTGTTGAGACTTGAACTTGGGCCTTCTGAAAGAGCAGCTCTGTGACCCGTTTTGAGGAGGAAAACCAGGTAAAAACCTTCAAAAAACTGAAGGAAGCAGACTCTAATAAGAATTCAGATGTTGGAATTAGTAGATAATGATTTTAAAGAAACTCAAGGACATAACAAAAAATTGTTTAGAATTTTAAAATATAATTATAACGAGTCGAGTGGTAATTCCACACTGGAAGATACAGTATCTGAGATAAAAAGCTCAATAATTGGTAGGACATAAATGACAGGAGTTACAGAACTTGAAGAAATTACAAACTAAAAGACAGAAAAAAAGAACAAAGGAGAGGAAGGGAGAAGAGGAGACCACTTTGGGCAGGAGAGCTGCGGGGGCTGGACCTGAGGATGCTTGCTATCTGTGCCTATGATCTCAGCAGTTGGGAGGCTAAGGCAGGGAGGAGGATCTCTGAGTTCAGGACCATATAGTGAGTTCTAGGACAGCTTAGGGAACAAAGTGAGGCCTTATTTCAAAAGCAAAATCCACAAACAAGTAAGCAAAACAAACCAACCAAAATAACATGTAACTGGAATCTACCAAGAAGAGGAGAGAAATAAAACAGAAGAACATCCTTAGAATATTTTAATACCATATATATGAATATGATGTGTATATGTCGGCATGTGCGCAATGAAGCACATCTGAAGGCCAATTCTGTGGAGTTAGCACACTCCTTCTTCCTTTACATGGGTTCCAAGGATTGCATGGCAAGTTTCTACACTGTCTGAGGTACTCTGCCTGACCTAGAAAAACTTATCTTAAAACAATCGGGGGTGGGGGTGGGGCGAGGAGAAGATGGCTCAGAGAATAAAGCACTTATCAGAAAATATGGGGCTAGTGACCTCTCCTCCCATGCTCATGAACTCTGATTATTAACTCCACACAGACAATAAAATGTTAAAGATATATGTTACAATTCCCAGTATTAACACTAAAAGTAAAACATAAATTTGAGAAAGAGTGAGGGAGATGCTGGCTTCAGAGGGCTTCTCTTTTTTTGTTCAGACTTCAGGCCTTTCTCTTCCTTCTACACCCACTCATAGGTTCTTACCAGATAGATCAGGCAGGTCTCAAACTTGCAACCTTCCTGTCTTTACCCCAATGTGCTAGAATTAGATGCTTGACTTTTCCTTTGGTATTCCTAAATTCATGTACTTGCTGTCCTATCTCTCCATCTAATTTCATTTCTTTACCCTGTTGGTACACTCAAACATAGGAAAAACCACCTAGAAAAGACTCGGACACCTTACTTTGCAGAAGAAGAGAGACATTTGTGATTAGGAACACTGATTCTGAAGACAAAATTCAGTACACGGTATCAAGACAAAATAAGGAGAGACTGCGAAGAGAAAGAAAATGACAAAAGAACTATGATAGCTGCAGCAGACCAGTTTGACAGCTTCACTGGGGTTCACAGGATGCTTTGGGTGGTAGACAGCAAATGTGAGTTAGAGCTGAGATACCACTCCATCATGCCAGAGGTCTCCTGCTACAAACAAAACAGGCAGTGGGAAGTGATTAGAGCAGAGTATAGGAGAGATAAAGAAACTGCTGAAGATGAGTACACTGTGGAAGAGGCAAGAAAACAGGGTTCCAGGGTAAAAGTAGGGTGAACCTTGCCCTTTTGGAGTTGTGTAGTCTAAGCTATATGACTTGTAAACATCAGGCTCTTCAACAAGAGGCAAGGATGTCCATCCTTTGGATGATTTGTGCAATCTGAGAAATTCAGATACCTTACATATCAAATATTTATGAATCATAACAGTAGCAAAATTACAGTACTGAAGTAACAACTAATTAATTTTATGGTTGGGGGAAAGGCATTTATGATGGGAAAGGTATTAGGTAAGAAACATAATTTTTAAAAGAAAGAACTTAAAACTTTGCTTGCAATTCCTACTAAATTCAGATGGACTATTTACATTTCATTTCTTGGAAGGCTGAAGATGCTACAGGCATCTGAAGAAATAAAAAGGGCTCGAGGGGAAATAGACAACAGACTTTTCTTTTGAATAATACTTGGCTCCCAGACGATGGTACCAAGGGAGAAGCCTTGGTACCATCTGGCATAAAGACTAAGGGGATATTGGTAAGAAACAGTCTTTGAACTGGGAATTACTTTAAAAAGAGCACAGTATCCTCTACTGTTAAGTCAACACAGGCACTAGATTCAAAACCTGCCAAGTAGGACAAGTAGAGGACCACAAAATATTACAGCACAAATTTAAGAGAACAAGGGTTACTGTACCAGTAGCAAGAAAGGCTTGCCTTAAAATTAAATTAGATTCTAGCACACTGTCCTAAGGGCACTGTACATCATAACTCTGGATCTGAAAAAGCTTTGCTGTTACTACTGCCTACCACACTGACCGCGTATGTATTTACACTTGCATACGTAAGGTTTTAACAAACTGTCTCACTTCATTCTTAAAAACACAAAACAAAAAAACAAACAAACAAAAAGAGTATGGGGCAGTATCTGTGACCCTCTTCCTACAGGAAAGCTCAATAACTTGTCACAGATTAAGTATTTCTTGAAAATTTCGCACCCTTACCCCTCTAGAGTTATCACTCAATTAACTAGCTAACACAACCCAACAGCCTCATAGACCAACTGAAGTTCCCAGTTGAGTTCCTGAGGATATGACACCAAGACAGAACATGAAAAAACTTTTTGACTGCAGCCATCAAGCTAAGTTGTAGTCCAGACCAAATAAGATTCATCCAAAGGCCAGCACCGACAAAGCTAAGCAGTAGAGCCTCACAACAGAAAGCTAAACAAAAACTCCAAAGCCCAACCCTACACATAACATACACATTTCAAAATCCCCACAGCCTGAAGCTGGAACCAGGCTCTGGTTATAGCCTGGATTTAGTGTAGGCTCCAAGTCTGCATAAAGTCAACTCTATAGACTCCACTTTATCATCAACATTGATCTGTGCCCCACTGTCTGTGAGATTACTGGGGCTACAGAAAAACAATTGTAGCACATTAAAGAACCAAGAAAACAGCCCACAGTAAACGCCCTAAAAGTGGGTGATGCTGTCATGCCTTCTTGTACAGTACCTTTCTTTAACCTCAACACCAACCAAGTGCTCTCTGGTCCAAAGAGACAGTATCTAGTACCTGCTAACCATGTGACATGAAGGTAGTAGAATGTGTTGTTAGAAACAATGATGAAAATCCCAACTGTTCTACTTTACCAATAAGGACCCAGGAGCCAGACGCTAGGGTGAAAACCTGCTAGTTCAGAGAGGCACAGAAGGCACCCAGCTGAGTGACCTTCCTTCTCAGCTCAGGTGTAGATGAAAAAACAAAAAACAAAAACAAAAGGCTCACTAATACAACTGACAGCCCAGAAGGAAAAGGCCAAAAAAAACCCAAGGGTGAAGGCTTGATAGTTCAAAACCCCAAAAGCCAGGGAGCTAAGGAGCTGAAGCCTAAGCTAAAGCCAGAGCTTGAGCTAAAAGCTCTGTTTCTTCTACATGCTGTCTGAAATACCCCTCAACTCAATCTTTAATCCCTGTCAGCTGGTTTCTTACTCTCCCTCTTGACCTAGGTATACAGAGAGCTCCTGGGTTAAAGGTGTGTGCTAGAGGTGGGTGAACAACACCATAATCACCTTTTACAATGAACAGAAAGTTTTTTAGTTCTTAGATTAAAGGTGTTAAGGCTCAACCAAACCAAATAATAAACAAGGTGTTATACTTCACAATTTTGGGATTCACAATGGGATCAAATATCCTACAACAAGGATGCTTACACCAATGGCCTCTGATGGCTTCCTGAGTTGCAGCCTGTGCTCAGGTGAAGTACTTCACTACAGTTATAATCTTCTGTTTTATAAAACATCTGGGACAATGCTGACTCCCTCAGCAAGGGCAGCAACGATGGCCTGCGGCACAATGCTAGGGTAACACAAAGCATTCAATTATTGTCATTTTTTGATGTTGTGACTGTGAAGCTCACTACAAAGGCCAGACCTCTGATATCAACACACATGCTCTTTCTGAAGAGCTCAGTGACAGATAGCAGCTCAGGACACACACCTTCCTAATCAGCCGGTACATGCTCTTTACAACACGGAGGTCCTGGTAAACTGCTTTACTTACTACTTACATCCATCCTCTTACTTTGTATGAACAGGGATTACTTAGAAACAAGTGTCAGTATCCAAAGGCTAAAGAACAGAACAAAACCTGTAAAAACAACTACTGTCACTACAACTCAAGTTCTGCTTACTTTGAAAATTGTCAATGTCAACCTGTGTAGACAAGGTGTGTGTGTGTGTGTGTGTGTGTGTGTATATAACACATATATAACCGACAGCATATCCTCCTGTTCAGATGCTGCTGTGTTCATGAGCTACTAGTTTTTCAGTTCCAAGCTGAAAAGCACCCCAACTTCCACCACCACCAAGATTATCAAATTAACAATGGTGCATTCATCATTCAAAAATGGGACTTTACATTATCAGTGACAGTGGCATAGAGGAAGAGACAGGACTACCAGAATACCACAGATGACCACACAACTAAGCTTTAAGCAAAAGAGGCCATCATAAATCCTGTGTACCCACCAATACCCTGAACATGAATGACGGTCAAAGATGGAAGCAGCTACTGCTAGGACAGTGGTGCGGAAGGGCAGCTCCAGCGGAGCTCTCAACTGCAAATCTTTTACTTTGGACACTGGTTATCAGTCATGTACAATTGGTGAAAATGCACTGAAGTGACCACTCAGCTTTCAACTCAGTTGTTGGTGTGTTTATTCTATCAATAAACCCCAAAGGGTGCACAGAAGCTATGGTTCAAAGCTAGACTGGTGGTTTTGCTTGTCCTATTGCCCTCATTATCTACAAAGGACTTGAGGAACTGAATTTGAGCCAAGCACACTCGCAGATGGTCTTTATTATGTGGCTCAGATGTTTCATTCCCAGACGTCATTGCTAGGAAATGCTCATTTTTAGCAGAAGCGCCAAAAGCTCTTTATTATGGTTCCTTGGCCCAAGAAAGATTTTCCAATATAAATGTTTAATGTATATTATATCTGCCAGTCATGAAACAACAACAAAATGCTAGGGGCACATAAGAAATTTTTACTGACCATGTTAAAACACTGACACTGAGGAACTGTTCGTGCCTAATAGAAATACCAACAGCTAATCTCAGTCTATATCTTCATGAGTTCATCCTCGGGAGCATGGAAAAGGAACACAAAGAAGACAGCTTCCTTGGATCTCAGGGACCCAGTCAAGAAAGTCGGCCTGAGAAACCTTGCTAAGTCTCGGGCTAACAAGAACCTGCAGGTGCCCTTTCTTACTCTCACTCACAGTGAACACATAGTTCAGTTATGGATGCTGCAGTGATGAGTCTGCTCAAAGGGTTCCTTAAAAGTAGTCAAGGTGATACATTTGGGAAACATGTTTGACTTCCTTGTGTGTCAAAGGGCTACCTGCTTCTTTGGTAAAGCCTTGGATGTAAGAAAAGTGAAGTAAACCTCAATTACAGAAGTCATTTAATTATTGTGACACATTGCTCATACACAACCCAACAAGATATTGTATTACAAAATACACAGTACAAATGTCTTATGTTGGCCATACTGCAAATGTTCCAAAGGTGAAGTCCAACTCCACTGCAAATGTGTTCAATGAGCACAAGACAGCCATGCCTACAGCAGAAGCACGTGTGCGCAGTGCTCCTGGCGGGAGGTGAGTATGACGATCCCTGTCCTCAAGGAGCCTCAGTCTAGTAGGAAGGAGACATACTAGACTGTGAGCTCCTCGAGGGCAGGAAAGCGCTCCGTCATCTGTGCCCCGTGCCCAGCAATGAGCAGTCCAGGTGCAGCTGGATGGAGCATGGCTAACCCAAGAGAGCTATAGGGACTTGAAAAGCAAGCTGCGAAGTCACAGAAGGGCCAGGGCACAGAAGCCAAGAAAAAAATGGAAGGGTTCTGCAGGTAGAGGAGGCATTTCATGTGTATGGAGAGTTTGGCCTTGTTGTGAGGAAGGGGTCAAGACATTCTCAGGTCTTAAATGTATCCTTTCAGCTTTTGCTGGACACAAAAGGTTATAGGAAGCCAGTGCAAGGTGCTTGAGCAGCAATACTTTCCTAGAAAGTCATACTAAGCCAGTTAGTGCCAGAGAGATGAGAAGGAGGGCACTGAAGAAGCTCACTTAGAGAAGGAACAGCTCTGCTTCTTGGACAGTATGACATACTGCAGGCAACTTACACTGGAACTTTGAGACTTGAGAGCAAGGTAAGCCCAAAGCTATAAATGGTGGGAGAAGCAATGCCCATGAGTGGTGTAGGAGAAAAATGGCCAGTCTAAGTGGAGGACATAGAAAATCATGTGTGTAAGAAAGGGAGATAGTGGGTAGTCAGGAGACAGAAACATCAGGCTGGTAAAGTCAACAAAGAAGTAGGTACAGAGAGGGGATGGATCTCCCATCAGAAAGAGGACGATTTCAAGGCTAGGATTTGTCAAGATCATAAAGGAGTTGAGCAAAAAACAACCAGCAAAACAAACATAGCTACTGAGCAAAGCATTTGTTAACAGTGACAACACAAAATACAAAACAAAGACTCAGGGTTTCAGATACAAGAAAACTCAGGAGGAAGGACTGCAGCTGCTGGAGGCATCCAAAGCCTGATCATGAGAAAGGTAGGATAAAGCTGTGGCAGGAAGGGGAGCCATACTCACGGGTAAGAGTGGAGGGGACCAAGACAGTAGTTGGTCTTGTGTAATGGGAGCTCACTGCACTAAATAAGCACAGCAGCCTTTGTCTCTGTATTGTGACTATTGAGCTCTCTAGGTTGAAGATACAGATGTGCTTAGCAAACACTGCTCACTGAATAAAATGCCTATCTCTCCTTTGGGGCCTGGCCTCTTTGATACACTCCCACAAGATGACTCAGTAGAAAATAGCTCCTGAGAATCTACAGCAATAATAGATGAGCATTCTGTCTTGCAGCAGTTGGAGATGTTTTTGAAAACAATACAGTCAGTAAACAAAGAAGTCAAGCTCAGGGAAGTCCCTTGAAAGTGAGAGAAGGTGCCAGGACATACTGATTCCACGAACTATTTGTGTGGTTGGACTACAAATTATATATATTGAAACACATCTCATCAAAGTGCTAGTTCAGTCCAAATCAACTCAACAAAGTTTTCTTCAGTCACTTGGTGCCCAGTCCTAACCACAGCACTGACTGCAGAAATGAGTAGGACACAGTGGCTACCATCAGGTGAGTCACCGGAGGGACATAGACAAGCCAACCTGGATTTTCTCAGTACCAGAAGCAGGTAGTCTGCAGATGCTTCTTTGAGGGACTCAGCACAAACCTTGTTTCTGTGTGAGCTTCCAGAGTACTGGTAACTCCTAGGGACCTAGTGCCTACCAGGGCCTGGCACAAAGTTCCCAAACAAACGACAGATGTTTTAAATACAACAGAAGTTCTCAAAAGGTTGACAAAGTTAAGAGCTCTCTCTTTGGGAATTGGGGTTAATGGGGGAGCTTACTGGAGGAGGGAACATCTCTGCTGGATTCTGAACACTAAACAGGAGTTCATTAAGTAGCAAAGAGAGACCAGGAATAAAGAAAGCGAAAAGGTCATGAGCTATACGGCAAGAGAGTTATAAAACAGTCAGGTGTGGCTTGTGCACAAAATGCCAGCAAGGGGTTGTATGAGATGAGATTGGAGATGCAAGCTGGGTCAAAATAATGATCAGTTTGATAAAGTCCTGCTAAGTCAGAAGCCAGGGGAAAGAAATAGATCATAATCAGAGCTTCAGTAAGAACTAAAGATCTAATTCATTGACAGACCTAATAAAAGTAACAAGACATACAAATCAAATTCCAAAGTTTCTGTGTCCTGAAGAAGCAGTTCCACCTTAAATATGCTGACACAACCATCTCAGAGATATGACTGTGGAGAAGAGAAGGAGCAAACCTGCCCCCACCCCAGGCCCTCGCCGTCCCACTCCTACCTGAGCTGAGCTTTAAGTTCAGTAAACCTGGGCCGCCTGCTGGGGTCATAGGCCCAGCATTTCGTCATAAGGCTGTAGAGGGTGGGAGGACAATTTGGAGGCATTGGTAATCTTTCCCCATTTTCAATTCGACCGATCACATCATTGTTCTTCACTCCTTGAAAAGGCTTCACGCCATGCATCAGTATCTCCCACATACACACACCTGTGGAGTGGGAATGGAAAACAGTGCAGTGAGCTCAGCACCCAGAAAGAAAGGCCCAGGCTACAAGGACCAGATAGGCAAGCTGCCAGATCTAGCCTAAAAGTTTCAGTCAGTGCCAAAATAAAGCTGAACAGCAACAGCTAGCTCATGTAGCACAAAGAACAACATCAGAGTTAGAACTTCCTCAGTGGCTGATTTCTGAAAATTCTGGATTAGCAAGTAGTCTACCAGCATTATGTCCCAGCTTTAACTAGAGCAAAAACAAACCACAGAAAACAAAAACCAAATCCCCAATGACTTTTAGACCTGCCCACCACCAAATTAGGACCACACTGATTTTAATTATAGTCCCTAAGGCTTAACAAACAAACAAACAAACAAATTCCTACCTTGAGCTCAAGAAAGCTTGGATTTCCTCACCATGATACATAAAAGAATTGTCATCTTGTTTACACAACATCTATCTCATCTAAAGGCCAGGCTTGAACCTCAGAAGGTATACCCTACTCTCTAACCCTGGAATCTGGGATCTGGCCATCTTCTTCTTATTCACTAAAGAATCCATGTTCCAAACAAATGAACAAACCTAAAAGCACTGACACTAACAGTGCTGGCATGAGATAGGGAAATAACACAGTAGCATGGGGTACAGGTTCTTTTCTCAGCAGCCTACCAGAGCCGCTCTGTATTCTGGCCCTCCTTAATTCTTGTGCCGTCTAGACAGGCCAGCTAGGGAGCTTTTCCTGTGTTTACCAGGGAAATTAAGATTCTTTTACATCTACTTCTATCCTTAAGCACACATTTACAAAGGATACCCTGAGAGGAGGGTAGTGAAGCTGGCCTCAAAGGAGGCAAGCCATATTATCAGTGGAACTAGATTTTTACGTTAGGCCTAAATTTAGTTCATAGAACTAAATTTATAAAGCGTCCCTGACAAAAATAACACACTGCTGCTGAAGACAGAGCTGTTCCTCACTGGGAACCAGAATGCATTATCAGCCACTGTATCGCTGTATCATGTCTCCAGGAATCTTTCTTTGAAATTTACATGTCTCATCCTTAATTCCCAAAATGGTCTTATATTTCTTTAAATAATGTATTTTTAAAGTCAAATCTATGATGACACTGATTATATGTAGTAAATATTATTCTTTTATCTGACAAAATGGGAAATCACAGCTAGTGATTTATGAGATAATTATTTTCTTAACATTTAGATTTTTCTTACCAAAAAAAACTTTTAAAATAATCATACATGAAACAATACAACTCAAACTGATAAGTCCACATGAAGACAGAAAATACTACATTAAAAAATGCCCAATGAATATAAAAATATTTCCAACATGCTCAAATGTGCATTTAGACTATGAAGCACAGAATCCCCTAACAAGATGAACATCTTGCCTTGAGGTTTGCACAGCCAAGTCCAACTTGCCTCTCCACTGACTAAACCTTGCTAAACCTGTCTAAGAATTAAATAGATTAAAATCAGCAACAGTCAGTTGAAAAAGCAAGAAAGCTTATTTATACCTATAAAGTTAATTTTACTTATAGAAGTTAAATAAGCAATTGTATTTCTGCTCTGGAGCAGTTCCAAACTTGGCAGAAACAATTTCTCAAGATTCCCCACAAGAGTCACAGTTGAGTGTCAGTGACAGAAAGAAAAGCAGAGTACAGAGAGACACCTGCTTTGTGAAGCTATCCTGAAAGAGGGGGCATTTTAGGTTAGATGGGGCTCAAGTGGAAAAGAGAGTATATATAAGAATAAGGCACACCAGGCAGAAAGGCCAGCATCAGGAAAGATGGTTCTGGAGACAGTAAGAAGAATCAGTCACTTTACGATCACAGTAAGTATATAAGCAGAGCTGCAGTTTCAATACAATAGAGTCTACAGGGCAAAAAAAGGCAGGGCATGTATGTAAAGGCTAAGTCAAAGGAGGTAAAGAGCCAGCTCCCAAGCCTGGAGACAGGAAGCTTCAGAATAAGAGACAGAGGACAGGTACAAATGCTCTGAGCCGGCAGAGCCTCAGAGAGCCAGAAGAACCTCCATGTTGGCAATGGTGGGAGAGCACAAAAGAGAATACAAAGAGGGAAACAAGCAGCTATTCCCTTTGGGAGAAGAGTAAGAGCAGTGATGACAGCCATACTGACTACCGAGGATGCTGTAGCAGCTTCGTCCATTCTGAAGGGTAACGCTGACTTTATTTTGTAGAATACAGCAAAGTTAATTTAAAAAAATATACTCACCAAACATCCACACATCACTAGCTGAGGTAAAACGTCGAAAATTGATTGACTCTGGGGCCATCCATTTAATAGGTAATTTTCCTTTGGAAGCTAGAAGATTAATTTTAGAAAATGAATTTTCTGTTAGTTGCTTGAGTACTAACAAAGCTGGTCAAGATTTTTCAGCATCAAAATAAAAAGCATCAGCTCTGACCCATAGGTATCCATTTCTTTGGAAGAATGACTCATTTAGTTGGTGCTTTGAGGGGTGAGAAGTGGCCTGCTAGAGGTAGGGTCATGAAACTTGAATGCCCTTCCCTTTTCATTTGAGGCAAAATCCGTGAATGTCAGGAAGAACACATAGCCCCATGATATCCTGGAGCACATTCAGCCGCAGTTGGAACCCTTGCTCTACAAGTGCCCCATGTAAAGAATATTCATTCCATTTATGTAGAGGCAGTTATGCTCTACCAAGCTGGCCTAGCCACAGGCCTGTGCTCCCAGGAGATACAACCCTGAAAACACTCCTTCCTACCAGAGGTGAGGCACAACCTCAATAATGCTGCAGTTGCCGAGTTTCCTTAAGCATAGCCAGATGTGGTACCATGAGTAATAGATGAAGCCCAGGCCAACTGTCCCTTAAACAGAGGAGAAACACAGTGTGTGTGTTTGGGGGGTGGGTGGAGCATGGGCAGGGGAGAGGGCAGGCAGGAACAAGCACAAGCTCAAAAGGCCTTACTCTCTAAGCAGCACATCACTCTATAGTCCTTCAGTTCTCTAAAAAGGGAGCATTTCAAGAAGTCCCAAGCTTTTGGTGATTATATACTCTTATTGGTTATTCTGAGATGATGTTTATATACATTAGCCAGCTGACTATCTTAAATGTTCAAATGATGTGAAATATTGGTTTTCTTCATACATATGAACTTCCAAGTTCTACAGTGAAACTTTAGGACACAGACTAGTTAAGATTTGAACTAGATGTGAAATGTATTTAAAAATCATAAAAAAAATGTAGTTTAAAAACTACCAATCAAACTACTTTTTTATGCTGAAGGATAACCATTGAAGTAGGAACAGTTCATTAAGTGTCAGGTGTACTAGGTTGAGAATTTTGATCTGAACTGAAGAGAGTTGGTTAGTGGAGGCTGGGGATCAGACTAGGGCAGCCCACCATTAAGCTACACAGCACTTGAGGTTTGGGGTGAAACTATGTCCAACTTCTCTGACATCACCGCCCATGAGACAACCGCTGTGTCACACATACGAAGAGCTGTGTGGTTAATTCACTTTTCACTTTCATCAGCAACCTACGAATAATGAATTTTTCTGCATGTGTCAACACTAGGTATTGGCACCACTCTTTGTTTTAGCAATTCTGATGAGTGTGTAGTGTTTCCACAGGGGTTTGAACTGCATTTTCCTAGTGGTTAAGACCATGGACAATCTTTGTGTACTCACCTGCCATCCATCTAGCCTCCTAAGTCTAAGTGTACTCGGGTTTTTTTTTTTTTTCCCCAGGTTTTAAGTGTTTTCTTTGTTTACATTTTAGAGCTCTTTCTATATTCTGGAGACTACTATTTGTCACTTATGTGCTTAGCAAATATATTTTCCTACTCTGTACCTTGTCACTCTTCCTTTAAAAAACAAACATGATTAATTTCAACATGGCTGGATCTATCAATTTTATCTTTTAATAAACTTTGCTTTTGGTGGCATCTGTAAAGGCCTCTGTTAACCTCTAGATCTCCAAAGATTATTATGGGTTTCTTCTAATTTTATAGTTGGATGCCCTGTAGCTAACTATGTCTTAGCTTATTCCGAGTTATTTTGAGATGAGGTCTCAGTTGAGATTGTCCCCAAGTTCCAAGTACCACTGGCTGACAGGGCTATACCTCCTCTACTAAACTGGTCTTGGACCTCAGTGGACATATGACACATTTTTTTAAAAACTGCATTAAAGTCTTGGTGTGTTGTTCTTTACCTGTAATTCTAAGATTTGGGAGCGTAAAGCAGGAGGATTACAAGTTTGAGACCAGTCCAGGCTACAATAGTAAGACCCTGTCAAAAACCAAGTCTCTTCCGAACAAAACCCAAATATTCAGGGCCTATTTCACAGTTGTTGCCCTAGTTTCTCACCTTTGTAATAAGTACTGTCTTCCATATATCGAGATAACCCAAAGTCTCCTAATTTTACACAATCATTTGAGGACACCAGAACATTCCGGGCAGCAATGTCCCTGATAAAGACAAATTGGGGACAGTAAGCACAATTAAAACAATGCCATCAACTCATGATTATTATATCCAGATATACAGGCAGGTATTTTGAGAGACAGCTTATATACAATATGAAGAGATTCATAAACTGTTTCACTTCATATGTATTCCTTCTAGAAGATATTTATATGAGTGAGTTGACGATCTTGACACTGAAAGCACTTATCGCCTTGATAAGCTCACACAGTGATGGCATTACACTGACAAGCAGTGACACTGGTGAGCATAACTGGAGAGCTCCATAATCAGAACTCCTGCCAGCATTTGCTCACAATAATTTTAATGATGCAGTCTGCTGTTAATACTGGGCTTCAAAACAGCGACTCAGCTATGATGCTCACTGTACAGACTTTCATTTGTGTCCCAATCCAAAGCTGCAAATTCTAAGTAACATTTTGAAGAATGACAAAAATGTCACTCACAACATTTAGATATTCTGCAAAGTCTGGGGCCACTTCTACACATTTACTGTTCCACAGTACAAGCTCTGTATGAATGTTTAGGGAATGGACATAAATCTTGAAAGCATCATACAGGAGGAGGGGCAAAGGGAGTGCTTCCAGGGGCAGGTTGAGACAATCTCACTGCAGTCTAGGCTGGTCTAGAATCCATGGAACCCATCTAGCATTAACCTCTCAGGGGCTGAAACTAAAAGTGTGAGCCACCATGCCTGGCTTAGGTAAACCTTTTGTCTGTGACCATACGAAGACCCTTACCTCTGAAAGGACACAAAGCACCTTCACATCCCTGGCCCCTCTAGAGGCAGAGCCTCACTATGGAGATCAGGCTGGCCTGGAACGCAGAGATCTGCCTACCTCTGCCTCCCAAGTGCTGGGATTAAAGGCGTGTAGGGCCATGAGTAACTCAATACCTGACTTTTTAATGAATGAAGAGTATATTCAAAGGATACATCTGTATACAGAGTGCAGAAAGTAAGTTCCTTCCTTGTTTCTCACTGTTTATGGTTGGTTTGATATTGAAATGTCCCCCACCAGCAGATGTGTTTGAACACCTGGCTTTCAGCTGATGGTGGCTTGTTGTAGGAGCTTGTAGAACATTTTAGAGATGGGACCTAAGTGGCAGGAGGAGGTCACTGGGATAGGCCTTGGGTGCTTGATTCCAGGCCAGTTCCTGATACTACAGACAGAGCTGCTTCTATTACCATTCCTTCCCCACAATGAGAGCCAGACCCCTGACACCACAAACCAAAATACATCCTTCCTTCCTGAAGCTGTTTCTGTCAGTGACAAGAAAAGTTAACACACTTGTACAGTGTTTACCCCCCATCAGAAGGCAATGAAGCAGTTTCATGAATGCCTTACCTGTGAACAAATCTTTTGCTCTCCAGATACGCGAGTGCTGTACTAAGCTGATAGGCATATAGGATCAAAGACGCCAGATCCAAGCTGTATTTCCTTACTTGCAAAAATGACCTCAGCTTTTGAAAACAATGACCAAGACAAAAAGGGAATTAGAGACAGAGTATAGATATTAATAGAATAAAAGATACACTCAATATCACTATGAAAATTCCCAAATGCATTTTTGCTTTATTTATTATATTTTTGCTCTCTCTCTCTCTCTGTCTCTCTCTCTCTCTAAGAGACAGGGTCTTGCTCTGTAACACTGGCTAGCCTTCAACTCATAGAGATTTTCCTGCATCTGCCTGAGCGATGGTATTAAAGGCATGCACCACTATGCACAACTCTCCAAATGGATTTTAAATTGTACTATATTTCAGTTCTTTAATGGAAGTGTAAAAGATGAAACAAATATTCACCTAAAATCCTTTAAAAAATTAGAATCTTTATGACTACAGACAAATTTCTAAAACATGCAAAAGATAAGTCTAAGGGGGGGAAATGACGTTGTAAAGCCCTGCTAAGCGGTAATGCCCAGAGAACCAAAGGACAGTCACTACTGCAAGCACAGCACACAGCACCGTCCACCCAACCCTGACTGCGTCTTGCTGTGCTGCAGGGAGTGTTTGAGGGTAAGACAGGAAAAGGAGGAGTCTACTTTCTTTCCTTATCCATGGTTTGTACCCAGACACCTAAAATGGTCACATACTAGGCATTTCTCTTACAGGATTACCATTCTTATCACTGATACCATTCATCCAGCTAGATGCTAATACAAGATTTTGTCAACACCCCAATTTCTAAAAAGTCAGTGAATAAAAGGGAAGCACTTAGCAACAGTATTTAGTAAACTCCTCAAAAGCAAAAGCATGGAGAAAACAAAAACAAAACAAAACAAACAAAACCCCACACATATCACCCTCCATCTTATGTGGAACTGAGGACAGAGGAAAAGGAAGAGGATGAGGCAAAGTGAAAGCTGGCCACCCCTCTGCCTAGTCGAGAGTCTGACTCAGCAGCTTGGGTGGATCAGGATCTGTTTCTCTACCAAGCTTCCATCACACCTTGTACCAGGTGGAGATGATGATTAATTAGTTTCCATGTTTTGGAGAATGTCAAACAGGGCCAATGACACTCTGTTACTCATAGTTTTCAAAGAAGCTGAGTAATGGGTTAGTCTGAAAGACTACAAGTGAACTCTCAGAAAGATTAGAAAGCTGTTTGGATTTAGCACTGCCTCTCTCGTCTTCAGGTCACTGGGCTAGTTATTCAGGCAAAAGCACAAGAGAAAAACTACCTGGTCATCTGCTGCCACCTGTTCCAATAATACCCAGATGAGTACAAAACTGCCACCAGTGCTGAGGAGGAGACTGTCTTGGAATGTAATGGTGAAGATTTTATTTCATTTTATGCTGAAGATGGGAGTCTCACACTATATTGTCCAGATTGGCCTCAAATTCCTGGGGTCAAGTGATCAACCCTCTTCAACATCACAAGAAGTGGGAGTACAACTGTGTTCTATCAGTCCCAGTTACATGATAAAGACATTTATACCATAGCTTCTGAATGAAAAACACACATAATCCTCAATGATGTAACCTTTGTATTTGTGTTATGGAAGTGAGGGCTAACACAGAGCAGGTGCGAGGCTGTTATCACCAATGGCTGAACAGTCTGGGGTCTTTGTACCTCTCCAAGTGTACACAACTCCATGATTATCCAGACAGGATTCTCTGTAATGACTCCAATCAGCTTCACGATGTGAGGATGGTCAAACTGACGCATTGTTACTAGGGGAAAAGTGGTCTCCGGTTAATCTCCTGAAGCCTTTTCTGTTTCTTTAAACAAATTCAATACACACACTAGCTGACAGCATTAAAATTTTATATTCAATGCCACAGGTCAATCCTGATTGTATGAGGGTGAAAGCTGGCACAAAAAAGGCACACGGCACTACCATGTGAGATATGGATAAAACCCATTCTTGGAAGAAATAAAGTGAAAAAGGGGGGCCTACAGTCACTAGGCAACCATAGGGACTTCTATCTTGAAGATAAACAGCTCCAAGCACCTACCACTGTGTTGTTTTCCTGAGCAGTAAATGGCTGCTCTCAGGCCCCGAAAGAAGATCAGTTCTCACACAGTTGTGAAGAAGTGTGTAAAAGAAATACTGGTCCGGCTGCCATGTTCTACTGTGGCCCAATACTACCTTTTGGGAGGGTCCCATGTAAAGTGATGTTCACAAAACTCACAGGGCTTGACAACCTGACTGAGTCCAAGAGAACCAAGAACATACTGCACACATATGTATACTAATGCATGGCATATAACCAGTCAGAACTCCTACAACTCTCTAGCATCATAACAAAAGCTAACCTTAACAGAGTTAGATAACCTCAAAAGAACTTTAAAAAGCAACCAGTTCAGCGGCTATGGCAACAACAGGGCTTCAGAATACTAAATGGAAAAACAAAACAAAACATAAAAAACGATGCCAAGCAAGGAAATACCACAATATCAAAAGTACCTGAATGAGCACTCACATGTGAGTGCAGTTGCCCACAAAGAACAGAAGAGGAAGTCAGATTCTCTGTAGGTGGACTTACAGGTGGTTGTGAACCACCTGATGTGGGTGCTGGGAAATGAATCCAGGTCCTTTGCAAAAATAGTAGTATATTTGCTTAACTGCTGAGCCATCTCTCTAGCCCCTGCATGTTTGTATTATAACCCAAAGTATATCATTAAATTCTGTATTGTTAAAGTCACTGTATAATCATTATTATCTTGTGGCACAACTCCAGGTACCCAGGGCATCTGCTGTCACTTCTGGTTTTACATGAGCATCATATACTGTTATCACAACTTTTTATTTCCTTTGAAATAATTAGCACACATAATACAGAGCACAAAATAAGGAGCTGAGGAGGGTCTTGCAGTCACAGGGAAACTGTCACACTACACTAGAAATCCCAGGTGATATTTAACCTATTATTTATCTCTGCAGGCAGTGAATGACGGACCAAGGGTTACCACCTGCTTATAAAGTAAATTCACTGCAACCTTCCCTGCCTGTGCATTCCTTTACACACCATCTGTTTTCTGTGGCACAGTGATGGGGCTGGAAAGTTGGGATGGAAGCCACATTGTCATCAAGACTGACATCTTTATTATCTGGCCCACAACTTAAGTTTAACTATCCTCCACCTAGGCCATCTCTCTCCTCTTACTTATATAGGCCCTTGAGTCATGGAGGTCAGCTATACTGCATCAGCACTGAGCAAACCTTTCAAAGGAAAGGGTCTTAATCTAACCTGGCATGTCTACAAAAACATACAACTGAGCTCTGCAGTAGTGTCCTACAAAAACACAGTAAAGCACAACTACTTAGATATGTGCACTTGTGAAAAAGAGTTAATGCACAAAAACCTCTCCAAGATAAGGATGGCGGGAAGTTAGGTCTGAAGACTAGCTGGTCTGTTGTTATCAACTACCTAGATAAAAGCCACTGGCCAGACCTCTTTTTACTCTCAAGTAGGGATTAAGGAATATGACTAAAGATACAGTTAACAGGACATCACAGTGTGAATTACTCTGTGGTGACTGACTAGATAACTAGGTGACATGAAATGGAAAGTGGAAGAGATCCATCCAATATTGGTGTCCTGACCATCGCTGGGGTTCTGTTCTAAGGCAAACATGCTGATTGCCTTCCCCAGGCCGAGCCCTGCACTGGTCCCTGTGGAGAGTGATGAGTACCTAGCCCATGTCCCCACAGAGCTTGAATCCTGGGGTGGGGGGGAGGGGGATTGTAAACACATGTGATCATTTTATGTATTTAAACACAACTCTGAGGAGGAGCAGAGTGTGCCCCTGTGAGAATGACAATGGCAGGCAGGAGGCAGAGACTTGAAGGATAACCCTTGAAAAAAACCCTATGAGAGAAGAAGGAACACCAAGAATCTTGATGTGTACAAGGTAGGCAAGATCCTACTCTCTATCATTGTCCTTTCAGGAGAGAAGGCTCATAAAGCACAGCTCACCTGAGATGGTCTTACCACCAGATATACACACCTAGGCCAGAAGGCAGTGAGGTGGGTGGTGGAAATCACTTCTAGCTAAAGTCACCCAGTAAGCTGTCATAGGAAGCCTCTCCTGGGGTTTCTGTCTGACTCCATAAGGCAGGAAGCTAGTCATGATCCTGACTCATCTGTAGCTTATAGATTCCATCAGGATACAACTGTGTTGTCTTGGTTACCTCTGTACTCACAGGACCTGGCAGGATCTGGGCTAGAGCCATTTACGTACACGCACCAACTTAAGCTCAAAGATGCTGAATGCTACTGGAAGCAATAACAAAGGGTATATGCCATCTTCCTCTACACATAAATATGTCTACCTATGGAAATTTGTCTAATTTGGACATTAGTTTGTCTTATAAAAGTGAAAGCATCTTTTCTGCAAAGACAGTTGGATTCAGGCAAAAAGTCAAATGGAATTCCAAAAAAGTTTCAATGAACTTACAGGCTTCTTGAAGAAACTTCTCTCTCACGCTGTCCGAAGTACAGTTTTTACATGTTTTGATTGCAACAGCCAAAGCTGGATTCTCCTGTGTCGGGGAAATTACAAAATCACACATACACACAAAAAAGGTTCTCTGTATTAGTCAACACACACACATATACACATGGAAGGCTATTTGTTTTGTAACTGTGGATTTGTGGTCAGGCAGAACTAGAACTATAAAATCAGAGAGTTAATATTCTAGATGAAATCCCAGAGTAAAATGTATGTGCAGTGTCAAAGGCAAGTCACTTGTGCATGTACCAGGTGTTGAGTACATGCACTATGGTAGGTGCTATTCTAGGTTCTGGGAGCACACCAGTAAACAACAGATGCAAAGATCCTTGCTTTAGGTCAGCTGGCATCCCAGTGCAAAATACCAGTAAGAAAGTCAGTCATTTCACAATGTGTTTACAACAGCACTTTAGAAGACAGAAATGGATCACATAGGACATGGGAGACACAGAGAGGGTGGCAGCTTTACAAAGAACACTTGGCTGAACAGATGAGAGGAAGGCAAAGATCCCAAGAAGAAGGAGCCAGTTATATTGAAGTGAGGAAGTTACATGTTGTTAAAGGAATGGTGAACATGGCAGCTCAAAGGAAGTGGGTATAGGAGTGGTATATAGCAAGGCTGTACCAGCAGAGTACAATAAGGGCAGAAACACTGAGACAGGGGAACCCAGTGGCCAGGAAGGGAGTGTGTGTGCTTCTAGGATAACATAAAGACACCATTTCCATTTCAGGAGGATGAGAGATTGGGCATGGTCAGGGCAGTTGAACTCATTGTCTAGGGAAGTCTCAAATTAGTAGCACTGCTCCTGCAGCAACCTCTCCAGTGCTGAGATTATATAAGCATGAACTACTGTGCCTAACTGAACCTGTGGTTCAGATCGTTTGGGTTCGGATGGACACTGGCTCCATCTGCTGCTGAGAAATGATATAAAAAGTGAGGTCAGATTGAGTGGAGGAGAAAACAAGCAACAGAACAGGAGCATGCC